>LPNX010668071.1:50779-240824 GCA_001517045.1 Pseudotsuga menziesii | reverse complement strand
ATATATAGTGTGTACTAGGATGTGAACTCAAGGTATCATCAATTACATTGTAAGAAACCACCTCTATAGCATTCCAATGTTCAAAGACTATGTTGTGTGCCCAATTTATTTGCTACTCTATAAGAAAACTCCCCACTTAAAAATTCACATGTTTAACCCACTTTTTGAAATGGTGAAACACATAAAACCCATCATATACAATGATCCAAATCAAATTGATTGAAACATGCAACAAAATTATTACAATCCACAACAATGTTTATTCAAAACATACAAGATTTTTCAAAGTAAATGAAGGGAACTTATCTTTTTCAAATATTGAATATCAAGCAATTGACTAAGACCAAGCAATTTCCACCCACCCCTAGAAAATCAATTATATATTCCACAACCTCTCTAGCCTATGGAATCAATAAGGTGAATAAGGATGTATAGAATTATCTAGACAATTTCTATAACTGATAGGAAAGGGTAGGATTTACTAAGTATACGACTATTGGAATTTTATGTTGGATCAATTGTTTGAAAACAACAATACACACTTATGCAACACAAGGAGATAGCATTCCTTATCTTGTCATCAATCCCTCTTAATTCCCTTTCTCCATTGCTCTTCATTGTGGCATATATAAGTCTAGAATACTATCCATTAATTTCCAACATTTTTTTTCTTCCTCTTGGATTTTTCCAAGATTCTAATAGTTTCCTTTCACTGTTTTTATTTTCCTTAGTATGATAGCCTATTCTTCAAAGTTAAATTCTCATTTTATCTTCTCTACACGTCTCCAAAACTATCTCCCTTCAAAAATTCTAATTTCCTCTTCTTTTCATGCATGAAGGTTTACTCCTCCCCTTGAATGTGAGAGGCTTGGGGGGACAAGCCAAATAATTGTCCCTCAAAATACTGTTTGTATCCAATAAAGCGGATGCAGTGTTCATTTAGGAAACCATGGTAGTAAGGGACACTGTCATTTTGACTCTCAAGAAATTGTTTACTAATTGGGATTTTGTTTCATTGGAGGTTAATGGGTTCTTAGGAGGTTTGGTGATTGGGTGGACCTCTTCTATCTCTCTTTCGAATTCATTTGTAGTATTTTCAGGCCTATACATGATTTTCCATAGAGATAGATTAGTTAAATAGTTACATCTTCTTAATTTTTATGGCCCATATGGGGGTTGAGAAGAATTTTTGGCATCATTGTTGGCCTATGACTAGATTTGGCCCGAGAAGCTCATTTTGTGTGTGGAACTCAACTTAATATTGAGAAGTGGTAAGCTATGGGGTGCCTCGACCAGGTTAGATAGATTGAAACACTTCATTTTAAGCAAAACTGAATATGTGGGTGTTATCACTAGATTTGGACCTAGACTACAAAGGTTCAAGCCTAGAGAAATGTTAATAGTAGGTAAAGGAAATCTAGGGGTGATTGTATATAAACATGTAAAAATAAGACAGAGATCAGAATATAATATAATATATGGCTGCAGCAAGTGTATAATGTTACATATTGTAATATGAAGGTCTACAAGCATGAATTTATAAAAAGAATGAGTTCATATCATTTAAAGCATACATGTTATTTATAAGAGTTCTGATATAAAGAATAATATTATACAAAGACCAAATCATAAACACATGAAACATTATCATTTTATATATTAAAACAAAACTTGGCTCATTCGATTATAATCATTTCAAAGTGTTTCTTCATATCAAGATAAACAAAATACATGCCTAAGCATCATGCTATCAGTCTGATCTCCACAGCTCTATCCAGTGCCTCTACATGATTCCTTACTATCTCTTATATACAAAAGTTTTCATACTTCAAACAATTTTATGATCCACTTTCCATGGACCCAAATAACCCAAAAACAGACAATTTTGATTACATTAAACTAGTTCAAGTGTTGTTTAAACAACAGGCTCGATTAAAGAACTGACAACTCTATGAATTAATTATCCTTATCTAACTAACAACTATGTATCTAAAAATCATTTTAATTATCTATCAAGCCTATCTAAAAGATGATCTGACTCTTTAGAATAGTGATTGCATCCTTTTCCCCAGACGAGGATCATTCTACTTCCAAATATCGAAATACAACTTGAAGTTCTTCATATTACTGTTGTATTGTTCTTTTCTTTTTCAATATTTGCTTAGAAATTGTGACAAGTTCTTGATATTTTCCATCTTTTTCTTGTCAATCTTCTTAGAGTCTCTTGTTTTCAATCATTAAATATTCATTTGACTTTTGGAGGCATTGGTTATGTTCTTTAAAAAATTGCAAAGATATTCTGTCTTCATCTAACTCCAAAATTGATTTTATTCTCTCCATCTATACAAGGGTTTCATAAGTCTCTGAGACTTTTGAATTTGCACTAATTTCATACTCAGCGACCCTCTATTTATCCCAACAAGACTCTTTTGGTATCTGCCCTGATTTGTCTCTTTGGATTTCCATCAAAGTATGCTCTATTCTGAGATACTCCTAATCTACAACATGCATATCCTCCTCACGAGAGGAATCAGAGACAACCTTTATCTTCATTTCCAATTTACTTCTCGCTCAGGTCCTTGGCCTTAAACTAGCTTCCATGTTTTTCTCCATTACGGTTTTACCCTGTCCTATCTTTGAAACCTCTTTCGGACTAGCACTCTCTACAACAATCTTGGGAGTCTCAGGGGAATTTAAGATTTCCCTTGAAGACTCAACCAATACTCCTTTTTCCATTTTTGTAAGAGACATTTCTGAAACTTTGTTATTTACAACATCAAACTCCTTTACTGCCTGTTCATTTTCGAACTCTTTGGATTTTCCGTCTGTTGAATCCATTACTTATTTAATATAATTCCCTAAAGTTTTGATCTTGTTCCTTTTTCCCTTATCCTCGCGATGCTTCTGTCTTTCATCTTCAAATCCTGACCAAAATAGGAAATGGTAGTTTGTCCCCTTTTATTCAACTGAGAAACTATCAGTAAATTGATCAATCCTTGATGAAAAAGAGAACGAGGTGTGTGTTCATGATGATTCTGAATACTAGAAATTATCTTTTGTATGCTTTTACATAAATAAAATGGAAATTTTAACTTTGAATCGCCATTGAAATGCATTAATAACCTCAAATACTAGATGAGAACCCTGTCATATCAACCTTCACAAGTTATATACCTTTGAACCATGATTAAAGGATTTTTCCATACCGACTTGAGGTTATTCACATGGATGCCATTTTTCCAGCTTAGCTTTTTGAACCCTGAAAGTATAAATTTTCTATAGTCGGCCTCAAATGGCTGTTGCTTGAACCCTTTGGCTCCCTCTGGTGGTATACCGGTAGCTTCTGAAATGGTTCTTTCATCCACTTTAATTTCTAGGGTTTAAAATTTCACCACTGAGTTTTTGTAATTCTTCACAAAATCCTGTGTCATGTGCACATTATGGCCCTTCATTCTCTCACATAAGTAGAACTACCCTATGTTTCTCATCATCTCTGCAGATCTGGGAAAATGATTCACCCATTGAAGGTTATCTGGTTCAAGTCTACAGATTATTCCACCAATATTCTTAGTTTTTTTCATGGTAGTTTAAGTCTACTTCTATCCCAAACACCTGTACAATATTCAACAAAAACACAAGCCATACTCAGGAAAATCATTTTACATGGTTAGCACCAAAAACCAAGGTCCATAACTCGTGATGATATCGATCTGCTGCATGTACAATTTGTTATGAGTGATTAACACTCTTATCTTGACATGACTTTAGGGTTGGTGTCTCTCCTTTAACGGAACAATATATCAGTGAAACACCTTTGAACAAACCCTTCCAAATGTTTAATGCAAAAATCAAAACTGGCAACATCATTGTTTTCCACATTTTTTCATATTCTTCCAAGATATAACCCAAAGTCATATATGAAATGAAACTTATAACATTTATACTATGATAGCATTTAGGCATGATAACATTAAAATTTATGTTATTTAAACAAAGAATAAAATACTTTGAAAAATAAAATAAAAAAGAGCCTCATTTTGATTTAATAAATGACATAATGATAAAATGAGTAAGAGATAAGGTAGGGTTTTGGACAAGAAAAATAAAAATTCAAAGACAAGCTGAGGTAGAATTAGGAAAGGTGACTATGTAAAATCAAAATTCTAAGGTGAATCTAGGATACAACCCCAGAGATAACAGTGGGGTTAGTGGATATTGAACATTTAGACATCAAACCTACTCAGGCTAGAAATCATATGGGATATGTGGGCATAACAAAACACCTTGATATATTTTTTCTCCATCACTCGCTTCTAGACTCAATGTGTAGTTATTGGTCCTGGGTTGAGATAGCCAGGGTGTTTTACCATTTCTTGATCCTTTTGGAATTGAGATTTGGTGGGGAAAATCCAAAAGCACCTTTCAAATAAAATATGGCATGGAAAAAGGATGAAGNCCCCCCCCCCCCACCACATTTTTTTTCACAAGTGGAATATTACATTAAATTTTTCATGTATTTTAAATGTTAAAAGTCAGTATTTTTAATGTTCCTTCAATTAGTAAGTTAATTTCTTTTGTTTAAAAAAAAATATAGTTCTTAGCATTGTCATTTCATGTTGTATATAGCTGGTGCATAGACCCTTACACCCTATATTAAACACCCTTCAGTTCATGAACTAAAATGGATCCTTAAAAGTAATCCTTAATCAAGCACATTAATTTCCTCACTTCAGGATAAAAACAATTAATATTAGTTGAAGGTTAGGAATTTGGGCACAAGCATCCAAATAATTCCCCTTAGTCATTATACAATTGAGACATAGTGGTTGAATTTTAGAGAACTAAAATTCTCTTATAACAAACATGGTATAGGATAGTCTTTTGGTAGGTCCATTAGTTTTGGGTGGTACGTGTCAAGACTAGAACCAGAGGGTTGAATGGGGCACCTTTCCCTTTAAATTCCAAATATCATTTGAATCATGGCTTTTAGCTGAAAGTGTAGGAAACATGTTCGATTTGTCTTTCAACGAGCTATACTAGTAGCTATTGTATTAGGAATATTACCCATAGGTGTCTCTCTCAAGTTGGAGGGAACATCAGGTAGATAAAAATAGGATGAATGGAGTTGCGTCAAGTGTCCTACCTCATAATTCTCCCATTCACACCTTCACTCACTTATTCAGTGGAACATAAACCCCCATCTAGTTTAATGTTTGGAAGGCCATGATGATAATGATGATGAATATGAAGATGACGATGCTAATCATGATGATGAATATTGTGATGACAATGACGACGATGGTGAGGATGACGATGACGATGATGGTGAGATGACGATGATGACAATGATGATGATTGATGATGATGAAGATGATGATGATGAGGAATATTATGATGATGCTGATGATGGTGATGAGCATGATGGGTCATGATTATTAATATGTCACAGTAATATAGGGACTAAAACACAATCTCATAAGAGATTTCAGACAATTAAACATGAAAATGGCATAATGGTGCTACAAAATGAGTAGTAGATTTGTATAATCAATAAAGAATGAGTAATACAATACAATAATCATTTCATAAGCATGAATTCCAACACAATTCGAATTCCCAAGGAGGTCATTCGAATGGAATGAGTGAGTCTAGCTTAATTGAATGTAAGCCATAGTCAACACTCAAGTTAACCATTGATCAAAACCCTAATTGAATCAACTGAGTGCAATAAATGACTGAGTCTAACTAAAGGTAGCTTAGACACATGTCACTGCAATCCAACCAACAAGTGGTAGCGCATAAATGACTCCAATGAACCCTGATGAGGTTAACTGAAGTGTAACTGACCATCAGAAGTTGTTGGAGGCACCCCTGTTGACTCCAGTTCATTAAATAATGAATAAAGAATCAATTTAATGAAGGGATCCGCCTTCACTACTCTTATTAACTTATTGTAACCATCAGTTAGCAATAAAGTGCATTTATGACACTCAGATCACCCCCGGAGTGCTCCAGTTAGCCTCCCAGAATGTAGGAGAAGGCTAAGTTAGCCTCCTTGATTGAAGGTAGGCATAGGTGTGCTCAAGATAAAGTAATCCAGTTCTTCTTTGATGTTAATTAAGTCAATAAAACTTAGTGTAGTGGTTTAACTAGGCCAAATTGACCAAAAATGGGGGTATGGTGGTAAATGTCTCCAACACCCCCCTTAAGCTATACTCGGGAGGAGTAGAATAAAATAAGTGCATAAGAATTCTAGGGCCCAAGAAACAAAGGCCGTAGGTCACCCTGTACAATACTAAAACTAAAAGACAATGCTCAAAACAAACTAAGTAAGGAAAAGAGGGAAAACCCAGTGGGAAACCCCCCCCCCTCAAGATGAACACTGAAAGTAGTTGGATAAACCTAATGAACTCACCCCCAACAGTGAACGGTGGTAAGTGAACTTTGTTTCTAAAAATCTCTTTGTGAAGATGTCTGCAATCTGCTCATCAGTCAGGAAGTATTACAGAATGTTGGTCCTATCATGCACTAGCTCCCTAATACAGTGGATGTGTATCTCTACATGCTTGGTCATCTTCTTTGTAACTGGATTTGTGGATATATTAATAGCACTTTGATTGTCACAAAATAGGACAATCAAATTACTACCAAGATCAAACTCTAAAAGGATTCCTTGCAACCAAACAGCTTGGATGCAAGCATTCACCGCTCCTTGATACTCGGCCTCTGGTGAAGATAATGCTATGGCGGCCTGCTTTTTGATATACCAACAAATGGGGCCACCACCAAACATGAATACATATCCGGAATTTGACTTCCGATCAATAGAATCACCCACTCAATTGGAATTTGTGTATCCAACCAGCTCTAGCTCGGAGTTTGCAGCATAGTGAATGCCGTAGGTCTTGGTTCCCTGAATGTACTAGAGGATCCTCTTGGCTGCCTTCCAATGAATATCATGGGGCTGCTGCATGTATCTTGATACAAAATTCATATCATAATAGATATCAGGATGAGAATGTGTCAAGTACAACAAGCTACCAATCAGCTGTCGATAAATAGTGCAGTCCATGGGAGGTGTGCTTTTTCCTTATTCAACGTTGATCCTTGAAAGGAAAGGAAATGGTGCAGGCCTAAATTCAGCCATGTTAAACTTGAATAAAATGTCTAATATGTATTCGTACTAATTGACCATTATCCCATAAGAATTTTGCTCAATTTCGAGCCCCAAAAATTGTTTTAAGAGCTCGAAATCGCTCATTTCAAATGCATTGTGGAGAGCAGTTTTGATAACTGAAATAGAAACAACTGTGCTACCTGTGATCAGTAATTCATCAACATATAAAACAATAATAATAAAATGACCATCATACTAATATATATACACATTTGGATCTGATCTACACCTTTGGAAGTTTTGCGAGAGAAGGAAGGCATCCATCTTGGAATACCACTCTCTTGGGGCCTTTTTTAACCAGTATAATGACTTCTTTAGCTTGAAAACCAAAGATGGTGTTAGCGCCTCTATTTTGAATAGCTAAGAAAAAAATATGATGAAGGAGTAATAAAAAGATACATGAAGTTGGCTAAGTTTAATAGTCTGATTCTATTATTAAATTGCACATAATGGTTAGTTTGGCACGTACTCCAATGGTGTAAAGCGATTGAGATGAAGATCTACAGTTTGAAAAGGATAGCGAAATGTGTACAACAAATCTCAATCCAACGGCTTAAGTAAAAACTGAAAACTCATCGATGGTTATTATCTGTTCCAAAGGATAAAGTTACAGGATGGTTAAAAAAGCAACGTGGTAGCGGAATGTAAACCATGTTCCACGTGGCAACTTGAAGTGAATTCCAAGGAGAAAAGTAGTTTGGGGAAAACCGCTTGATGAGGGATCGAAAAAGGGACCGTAGTATAAAGGTAAAGTTGACTTGTTTTAAAAAATCATTTCAATTGTATGCTGCAGACGAGTGAAGGAAATAGTCCGCCATATTTCTGAAGTCAACCTTTCATATCTGCATTCATAGTCACAGGTAAGCCTTAAAACACTTAAGCTTCGTTCAGAGAATTATCTCCATTGTTCGTTATGGAAAGGGAACAAGGGTTAGGAGTTTTAAGCAGAGTTTTGGATGAAAGGGAGGAGTTTGTTGTTGATAGAGACAAAAACGTATGTGACCTAGTTTTATCAGTTCGAAATGTATCAGTCTCTAAGGAGAGGTTGTGGCATTGTAATTTGCAGGGAAATGACGTTCTGAATATCTGCAGTTCTTTTTCGTATTACGTTTCTATTGAGCAAACATTATCGTTTCCTGAATTTGTCGAGTGGTGCACAAGCAGCTATTCACCCTGTGAAAGAGTCATTATAAGTCATACCACGTCTAAGATACTTTGTAAGTTTGATGCAAAATCCATTCGTGGAATTCTTAATTTACCTGAGAGTTTCCCCGATAATTGTGAATCTTTGAATGAGTATGTCTTAGTCGAAATGTACAAAAGTTGTAAAACTGAAATTAGATGCCAATTTTTGTCGAGCATTCTCAAAGAGGGTTAGTCATTAGAGGGATTTTTTATGCAGTATAATGTTGACATTTTCAAAAAATATATACATTTGGTCATGTATTTAGTCTATCAAATTTTGGGTCTAGATGATGATTTTCATATCACCGAAGTTGTTTTAGGTTTCTTATTGAGAATGAGTTCAATTGATCCCAAGTCTCATTTAGTCCATTATTTCACTCTGGATGAGTATTTGGATGAAATCATCCATGTCCAGTTAGTGGAATTTCCAAAGGTCAAGTTTTTCAAATATCAGTCATACTTGTTGAACATGTTGTTCTGTTCAAATGTATCAGAATTACAATTCCTGTCCACTATTTTCTCTCCAAATATTCCAAAACAAATCAATATGTTCGAGTTTGTAAATGCCATTATGTCCAAGATGTACAAATTACTGTTTGATGAAATATTACCAAGCGTGTTAGAAGAAATGAAACTCATGTTGCAGTCATCCTCAAAAGACAGAATAGGAGACTGGTTCTTATAGAAAGATTTTACTATTTTAAGGGTGTATGGTTTCACTAGGAAACCATACAAGTTACTTGTTTTTCTGACTCCAAGAATTTTTGCACTTCAGTTCATGAGGCAGAGATTATGTGCAGAAGAGGAGCATTTTGGAGAATTCAAGAAGTCTTCTAATATTAAATTTCCTCTTAAAGTTGGCCCATTTATTTTCAAAAACTAAAGTGCACTGATGGTTGTAGAAAATTTATTAAAATTTATGGATTTCCAGAAAGACCAATGAATCAATTATGATCCGCATCATATAACTTCTCAAAGGAAGAAATAAAATAAAAACAAACCATTCGATCATCAGGTTGTTGAAGGTTTAGAGGAAATATCCAATTTTTCTTCTTTTGATGAAAGTAGGAGCGATGAGTTGATTACAGCAGTTCAATTACATGATAATCCTAGAATTTTTAATAAGAGAAGTATTTCTGAGAATGAGAGTATGGATGTAGATGAAAACAGTTCATGTAAAAATATTAAAACACATTCTCAGGATAATCAAGTTTCAGGAGAAATAATTGCAGAGGATTCAAAGAAAATAGTTTTGTTCCCGAAGAAGTCAGTACAAATGCATCAGTATTCCTTTGGAGGAGAAGATAGTGCAAAACCCAATTCAGGTTTCAAATCCAGAGCAGATTTCGTGTCAAGTTATGCTGAAAAATAGATGCAGTCATCAGAGGTAACGGAAAATCTACTTCCTCGAGTTAGAATTCTAGTCAATCAAAAGACATCATTGATTTCTACTCGAGATGTGGAGAGGAACACCTTAAATTTCGCTATGGTTAGTGATAAAAAGGTATCTTAGATGGAAGTAAGGTTAGATAAAATTAGTGTCCCCGACAAGATACACATTCACAAGTAGATGGGAGATATTATTTATTCAGATTTATTACATGCTACTATGAAAATTAACAAATTACAAGCCCTTGTAGATAAAATGGAAGTCCAATTGAAACATGAAAAAAGTAGAGAATAAAGAAAATCTCATCGAGATTAAGAAGCTACAGGGAGATTTTATAAGCTTGGGAAGTTAACCAAGAAATGCAAAGGCCACCAAAAATATTTTGGAAGAAAAAGACAATACCATCGATGTATTAAAAAAGAAGCTTAAGATTCCAAAAAATGAACATGCTTAGTCCACAGAATTATTTACATTGCAAGAAGAAAAAGATAAAGTTTATCAAGAGATGATGGATTGCAAAGGTAAAGCTTTGAAACTATAGGAAGAAAAAAGCAAATGGGAAATGGAAAGATCTGAATTGATGACCCAGATTTCAAAGTTGAAAAAAGATCAGAAGGATGAAAAGGAAATTATGGAAGAACTAGTGAGCCAGACTCCTGCTGGTACAGATTTATCTCTTGTGAATATTGAAAAACCTTTAAGTAAATTTTCTGTTGATGATATATTAGTGTCTATGTCCCAGGTAAGTTTGAAGGATGTGGAAATCAAGGAATTGAAAGAAGAAAATGAGCATATTAAATCAGAATTCGCTAGAATGATTGAAAATAAGAATAAAATATTAAATGATAAAAGCCAGTTGCAGAAAAAGTTTAATGAGTTGAAGGAAAGAAGTATAGGAAAAGCTCCTCTACAAGGAGCTAAGCATATAATTTAGGATACATTATCTGTGGAAGTTACTAATTTTAGGCACTATCTAAATTTTATTGATGATCAAAGTGTATTAGTCAATCTAGCTACTCAAAGACTAAAGTTGGCAAACGAGACCATGGAGAAGAAGCCTTTAAACACAACTCAAAATGCTTTAAATTTTTTGAATTCTCTAACATATCAAAAGTTGCAAGAGATCAGAGTTAAGGACATAGTAGCTATTGTACTATGGTTAAGGAAATTTATTAACAAACATCATCTCATGAAGGTGGTGCAGGATAAAGAAAATGCAATGTCTTGACAGATAAATGATTTCAAGCGTGCTTTCAAGGAGTTATTTGAAGATGGCCTCCCTTATTTCTAGGACGATGAGGGAATATTATTTTCTCAGGAGCATTATCATATTCTGTTAGTACAAAACCGCATGGACCATTCCAAGTTTCAAGACTTGGTAAAAGGACTGACTAGAAAAATCATCGAAGAGAAATTGATAGAGGATTTCGAAATATTGCAAAAGTTTTTGATCGTTAGAGGAGGGTTTCCCACAGTATCTTATGAGGCCTGTGTGGATATAGAAGTATCTATCAGATAAATGAAAGAATATGATACACCAAGTGCAGAACAATGGAGGACCGTGGAAAGATTCAGGAAAACCAAGTATATTCTTCATCCTTGAAAACAGGTGTTGCACGTTGTGGAGCTACTTATTTGGGTCTTGCTGTCACCAAGTTGATTATAATTAAATGATCTGTTATTAGAATCAAAGCATGTAGTTTTATTCCTAGTTGTTAGGGATATAGTTACAAAAAACTTTGATTAATAGATTATTCAGTTATTGATCTTCTTGGGAAGAAGTTATTTGTGTATATATTTGAATTTACTTGATGTATTGGGGGTTGGAACCCATATGTTTGATCGATGTTTTTTTTGAGGACATATAATTTTTGAAATAACAAAGTTGAATGCTAGTTGTTCATCAGAGATTCCTATTTCATTTATGTTACAGTCTATGCCTTTCCTTTCTATGTTATTGTCTTCTAAGTTCAAACCTTCCATTTTGTTTTCTTCATATCTGAAATGTAGTGTTGAATGGTTTTAGAATTCATACTTGTTATGCTCTAGCTATTATTTCAGATATTTCATAAATGTTTCTGCTAAAGTTGATATAGAATTCATCTTATGATGCTCTATATTGATGGATTGTTCATTTTTCTTTCTTATTCGCTTAAAATCAATGAATGACTATAACTGGATGGTTATCTTGCATTTGTTGAAATCCCATGTATGAAAGCTTTGTGTTATCTTTATCTATTTGAATCCATTGCCCAATGGTTATATGTTTTGTTTCAACCATCTGCATAATTTTAAAGTATTGATTCCAATATCTAGCCCTGTTAAATTTATATTTGAGAGATCCCTCTCTGGAAAGAAAATCCATTTTCTTTCTGAAGTGGTTTTTGCTGTTACCTTTGGGATTTACCTTTTGAAACCTGGGTACATTCTGAGTACTAACAAATTGGTTCCGTTTACAGGGACGAAAGTGCAAATCCGCCGTAGGAAGAACGACAGAGTTCCAAAGATCAAGAAAAGATTTCTATGGGAAAACACGAATTTTTGTTAGTGAAGAAGGTTGTATATTTTCCCTGGAAAATCCAGTTTAAGAGTATTTCAAAATTCCAGAAGTCATTTTGGATTCGAAAAGACATACACGAGGTAATTCTTATACCAAAATTTTAAGGAGTTTAGAAGATCCAGAAAAATTGTTTAAGAAAAAAGATAAAGAAAAGATAGATATTTCTCTGTTTGGTGCATCATCTTCTCAAGATTCTCATAGTATTTTTTATCATGAATGGGAAGTTAATTTTGGAAATGGTTTGTCGGAGTCTAAATATGAATCTAATCTTAAAAACCCAGAATTTAATCCCCGTAGATTAGAGTCTTATTTACTTGATTCCTTTTGGAGAGATATGCAACAGTCTGCAAAGGTTGAAGAAACACTTGTCGTTCAAAATACTCAAACTCCTCAGTACCTTTGAATCCACCTAGACCAATGGAAGCTAGATTTGCTCCTTTGCATTTACCTGCTGTATTGCATGACCTTCCCCAAAATTATTCCCAAGGAATTTCTCTGTTCGATGGAGAAGGAGACATAACTGCAAAGCAACATGTGGCTAAATTTGAATATTTTGTTGACTTGGAGGAAGTCGATTATGCAGATGTTAAAATGTGGTTGTTTGCTCAATTTTTATCAGGAGAAACAAATAAATGGTTTAAAGATTTGTCGGCCACGTTTATACTGACTTTTCAAGCTTTCCAGAATACATTTTTAGAAAGGTGGGATGACAAACAGAGCCCTTTGGAGGTTTTGTCCCAATATAATAATCCTAAGAAGGGAGGTTTTGAATTTGTTCATGAATTCTCAAGTAGGTTTATCAGAGTTTATAATTCCATTGCAGAATATATAAAACCTTCTACAGCTGCTGCTAAACTTCATTATGCTGGAACTTTTGATAATGACTTTGCATTTTCATTAAGGGAATGAAAATCAGCGAGTCTTGTTGTTATGTTCACAGACGCTTTAGAAGTGGAAGCAAATATGATGGCGAGTGGAAAAATGAAACATAGAGACATTGATAGGAGGAAAAAACAAGAAAATATGCCTTCTACTTCTTCTTTTTCTACTGATATTAAATTTGAAATGATGTTGAAGACAATGGAGAAGTTGATGGATAGATTGACTATGGATAATAGATCATTCAATAGAGAACAAGTTGATCCTCAAATCAGAAATCCAAATTTCAGAAGACCATTATGCCTCCACAAAATAGGCAAAGAGATATGAGAAATCCAAGGAATAAAGAAGAGAAGCAGATTCGACCACCATTCCCTAAGAATTATGTTGCGAATGAAGAAGATCCCGCTGAGAATGAAATTCATCTTTTTGGGGAATTAGATTTAGAGATATATCTTACTGAAGAAGAACATAACATGTTTGTATAGGAATATGGAAATGAAGAATTTGAAAGGGATTCAGAGCAGTATCAGAGGGGTTATCTGCATGCTATGGATGATGTACAAAGGAAGATTAGATTGAGAAATAGAGAAGTTGTTATAAATAAAGGGAGGCTAAATCCAAATCAGCCTTCCACTAGTTCATTAAATACAGAAGAAGGAAAGGAAATACAAAAAGAGCCTGTTGTAAATAAAGAAGTTGAGAACGAAATACAAAAAACAAAAGGAATGAAACAAGTAGCACCAATAGATGTAGAGAAAGTTAATCCTAATTTTAACTTGCAGAATGAACTTTCCAAGCTGAAAATATTTGTTCCTTTTAATGAGTTGTTGAGAAATAATGAGTACAGGGATACCATAACAAAGATGGTTAGAGGTCAAGGAGAATTTCAGTCTGACATTTTGGAGTTGACAGATGACAATCCTACTATTTCATTTGGGCCAAAAGTTGAAAGTATAGATAATGAAGAAGTCCCTCCTTTTTATTTGAGTTTGAATGTGCATGATATGGTGGTACATAATGAAATGTTAGATTCAGGGGCATCACATAATCTAATGCCAAAGGGAGTAGTTGAAAGCTTGGGATTGGAAGTGACAAGACCTTATAAAGATTTGTATTCTTTTGATTCCAAGAGGGTGAAGTGTCTTGGTTTAATTAAGGATATGGTAGTAACCTTGAATAAATTGCCATCTAAAACAATAGTGATGGATGTGGTAGTGGCAGACATTCCACCAAAATTTGGGGTGTTGTTATCAAGGTCTTGGACTTCAAAGTTGAAGGGTACTTTACAAATGGATATGTCATATGCCACTATTACTATCCAAGATGGGAATAGGAGGTTGTACAGTGAGAAAAGAACTCCCTATGTATTAAGTAGTCAAGATAAACCCAAAATTCATCATATAATATGATGTTGATACTAACTTGGGTTCTTCTATTTTCTTTAATGATACTGTCCCGTGTGATTTGGAGTCTACATTGCAAATGAAATATGAATAAAATAAAAGGGAAGGAGTGATAGAACAAAATGATTTGGAAGAGAAACAAAAAAGAGAAGGTTTGTGGACTATGTATTTTGATGGATCTATGGCAAAGGTTGGCGGTGGTGCTGGTGTGTACATAATTTCTCCCATTAGGGATTTTAAAGCTTTATAATATAAATTAACATTTGAATGTACAAAAAATGTGGCTAAATATGAAGCTTTGTTACTTGGGTTACATGCATTGAAATAACTGGGAGCACAGAGGATAAGATTTTTGGGAGATTCAAAGCTGGTGATAAATCAGGTGAATGATAGTTATCAAACCAGGCATCCCCGGATGAGATCTTATAGAAATAGAGTATGGGATATGATTGGTAATTTTTTTATAGAGCATACAATTAAGGTGGTTCCTAGATATGAGAATATAGTAGCTGATTCTTTGGCAGTAGCTGCTGGAAAATTCAAAACCCCAAGTGCTGGTCAAAACGAATATCAAGTGGACATTGTAAATAGACCATCTATACCTAATAATTCTAAATATTGGTAGGTGTTTGAGGATGATATCCAGATAAAAAGGTTTTTAGAATTGTTAGGAGAATTTGTAAATACTCATATTGATGCTAAAAATGATAACTGTGAGAATTTCCAAGATGCTGAAGAAAGTGAAAAAGAAAAGAATGGAACTGAAAAATTGAAGGGAACTTTAGGAGGGAAAGATATCATTCAATTGAAAAATAATTTTATACCAAGAGGTTTGATCCCTTTAGAAATTTTTTTTGATCAGAATGATGTTTCTAAAGATCCTAAAGTGAAGCCTGCTGATAATTCTGTTGAAGAAAGGAATATTGGTACTAAAGAAAATCCAAAGATTGTGAAATTATCTAAAAATTTGCCTGCGAAGGAAAAAGAAGAATATGTGAACTTTATGAAAAGGTATACAGATGTATTTTCCTGTAGTTATGAATACCTTAAGGAATATGATACTTCAATAATACAACACACTATTCCCATCAAACCTGGAGAAAAACCTTTCAGACAGAAGCTCAGAAGAATAAACCCAAAGCTGCTACCAGTCATTGAGAAGTAAATTAAAAAATTATTTGATGCCAAAATTATCATGACTTTAAGATTCTCAAGACGGGTTGCTAATTTAGTCCCTGTTAGAAAGAAGAATGGAGAAATAAGGCTTTGGATAGACTTCAAAAATTTGAACAAGGTCTCTATGAAATATAATTATCCTTTGCCAAAGATGGATCATATATTGCAAAAAGTGGTCAGAGCATAAAGAATTTCAATGATGGATGGTTTTTCTGGTTATAATTAGATTAAGGTGCTACTTGAAGATCAAGAGAAGACTTCCTTTACTACACCATGGGGAGATTTTATGTATGCAAAAATGCCTTTTGGTTTGATGAATGCAAGGGATACTTTCCAGTGCGCCATGGATATTGCTTTTGCGGGAGAAATTGGCAGATTTGTGGTAATTTACATGGATGACATCAGAGTTTATTCAAGGTCTGATAGAGAGCATATTCATCATTTGGAAAACGTTTTCATGAAGTGCAAGAAATTTGGTATATCATTGAATCCAAAGAAATCAAATTTCGCGCTAGAAGAAGGAAAATTGTTGGGCCAGATAATTTCTAAGGATGGAATAAGGATCGATCCTGATAGAGTCAACACAATTTTGAAGGTTGGAGAACCAAGGAGTAAAAAATAAATACAATCATTCTTGGGACAAGTAAATTTTTTAAGAAGGTTCGTGCCCAGTTTTGCTGAAATATTAATGAATATCACAAATATGTTGAAAATAAGTCATGAGATAAAATGGACAGCGGAAGCCAGAAGATATTTTAAGGAAATAAAACAAGCTATTTTGGAGGCTCTTATGTTGGTAAGTCCATATTTCACTAAATATTTTCTAGTGTTTTGTTATGCTTTAGAACATACTATTGCTACAATTTTGTTACAAAAGAATAATGAGAACATGGAGTAACCCATAGCATTCTTCAGTAAGATGTTGAGGGATGGAGAATTGAAATATGATATCATGGAGAAGAAGACATATGATTTGGTTAAAGCATTGAAATATTTCAGGGTGTATATTCTTCACTCACATATAATTGCTCGTGTTCCAACCACTGCAGTAAAAGGGAATCTCACACAACTTGACCCAAAAGGAAGAAGGGCGAAATGGATAGCGACATAATTGGAGTATGACATAGAGATTAAACCTATCAAGTTGGTTAAAGGGAAGGGATTGGTGAAAATGATGATAGATTCAAACTGTGAGTCTTTACAGCTCAATTTCTTATCTAATCAGTCTCATCAATTAGATACAGGGGTAGAAGTAATGATTAACTTTATTGCATCTCCATGGTACTCTAATATTGTTCACGTTCTTCAAAATTTACAAGCACCAGCGGGATTGAGTAAATCAAGAGAAAGATCGTTGAAGTTGAAAGCTGGTAAGTTTTGTATTATAAATCGATATCTTTATTGGAAGGATCCTAGAGCTGTGTTACTCAATTTTCTTTTAGAAAATGAATCCTAGCATAAAGTAAAAGAATTTCATAAAGGAGATTGTGGAGGACATCATTCTTGGAAGGTGACGGCAAATAAAATCTTGAGAGCAGGTTACTATTGACCGACATTGTTTTCAGATGTATACAAAGAAACTAGCACATGTCATCAATGCCATATTTTTTACGGTAAAAGAAAGGTAATTCCCCTTCCTCTTAATCCGATAATAGTAGAAGCTCCTTTTCAGCAGTGGGGTTTAGATTTCATTGGAGAAATAAACCCAAATTCTTCAGTATAGCACAAATGGATTTTAACAGCCACAGATTATTCAACAAAATGGATCGAAGCAATTCCCACTAGGAGAGAAACTGAGACAAAAATTATGGATTTTCTTGAAGAAAATATATTGGCTAGGTTTGGATGCCCTAGAAGAATAGTGACTGATAATCCAGCATCCTTTAAATCCAAAAATATGATTAATTTTTGTCATAAATATCATATCAACTTAAATCATTCAACTGCTTATTATCCACAAAGAAATGGGTTGGCCGAGTGTTCCAATAAGAGCCTGGTAAGGATCATCAAGAAGTTGTTAGAATATAATAAGAGATCTTGGCATACCAAATTTAAATATGCTTTATGGGCTAACAAGATCAGTACTAAAAGAGCGATTGGAATGTCTCTGTTCCAATTAGTATATGGAACCGAAGTTATTTTTCAAGAATCTTTGGGTGTTCCAGTTATGAGATATGTTTAAGAGCAACAAGAAGAGCCAAACCACATGCAGAGAAGGATAAACAAAATTGTTGATTTAGAAGATCAAAGGAATAAAGCCTATGATAAAGTGCAGACACACCAGGAAAAAATGAAAAATACTTTTGATAGAAGGGTGAAAGAAGAACAGTTCCATATTGATGACCTGGTGTTAAAATGGGATGCTTCTAAAGAAGATAAACATGGAAAATTTGATCACATGTGGGTAGGTCCTTATGTTATTGGAGGTCACAGAGGAGAAAATGCTTTTGTTTTGAAATATCCAAATGGGGTTTCTTTGGAGAGTAACCCTGTCAATTGAAGATTTTTGAAGCATTACCTATCCTAAGGTGGAAGGTAAAGTTGTATCATAGTTTGTAAATATTTTTTTCCTTAAATTAGTACAGATGGTGAGCCAAATATTTTTGAAGCCCGGAGTGAAGGCCCTAAGATTTAGGAGGTTAACCATTTTTCTTTAGAAAAAATATATTCAGATAAAAAGTAAAAAGTTTGAAAGTTTGGATACAAAGATTAGAGACATGCAACTGGTATACAAGTTCTTTGATACCTCACAGGGAGGATATCATCCTTAGTTGGAGCCAGTTGTTAGCACCTCTATTTTGAACAGCTGAGGAAAAAATATGATGGAGGAGTAATAAAAAGATACATGAACTTGGCTACGTTTAATAGTTTGATTTTATTATTAAATTGTGCATAATGGTTAATTTGGCATGTAATCCGATGGTGTAAAGCAATTGAGATGAATATCTACAGTTTAAAATAGATCCACTAGATAAAGATGCGCAGGAGATAAGGAGAAGCAGATGTGGTTAACAAAGCTTGAAGATCAATGGTGATGGAATGAAGCAAACAAAATCTACGACTGAGAAATACTTCGCTGACTAAAGATGCACACTTGAAAAAAATAGAAAAGGCTAGCGGAATGTGTACAACCAATCTCAATCCAACGGCTTAAGTAAAAAGTGAAAACTCATCAACGGTTATTATCAGTTCCGGAGGATAAAGTTACGAGACGGTTAAAAAGGAAAGGTGGTAGTATAATGTAAACCATGTTCCACGTGGCAACTTGAAGGGACATAAATGGATAAAAGTAGTTTGGGGAAAACCGCTTAATGAGGGCTCCGGAAAGGGACCATAGTATAAAGGTAAAGTTGACTTGTTTTCAAAAATCATTTCATTTGTTTGCTGCAGACAAGCGAAGGAAACCGTCCGCCATATTTTTGAAGTCAACCTTTCTTATCTGCAGTCATAGTCATAGGTAAGCCTTAAAACAGTTAAGCTTCGTTCAGAGAATTATCACCATTGTTCATTATGGAAAGGGAACAAGGGTTAGGAGTTTTAACCATAGTTTTGGATGAAAGGGAGGAGTTTGTTGTTGATAGAGATAGAAATGTATGTGACCCAGTTTTATCAGTTGGAAATGTATCAGTCTCTAAGGAGCGGTTGTGGTAGTGTAATTTGCAAGGAAATGACGTTCTGAATATCTGTAGTTATTTTTTGTATTACTTTTCTATTGAGAAAACATTACCGTTTCCTGAATTTGTCGAGTGGTGTGTAAGAATATATTCACCCTATGAAAGAGTTGTTATGATTCATACCACATCTAAGATACTTTGTAAGGTTCATGTAAAATCCATTCATGGAATTCTTAATTTACCTGATAGTTTCCCTGATAATTATGAATCTTTGAATGAGTCTATCTTAGTCGAAATGTACAAAAGTTGTAAAACCGAAATTAGATGCCAATTTTTTTCCAGCATTCTCAAATAGTGTCAATCATTAGAGGGACATTTTCTGTCGTATAATTTTGACATCTTCAAAAATGATGTATAGTTGGTCATGTCTTTAGTCTGTCAAATTTTGTGTCTAGATGATGGTTTTCATATCAGTGAAGTTGTTTTAGGTTTCTTATTGAGAATGAGTTCAATTGATCCCGAGCCTCATTTAGTCCATTATTTCAGTCTGGATGAGTATTTGGCTGAAGTCATCCATGTCCAGTTATTCGAATTTCCAAAGGTCATGTTTTTCAAATATCAGTCATACTTGTTGAACATGTTGTTGTGTTCAAATGTATCAGAATTACAATTCCTGACCACTATTTTCTCTCCAAATCTTCCAAAACAAATCAATATGTTCGATTTTGTAAATACCATTATGTCTGAGATTTACAAATTGTTGTTTGATGAAATATTACCAAGAGTGTTAATAGAAATGAAACTCATGTTGCAGTCACCCTCATAAGACAGAATAGGAGACTGGCTCTTATATAAATATTTTACTGTTTTGAGGGTGTATGCTTTCACTAGGAAACCATACAAGTTACCTGTTTTTCTGACTCCAAGAATTTTTGCACTTGATTTCACGAGGTAGAGATTATGTGCAGAAGAGGAGAATTTTGGAGCATTCAAGAAGTCTTCTAATATTAAATTTACTCTTAAAGTTGGCCCATTTATTTTCAAAAAGAAAAGTGCACTGATGGTTGTAGAAACGCTATTAGAAATTATGGATTTCCAGAAAGACCAAAGAATCAATTATGATCCGCATCATATAATTTCTCAAAGGAAGCAATCAAATAAAAACAAACCATTCGATCATCAGGTTGTTGAAGGTTTAGAGGAACTAACCAATTTGTCTTGTTTTGATGAAAGTAGGAGCAATGAGTTGATTACAGCAGTTTAAGTACCTGATAATCCTAGCATTTTGAATAAGAGAAGTCTTTATAAGATTGAGAGTATGGGTGTAAATGAAAACAGTTCATGTAAAAATATTAAAACACATTCTCAGGATGATCAAGTTTCAAGAGAAATAATTGCAGAGGATTCAAAGAAAATATTTTTGTTCCCAAAGAAGTCAGTGAAAATGCATCAGTATTCCTTTGGAGGATAAGATAGTGCAGAACCCAATTTAGGTTTCAAATCCATAGCAGAGTTTGTGTCAGGTTATGTTTAAAAACAGAGGCAGTCATCAAAGGAAACCAAAAACCTACTTCCTCGAGTTAGAAGTCTATTCAATCAAAAGACATCATTGATTTCTACTCGAGATGTGGAGAGGAACACCTTGAAGTTCGCTATGGTTAGTGATAAAAAGGTACCTGAGATGGAAATAAAGTTAGATAAAATTAGTGTCCCTGAAAAGATACAACTTCACAAGCAGACAGGAGATATTATTTATTCATATTTATTGCATGCTATTATGAAAATTAACAAATTGCAAGCCCTTGTAGATAAAATGGAAGTTCAATTGAAACATGAGAAAGTAGAGAATAAAGCAAGTCTGATCTAGATTAAGAAGCTACAGGAAGATTTTATAAGCTTGGAGTGAAATAGGAAATGCACAAACCACCAAAAATCTTTTGGAAGAAAGAGACAATACCATCCAGGTAGTAAAAAAGAAGCTTAAGATTCCAAATAATGAACATGCTCAATCCACAAAATTATTTACATTACAAGAAGAAAAAGATAAATTTTATCAAGAGATGATGGATTACAAAGGTAAAGATTTGAAATACAGGAAGCAAAAAGAAAATGGGAAATGGGAAGATCTGAATTGATGACCCAGATTTCAAAGTTGAAAATAAATCAGAATGGGGAAAAGAAATTATGGAAGAACTAATGAGCCAGACTCCTGCTGATACAGATTTATCCCTTGTGAATATTGAAAAACCTTTAAGTGAAATTTCTGTTGATGATCTATTAGTGTCTATGTCCCAGGTAAGTTTGAAGGATGTGGAAATCAAGGAATTGAAAGAAGAAAATGAGAAGATTAAATCAAAATTGGCTAGAATGATTAAAAATAAGAATAAAATATTAAATGATGAAAGCCAGTTGCAGAAAACGTTTGATGAGTTGAAGGAAAGAAGTACAGGAAAAGCTCCTCTACAAGGAGCTAAGCATATAATTTAGGATACATTATCTGTGGAAGTTACTAAGTTTAGGCACTATCTAAATTTTATTGATGATCAAAGTGTATTAGTCAATTTAGCTACTCAAAGACTAAAGTTGGCTAATGAGACCTTGGAGAAGAAGCCTTTAAACACAGTTCAAAATACTTTAAATTTTTTGAATTCTCTAACATATCAAAAGTTGCAGGAGATCGAAATGAAGGACAGAGTAGCTATTGTACTATGGTCGAAGAAATTTATTAACAAACATCATCTGATGAAGGTGGTTTAGGATAAAGAAAATGCAATGTCTTCACAGATAAATGATTTCAGGCGTGCTTTTAAGGAGTTATTTGAACATGGCCTCCCTTCTTTCTGGGATGACGAGGGAAGATTATTTTCTCAGGAGCATTATCATATTATGTTAGTACAAAACCACATGGACCATTCCAAGTTTGAATACTTGGTAAAAGGACTCACTGGAAAAATCATCATAGAGAAATTGACAGAGGATTTCGAAATATTGAAAAAGTTTGTGATCGTTAGAGGAGGGTTGCCCAAAGTATCTTATGAGGCCTATGTGGATCTGGAAGTATCTACCAGAAAAATGATAGAATATGATACGCCAAGTGCAAAACAATGGAGGACCGTGGAAAGATCCAGGAAAACCAAGTACATTCTTCATCCTTGAAAATAGGTGTTGCACGTTGTGGAGCTACTTATTCAGGCCTTGTTGTCACCAAGTTGATTATAATTAAACGATCTGTTATCAGAATCGAAGCATGTAGTTTTATTCCTAGTTGTTAGGGATATAGTTACAAAAAAAATTGATTAACATATTATTCAGTTATTGATCTTCTTGGGAAGAATTTATTTGTGCATATATTTGAATTTACTTGATGTATTAGGGGTTGGAACTATTGATGTATTTGTAACTTCGGAATGTATTCATCTATGTATCTTATGTATTGGAACCTGATGTTTATTCTAGGGTGTATATATTATGTAATTGAGTCATGTTGTCATGCTCCGATGTTTTGATCGGGAGAATCAATAATGTAAACAAGTCATGTCAAGTCATAGTGGGTAACCCTCCGATTGTGTAAGGGTTAAAGTCCCCGCAGTTCCGGGGCATTAGGGTTATTAGACTCTCCTAGTATAGGCCGGCCCTAGTAGGGTTTTATTCATGTCAGGATTAGTATAAATACAGAGCGGGGGTCTCTATTTAGCACACATCACTAACACACTCAAGTGTAGCACATAGTTGAGGAAGGAGAAGACACTGGGGCTAGACATGAAGAAGATTACAGCTGTCGGGAGTGCATCTTACTGTTTTGGAGTTTTACATCTTGTGTCGATTCTATCTCTGAGGAAGTTGTGGGTTTTTCTTCATTTATGGTTTCCCCAATGAAAAACACTGTGTTCATTGTCTCTTGTGTTTGATTGTTGTACTTGTTCTTCTCTTAGTAAAGATCCTAACATAATGCTAGATTAATGTTGAAAAACTAACATGGTATCAGAGCTAACCTGAGAAGAAGACATTGTGCAGCTGCGGGAACTAGGGCTTCCTAGTTTGTGGATCTTCCTCCATGGATTTTCAGAAAAAGTAAGGAGAAACAACTCTCCTCCTTAGAACGCATCTTTCTGTCGAAGGAGAATCCAATTCTGAGGTTTTTCAGTTTTGGACCTGTCACTACTATCAGAAATCAGGGCTTTTCACAGAAGAGGAATTTTTTAGTGAGTCTAGACCTGGATTGATATCCTCCCCAAAATTGAAGTTAGGGACAAATTTCAATGCATTTGGGTGGACAGAACTCTGGAAAAGAAAAACCCTAATTTTCTCCTGAACCAGCTCTGTAGGATTTCAGCTCAAGTTTCAGATCTGACATCTTGAACCTGGTAAGATCTAAAATATTTTGTATTTCCATTTGAGGTTCTCAGTTAAGATGTCTCATCATACCAAGCTTGATGAAAATCTTGAGGGAGTTGATAACTTTAGAGCCTGGAAGTATAGGATCTCCCTGGTCCTGGAAGAAAATGAATTAGACTCCTACATCCATGAGGAGGTTCCAGTTTTAAAGGGAGATGAGGAAAAGGCCTTACATAAGAAGAATATGGTTATGTAAAAGAGGATCATAGCTGATTCTATCAAGGATCACCTTATCCCATAGGTGTCCTCTCTCAAGACACCTAAAGCTATGTTTGATGCCCTAACCAAATTGTTTGAAGGGAAGAACATAAATCAGAAGATTACCCTGAGAAACCAACTGAAGGATGTGAAGATTCAGAATGCAGAAACAATCTAGTCTTACTTCACAAGAGTTTCTTAGATCAAATAGAAACTAGAAGCAGTTGATGAAGAAGTGGAAAATGCAGAGATTGTAATGACTACATTGAATGGCCTTCCTAGGTCATGGGATTCTTTCATCCAAGGAATCTGTGCTAGGAAGAAGTTAGTCAAGTTCAACGGACTATGGAAAGAGTGCTCTCAAGAAGAAGCTCAGATAGCAACTTGAGAAGAGAATATGGGAAGTGAATACCAAGCTCTTACGGTACACTCCAAGTCTCACTCCAAGTCAAGAAAAAAAAGACCTCATAGTTCCAGAGGTAAGCACTCTCACAAAGATAATACTAGAAGAGATGTATCTAGGATCATATGCTATACTTGTGATGAAGTAGGCCACTATGCAAGGAATTGTCCTAACAAACACAAGATAGTAAAGAAGAGAAACAAAAGAAAACATCATGCTCATGCTGCAGAGGATGATGAACCATCTAGGAAGAGATCCAAATATGAAAGTGAAGATTCTTCAAGCGAGGATGAATATGTTCTGATATCAGCTCTCATAGGTAACATTACTCATGGTAGTGATGATTGGCTTATAGACAGTGAGGCTTCCAAACATATGAATGGATTCAAGGAATCCTTTGTGAGACTGTCAGAACATGAATCACCTCACAAGGTAAATCTAGGAGATGACTACCAATATCCAATAAAAGGTAGTGGGGAATCTTCATATAAGTTAGACTCTAGAAAATATCTAACAATGAAAGAAGTATTGTTTGTGCCAGGACTCAAGAAGAACCTTCTCTCCATATCAGCATTAGATGTAAAAGGAATGCAGGTTTCATTCATAGATGGTCAAGTCATCATGTGGCCAAAAGGAAAGACTATTGATGATGTGGTAGTGATTGGAGAACAAGAAGAAGGATTATACAAATTGAAGGGCCATCCAGAACAAGCCTTGGTCCATGACACAGTAGAGCCAAGTGAACTTTGGCATAGAAGGCTTGCACATGTGCATTACAGAGAAATACCTATTGCAAGCAAAGCTCTCGAAGGTCTTCCAGAAATCCAAGCAAAACATGATGGGGTCTGCAAAGGATGTGTAAAAGGAAAGAATACAAAGAAGACATTTCCAAGCAGTGAAAGCAAAGTGAAAGGGATCTTGGAAATCATCCACTCTGATGTATGCGGTCCTATGTCATCAAACTATCTAAGCTGGTATTCATATTATGTTTCTTTTATTGATGACTTTTCTGGGAAGACACGGGTTTACTTCATGAAGAACAAAGATGAAGTATTCATAAGTTCAAAGAATTCAAAGCCTTGATCGAAAACCATACTGAAAAGAAGATCAAGACCATTCGATCAGATAATGGTGGAGAATTCACTTCAAATGAATTCATAGAGCTATGCAAAGAATCGGGGATTAAGAGGGAGTTGTCCACTCCTTATAATCCACAATATAATGGGGTTGCAGAATGGAAGAACATAACTATCATGGAAGTTGCAAAAGCAATGCTTCATGATCAAGACATTCCTATGCATCTTTGTGTGGAAGCTGCCAGAACAGCGGTGTACGTACAGAACTGTACTCCACATAGAGTACTCAAGAACAAGACCCTTGAAGAAGTATTCTCTGGCAAGAAACCAAAAGTCAGCCATCTCAAAATATTCGGCTGTCCTATGTACATCCACATTCCAAAAGAGAAGAGGAATAAATTAGATCCTTCGAGAAAGAAGGGTATATTTGTGGGATACTCTGAAAGCTCGAATGCTTACAGAATATATTTCCCAGGATATAAGAAGATTGACATCAGAATGGATGTGACATTTGATGAAGACACAACTTACAACAAATCCAGAAAGAGACCTGCTGAAGAACCTGAACAAGCAGAAGCACCCAGAATTCATGATACAACCATGAATGAAGAAACTTGAGACGAAGATCGAGAATTTGAAGAAACGCAAAGACCTGTATATCCACCGCTGGAGAAGAATCCTCATAAGAGGAAACCTGCTTGGGTATGAGAACTTATCCAAGGTGTGGAAAGATATTGGGCTCCAGAAGAGAATCACAAAAAAAGAAAGAGGACCAGATCTTGTTCTAGGTATGTAGCTTTACTATGTGATTTCATTGATAAAGAACCTTCCAGTTATGAAGAATGGGTAGAACGGAAAGAATGGAAGGATTCTATGATCGAAGAGTACCAATCGATCATGAAGAATGATGTTTGGGATGTTCTTCCAAGACAAAATGGGAAGTCAGTTGTAACTTCCAAATGGATCTACAAGATCAAACATGCTGTAGATGGTAGCATTGAAAAGTACAAAGCAAGATTTGTATCTCGAGGTTTCTCTCAGAAAGAGGGAATAGACTATGAAGAGACCTTTGCACCTATAGCTAGATACACTTCCATAAGATGAGTACTTGCTCTGGCTGCAGTGATGAAATGGAAGATACGCCATATGGATGTCAAGACTACTTTCTTGAATGGTGTAGTGGAAGAGGAAGTGTATGTAGAAAAACCACTTGGTTTTGAGACACATGACAGGGAGTCTCATGTATGCAGATTGAAGAAATCCCTGTATGGTTTGAAATAGCCACCCAAGACATGGTACGGAAGAATTGATAGCTTTCTATCCAATTTGGGCTTTACCAAGAGTAAAGTATATTCCAACCTTTACTACAAGGTTGAAGATGGCAACCCAGTGATGCATATACTATATGTAGATGATCTCTTCGTGATAGGTATGGACGGGTTGATTACTGATACCAAGAGAAAGATTGCTGCTGAGTTAGAGATGAAGGACTTGGGTATGATGCATTACTTTCTAGGTATGGAGGTGTGGCAGAGTGCGGATGGAATCTTCCTTGGACAAGGGAAGTATGCAGTAGAGATCCTGAAGAGGTTTGGGATGATGGACTGCAAGACTATGGCCACACCTATGGCATCGAACCTGAAGCTATTGAATGATGCTTCTTCAGAGTCAGTTGATGCTACGATGTATCGTCAGATGATTTGGTCATTGATGTACCTGATGAACATGAGACTAGACATTTGATTTGATGTGAACACCTTGAGCCAGTTCTTGACAGATCCGAGAAATGTTCACTTGATTGCTGCAAAGCATATTCTGAGGTACTTGAGGGGTACATTTTATTATGGGCTCAAGTATGATGTGAATCAAAAGATTAACCTAGAGGGTTATGTTGATTTAGATTGGGTAGGAAGTGCCATCGATAGGAAGAGCACTTCAGGGTGTTGCTTTAGTATGGGATCAGGTGTGATCTCTTGGTTTAGCAGGAAGCAATCCTATGTGGAACTAAGTACAACTAAATCAGAGTATGTCATAGCTTGTTCAGCTAGTTGTAAGGTAGTATGGCCGAGGAAGCTACTATCTGATTTATTTGATCTCCAAATGGATGCTACTTGTATACACTATGACAACCAGAGTTGCGTGAAGTTGTCAGAAAATACAGTGTTCCATGACAAGTCGAAGCACATCGAGATCAAGTATCACTATATCAGGGATATGGTGTAGAGAGGAGTAGTGAAGCTCCAGCATGTTGCGATAGAGGAACATATAGCTGATGTGTTGACGAAGAAATTAGCCAGAGTGAAGTTTGAGTACTTCAGGGAGAAGCTTGGTGTTTTCCACATCGAGGATTCCTCCAAGGGAAAGTGATGAGTGCTAAATATCGAAAGTCATTATGACGAGGAAGTCAGATGTAAGGGATGAGCCATTCTGTCATGGTGAGAGGATTCAGTTCCTTCCATGTCAGATATGAGTGCTGGCCATTCTGTTGAGTAGGACAGATGCAAGCGCAACTGCCACTCTCTAGGAGAGTGGAGGCACCTGGTCACTTACCAGGTAGCTCATTCTGGGACTGGGGGAATTTTTGACAAGGGTGGAGGATTTGGTTCCTTCTAGGTCAGATGTGAGTGCATGCCATTCTTTCATGGTGAGAGGATTCAGTTCCTTCCATGTTAGATGTAAGGGCGAGCCATTCTTTCATGGTGAGAGGATTCAGTTCCTTCCATGTCAGATGTAAGGGTAGGCCATTCTATCATGGTGAGAGGATTCAGTTCCTTCCATGACAGATGTGAGTGTAGTTCCTTTCTGATGTGATTGTAGTTTACTACATGATCAAATGTGAGTGTTGGGCATGCCTTTCTGACAACTAGGTCAGATGTAAGTGTTGGGCGTGCCTTTCTGACAAGCAGATCAGATGTAAGTGTTGGGAAAAGACCTACCTGATGGCTAGGCCTACAACCAGCATGAAATAAGGCTAGCTCTGTAGAAATTCCTATGACAAGATAGCACACACATGATGATGACCAGATGAGATCCAGATCGAGCTATGATCCAGATCTAGTTATGATGACTCCAAGAGATCCAAATCGAGTGATGATCCAAATCCAGTAGTGATGATCCAGATCGAGAGATGATCCAGATCCAAATCTAGATTGAGTGATGATATAGATCCAGTCCAGTGATGATGATCTAGATCCAGTGATGATGATCCAGACCGAGTGATGATCCAGATCTAGTGATGTTGATCCAAATTGAGAGATGATATAGATCTAGTGATGATGTCCCATGATGATCCAGATCGAGAGATGATTCAGATTCAAAGAATGAATATGACTTGAAGACTCAGAAGACTCAAGATGCAGATGATGAGATGATCCAGTTGATATAGAGGAGAATACCAGTGCTAAAAATTGTGTTGAAAGAATATCTTCCTAGTTAAGAGGGAGTGTTGATGTATTTGTAACTTCGGAATGTATTCATCTATGTATCTTATGTATTGTAACCCAATGTTTATTTTGGGATGTATCTATTATGTAATTGAGTCATGTTGTCATTCCCCGATGTTCTGATCTGGAGAATCAATAATGTAAACAAGTCATGTCAAGTCATAGTGGGTAACCCTCCGATTGTGTAAGGGTTGAAGTCCCCGCAGTTCCGGGGCACTAGGTTTATTAGACTCTCCTAGTAGAGGTCAGCCCTAGTAGGGTTTTAGTCATGTCGGGATTAGTATAAATAGAGAGCTAGGGTCTCTATTTAGCACACATCACTCACACACTCAAGTGTAGCGCATAGTTGAGGAAGGAGAAGACACTGGGGCTAGACAAGAAGAAGATTACTGCTGTCGGGAGTGCATCTTACTATTTTGGGGTTTTACATCTTGTGTTGATTCTATCTCTGAGGAAGTTGCAGGGTTTTCTCCATTTACGGTTTCCCCAATGAAAAACACTGTGTTCATTGTCTCTTGTGTTTGATTGTTGTACTTGTTATTCTCTCAGTAAAGATCCTAACATAATGCTAGCTTAATGTTGAAAAACTAACAGGAACCCATATGTTTGATCGATGTGTTTTTTGAGGACATATAATTTTTGAAATAACAAATTTGAATGTTGGTTTTTCATCATATATTCATGTGTCATTTATGTTACAGTCTGTGCCTTTCCTTTCCATGTGATTGTCTTCTAAGTGCCAACCTTCCATTTTGTTTTCTTCATATCTGAAATGTATTGTTGAATAGTTCCAAAATTCATACTTGTTATGGTCTGGCTATTATTTAAGATATTTCATAAATGTTTCTGCTAAAGTTGATATGGAATTCATCTTATGATGCTCTATATTAATGGATTTCTCATGTTTTTTTCTTATTCACCTGAAATCAATGAATGACTTGAACCAGATGGTTATCTTACCTTTGTTGAAATCCCATGAATGAAAGCTTCGTGTTATCTTTATCTATTTGAATCCATTCCCCAATGGTTATATGTGTTTTTTCAACCTTATGCATAATTTTAAAGTATTTATTCCAATATGTATCCCTGTTAAATTTATATTTGAAAGGTCCCTCTCTGGAAAGAAAAGTCAGTTTCTTTCTGAAGTGGTTTTTGTTGTTACCTTTGGGATTTACCTTTTACAACCTATGTACATTCTGATTGCTAATAGATGGATCAGAGATGTAGTCCTCAGGCTACTTGATGTATATCTCCTCATGAAGATCTCCATGTAGGAAGGCTGACTTAACATCCATATGATGCACTTCCCAGTGCTTAGATGCTGAAATTGCCAAAACTAGGTGGATGGAGTCCATTTTTGCAACCGGTGCAAAAGTCTCATGGTAGTCCACATCTTGGACCTGGGAGAAACCTTTTCCCACCAGCGTTGCCTTATATTTTTAGTTACTTCCATATTCAGAAACCTTGGTCCAAAACACCCACTTGCATTGAACCAATTTCGTTCCTGGAGGAAGAGAAACTAGCTCCAAAGTAGTGTTTTTTTGAAGAGAATTCATCTCTTCATCCATGGCAACTTGCCATCTCGGATCCTTTCGAGCATGGTAGTAGGACTTTGGGTATGAAATTATCATCAAATAACAAGATTCAAACAACCAATAATCAGGACAAGAGAGCACAATACCTGCTGTTTGGAAATCAGACCGGGTTCTCCTTGGATCATCCAATTTTCTAATGTTATCTCTTGCGAAGGAGAGTGTCTACTAGGCCCATGTTGGGAGATGATGTTGTACTTCAGGATATGATTCAGCATATGATGTTTTCTATACACTAATATGAGAAATCATAGGATCCAAATCAAGGTCATTACCCCTAGTTTCATCGTCCAAATATTCAGTAGAATAGGAAGGAAATTTAGAAATTTTCTCCTTCACTAGTTCCACCTCATGAAGAGGCTCATCGAACTTGACACTCCTTTCAATGATGATCTATTTTGTTTTGATATCTAGAAGATTGAAACCTTTTGACTCATTAAGATACCCAATAAATAGACATTCTATGCTTTTGAGTTGCAAATCCCTCCTTTTATCAAGTGGAATTCGGGCCCATGCAGTGGACCCAAACACCCACAGGTTAGACACATCCGGATTGTGTCCGAAGTATGATTTGAAATGGGTCTCCCCTTTCACAAGTTATGAATGTATGGCACTCTGTTATGAAAGTGTGGCACTCTGTTATGAACGTATGTTGCAGTATGCATGGCTTCAGCCCACAAATTTGCAGCCAACTTCTTTGATTCCAACCTATAGGTGGTCATCTCCTTGAGAGACCGATTCTTCCTTTCCGCTACACCATTCTGTTGGGGAGTGTAGGGAATTGAATGTTGGAACTGAATACCAGTTTGGGAGCATATGTGTAGAAAATCATTACTGACATACTCCCCACCATTATCAGATCTCAAGATATTGATCTTTAGGCCAGATGCATTCTCAATGAAGGCCTTCACTTCAGTGAATTTTTCACATACTTCAGACTTCTTTTTGAGAAATAAGACCCATGTGTACCTGGAAAAATCATCAATAAAAGTCAGAATATACCTTGATCCATTCATGGATTCGATAGGCATGGGACCTGTGATATCAGAATGTATCAACCCCAAGATGCATGTAGCTCATCTTGCCTTCCCTTGATTGAACTTGTTCTCAAGGTGCTTTCCAACAACACAGGCCTTGCAAATTCCAATGGTTTCCTTGATGACCGGGAGGCCTTCAACCATGGATTTTTTCTATAATTGCTACAAGTATTTGAAGTTGATATGGCCAAACCTCTCATGCCACAATCTACTAAATTCATTTCCATGATTTAGCAGTGCGATGGGCTTTGCATCCATCACAAAGTGGGAAAACTCAGAGGCTTTTGCATGATGGTTGGCAAGGCCTTTTGCAACAAGTTTCCTGGATGCAATTTCCATGATATCTACATCATTCAGAATGAAGGATACTCTCTTGGGAACTCCTATATGTTTCATTTGATAAACACTCAGGATATTTGATGCCAGAGATGGTACATACAAAACATTTGAAAAATAGCCATTCTCAAGATCAACCATACCTTGTCCTTCTGAAATGATGGTGGAGTCATCTCCCATGTGGATGGGGATGGACTTGTCGGTCTCCAAATATGAGAAGGAGTCTCCTTCAACCATCATGTGGTTTGAAGCTCCAGAATCTATCAAGAGTGCTTTGGACTTCGAAGTGCTTTCCATGAGGGCATAACCTCTTTCATGCTGTGGTTCCCGATCTTGCTGATCTCTCCTCGAAAATCTTTCCATAAGATTGATGTGATTTCTCTCAAGGAGAGAGGTATCTTCATAAAGTTTCTTCTTCATGTAGGCATGTTTAGGGTGGAATCCCTTCTTGCAGTATGAACACTTGAATTTTTCATTTCCATGATGCCCTTTTCCTTTGTTCTTCTTTGAGCCGGAAGACTCATCATGCTACTAGTTTTCAACTTTAGGCTTAGGAGCTTTGAATTTAGTTTTTGGGTTCTTCTCCTGCTTTCCTTTACACTTCAAATCTTTGGGCCCTGAGACATGGAGGGATTGATAATGAGAGGATATGATGATCCCCATTTGGAAAAGCTTATCATGTTCACTTGTTAGGGACTCAATGAAGGCATTGTGTGTAGGCATCTTCCATCCAGGGGTTGTGAGCTTCCCTACACGGAATGTAGAGACAAAAAATGAATAATTAACTCCAAGTTTGGAGAGTATGGTGAGGATGAGCTGATCATCCTCCTTCTCCACTTTGCATTGCTTCAACGGTAAGACAATGTGCTTAAACTTTGTGAAAATGTCATTCAAGGTCTAGAAATTTGAAGGCTAGAGAGACATCAACTCATTCTCAAGTTGGTATACTCTCGAATCATCCTGCTTTCCATATAGGGTTTCCAATTTTTCCCAGATTTCCTTTGGAGTGTTTAATCCCGAAATATGGAAAAGAAGATCCCAGGAAATAGAGAGGCACAAGAATCTGAATTCTTCATCCTTTTTGTTCAAGAATCTAGCTTTGTCTGTCATAGAAGCAGGCTCTTCTTCAGTGTCCATAGTGACCCTATAGAGTCGTCTAGCACGTAGATGGATCTCCATGTCTCCATTCCATGAGTGGAAATTGAACGGAGTCAATATTTATATGGAAGAAGCCATCTGAATCTGCTAGAGTGAATGCTTTCACCTGTTAAAAAATTGAAAATCACAAAAAAATGGGCATCGTAATGTCAGACAGCCTGCACATTTTAGGCTTTCATCGCGCCCATTATAGTCAATGAAGCAAGCTTGATCAGTAATTTCCTTACTTGGGCTATTAAGTGGTAAGCCTTGGCTTCTAGTCCAGTGATGTATTTTTGAGCTATTACTCAATTTTCATGCAAGATCTGTCAAAAAACTTGTTTTTGAGAGATATGAGCTTCGTCCCGTCGTGTGCTCTGATACCATATTAATCTATCATAGTAATATAGGGACTAAAACATAGTCTCATAAGATATTTCAGACAATTAAACAAAATGAGTAGCAGCTCTGTATAATCAATAAAGAATCAGTAATACAATACAATGATCATGCCCTAAGCATGAATCCCAAGACAATTTGAATTCCCAAGGAGGTCATTCGAATCGAATGAGTGAGTCTAGCTTAACTAAATGTACGACATAGTCAAAACTCAAGTTAACCACTGATCAAAACCCTAATTGACTCAACTAAGCCCTAACTGAATTCAGAGTGCAATAAATGACTAAGTCTAAATGAAAGTAGCTCAGACACATGTCACTGCAAGCCAACCAAGAACTGGTAGCGTATCAATGACTCCAATGAACCCCGGTGAGGTTAACTAAAGTGTAACTGACCATCGGAAGTGGTTGGAGGCGCCCATGTTGACTCCAATTCTTTAAATATTCATTAAATAAACAATTTAATGAAGGGAGGTGCCTTCATTGCTCTATTTAACTGATTGCAACCATCAGTTAGCAATAAAGTGCATTTATGACACTCTGATCACCCCTGGAGTGCTCTAGTTAGCCTCCTCGAATGTAGGAGAAGGCTAAGTTAGCCTCCTTGACTGAAGGTAGGCATGGGTGTGCTCAAGCTAATGCCATCCACTGCTCCTCTGATGTTAATTAATTCAATAAAAATTAGGATAGTGGTTTAACTAGGACAAATTGACCAAAATGAGTATGCATGGTGGTAAATGTCTCCAACAGTGATCACCAATCTTCATCACCGTCATCATCAAGAAAATATAAATAACAATAATTAAATAAACATACATGAATATGGTAATAACATTAATTAAATCAAAATATATAAAGTAGATATCAATTACAATCATCATTGTCATCAACGATGATGATGATGATGATTATCACAATGTTGTTGTTGCTGCTGCTACTGATGATGATGATGATGATGATGAGGATGAGGATTATGATGAACATGATGATGTTGATGAGCAAGAGGATGATGATGATGATGATGATTACGATGATGATTACGATGATGATGATGATGATGAGAATGAAGATGACGATGATGATGATGAGGATGATGAAGAAGATGATGGTGGTGCTGGTGGTGGGGATGAGGATGATCATGATGAAGATGATGATGATAAAGATATTGTGATGATGGTGATGACAATGATTATGATGATGATGATGATGATGATGACAAATATGATCATGATGGGGGAATTTGTGTATGTCATTTAAATAAAATATAAAACATTTTCAGTTTTGGACTATTGTGAGCCAGTTTGATACGTCAATACGAATATGGTAAGCGCAATTTCCTTTGACATGACACATTCAACTCTTTAATTATTTTGAAGGTGGTGTCACAGCTCAAACATGCAACATATTTTCATATGTTATAAAGGGTGACAATGCATGTTATGGGAAATATATATTGATTAAGCATGTATGTCATTTTATAAAAAATATTAAGCATGGGAATTTGTGTATGTCATTTAAATAAAAGATAAAATTATTTTCATTTTTGAACTATTGTTAACCAGCTTGATACGTCAATATGAATATGGTAAGCACAGTTTCCTTTGACACAACACATCAAATCTTTAACTCTTTTGAAGGTAGTGTTGAAAATCAAACATGCAACATATTTTAAAATGTTATAAAGGGTGACAATGCATGTTATGGGAAATATATATTGATTAACATATTTTCCATTGCATTCTTACCACAATAGATGAAGGATACTAGAACATGTATACACAACAACAATTTACAAAAAGAGATGGTCACATACAAATATAGGAACTTCAATGAATTCACCTTGGTGAGTAGATTTAGGTTTCCTCTACAATCAATTGTTCACTTCAAACCTTCTCTTCATTGATAGTATATTTTCTTATGATTCAACAATGAGAAGCTCCTTTGATGGGAAAATTTTGATACAAATGTCACTCCATGACCTATGATTAGGGTTTTTTATGTATTATGTGGACAACATAGCTCTTGAAATTATTTCAAATAATTCTATTAGAGACAAAATATTGAAAACAATAAGGGAATGACATATATATATATATTTCAATACGAAGCTTCAAAATGTGATTGTACAATAGTCACGTAACATCATCCATGTAATTTTCATTTCCAAAAAAATCATTTCACAAAAAAATGCATTGGCTTTCATAGGAAGAGAAAAAAATTGAATCCTTAGAGACCGAGAACATAGAGTTGATAGAAAATTATATAATAACTAGAATACCATCTCATTCTCCTCCTTAGACCAGAACTACAAAAATAATAGAACATGAGTGTAATATCCTTTCCGTCACAATAGCAACAATATTGGACTTTTTCTGCAATAGAGATAGTATTGGAATTTCATCGCTATAGTGACAGTGTTGGTCTGTCGTCACTATAGCGAGGAAATTTCGTCACTAAAGGACAACAGGCCAACACTGTCGCTATAGCAATGAAAGTCAGGGAAATTTTCAATTTTTTCCAAAAAGATAAACATTTTTTCCATGAAAACATCCATTTTCATTGTTTCATGGAAAAATTTCGTGGGAAAATTGAGCCATATGTAGTAGTTTTAAGAATTTAAGAACCCAATTAACCTCACTGGGAATTGCATAGAATTACATAAGGACAGAAGAAGAGGAATAAGGAACACACATTAATGACTTGTAAATGAATGATAATTGATATTACAATGGCAGTACATCCTTATAAATGATATTTGAGTTGATGGAAGAAAACTCAATGCTATCTCATAAGTCAGACATACCAAATATGATAAACCCCCATAGGTGGCTACAGCACTTCCCAAATCAGTCAAGGATCCCACGATTTAGAAAAACAATGAGTTATTTGTCAAGAGTGATGGAAAAATATGCTAATCCTGGAATATGGAGACAAAATCATGGAGTATGGGATGGCAACAAAAGATATCAATTTCTTAATTAACTAGCTTTACCTTACCCACATAAAAGATGGATAAAAGCAGAATAAGGAAGAATCTGTAGGAAAGCGTAGTTACTAATTCTTGGTATCAATAACGTGGTCAAGATCAACCCAGAATAAGAATTAAAGCATTCCTAGGGTATATATGGAAAGTGTTGACTTTGTAGTGCAAGTGGATACCAACTATGTAGGTAGTGGGTAGGAAATTAATCAAATAATGATCAAATATTTTATCCTAAGTATTGAGTGGGTTTATTATATTCCCACACAACCATTTAAGTATGACTTTATGATGATATATCAAAAATATAGATGCATATGGATGGATATAGGGCCCAACAATAAGGCTATGGTCACCCTTTAAAAATTATTGTGTCCAAAAAGATGAGGAAAGAGGCAAAAACACATGGAGAAAATCCTCCCTCAAGAAATGACATGAGAGGAAAACCAAAAATGTTGTATTGTTGTTGATTCTACTCCAAACTAAATGATAATGTCTGAGGGACGAGGGAATATTCTTCTTTGGAAGAAGATAAAACTTCTCACCTATATCAAGAACAACTGTAGGATAGAAACTAGGACCATGTAGGACAACTGAGATCCAATGATGTGAAAGATTTTAAGAGTTGTAATGAGCTCCAAGATGTTGTAATGAATTGAAATTTGAACCAATTGAGATGAAATCAACTCCAGATAGGTGAAATAAGAGTCCAAGCAAATGTATGAGGTATCCAACTTCATTTACACAAAAAGGATATGCACAAGTGATCATGTAGGAACATAGAGAAGCTATAGGATCAAAGAGTGTGAATGCAGGGGATCCATGGGTTTATATAGCTTCCAAATAATCCAAAAGAACACATATAATCATATCAGTAGACTCATGTGAATACACTAATAATGAATCCTCTATAGTATAAGTATGAAAGGAGGAAAGAAGGAGATGTTCAAAATATTCAAGGAGGCTTTGGGTATTGATGCCAATAATAGAGGAGGAGATGCATATGAATATGATATCAAATATGGTAAGTGATATGACACACATAATACTTGATCTATCTAAGAAAACATCCATGGAATCAGTGATTTGCACACCATCAATGAGAGAGTTATGCACAAAGTGTGAAGGATCTGACACATAAATATCGGAATATAAGATAGAAGACATAGAGAAAAATGAATGTATGAGTGAATCATCATCAATAAAAATAGCATCTCCATCTGCCACTTATTTTTCATCATCTGTATCTTCAAGAGACACAGAAAAATATTTCTCTTCAATATTTTCTTCTTCATTGAAGGAGGAAGCATTTTAATCAAAGACAATAGAAGAAAGAAGAACTGTATGAGAGATTTATTATTCAAGAATAACTTCATCAGAGAATGTAGAGGCCAATACATCTTGAGATAGAGAACATGAGGAGATGCTAGGTTCACTCCATGTTTCATCTTCTACTTTATGCATACCAATAGCTTTGTCCAAATTGTTCCGAAGATCAAATGGATACTCAACAAAATCTATGAGATGATGTATATTTGGAGACATTCCCAAACCCATAATTCCATACTATAACAATTATTTAGCCAGTCAATCTTCTCTTCATAAGACTTAGGTTCGTTCAAAGAACCAATGGAGACATCAAAGAGACATTAGCTCTTCAAATATGCACTCATATTTGGCTTCCAATTAACATAGTTGAAAGGAGATAGTAGAGTATCTTTCAAATCCATATTGAATTTGTTACACCAACATATAAACCTGCAAATCTGAAAAGGAGAATTAATTGACGAAATCCCAAATCTCTGATACCATGCCAAAGCTTTGATATGCTATGATTTGATATGATGTTAGAATTATTAATCCTTGATAGTAGCAAGAATTATATAAGAAATCTAAGAATATAAGCACACAAGATAGAGAAACTTCATGAAAAGTCACAAATATCACATCTTCCCTCCTACATACCATTCATCCATCCTCATAAGGATGATTGCATTATTGATCACATAGAGGAACCTCATGAGATGGTGGATCATGATATTCATTTGGTTTTGCATGTTGTTAAGGACTGTGTAGACAATCATTGTGAGAACCAAGAACTTATATTTCCCATAGAAAACTTGAGTCTTTTTTATGGACAGAGTCCCTTGTCCATGGAAGAGTCATATGAGATCACCTTAATTGCATCAACCAATTATGAAGAAGATGCATCCATAAGTTTGGTGGATGTGTATTGCAGAGATTTTGTTCACGGTTCTTCACCCTACACTTCTATTTCATCCACATCAGGTGGGGATGAAAATTGGGAGAATGAATTTTCCTTGTTGGTGCCACATGAGGAGAAAGAGGATCGCATAGGTGTTCACGATGACTTGCTAAATGCACTATTCCCTTCCCAGCAGAAACATAGGCATCCACTTGAATTCTTTGATGTCTCCTTTATTAACTTGCACCCCTTGAGTGGACCCATTGGCAGAGAGTTGAGCCATTGGAGTTGTACACTAGTTCCATGTTTGGGAGATCATAAGATTTCTATAGGTGAGAAAGACTCATGGATGGAGAAGTATAGCCACATATTGCTTCCATTTGATTCCATTCATCCACATATGGATTGGGTGGAAGATTACATGTCACACATGGATTCTTCTTGCATAATGTTTTTTTCTCATTATTAGTGGAAGGAATATAAGCAAGCAAACGACCACGAGAAGTTGTTGAGACATATATCTTCCACAAGGTGGCCTCTATGGATGAAATCCACATATTTGTATGGATTATTGTACCCTTTGACCAGCGGCAGAGAGTTTATCCATTGCATGTGTTGACATGGCTATTTTGGTTGGAGTGTCATTCCATTCCCTTACTGGAAGAGGAGGAACATGTTTGTATTTCTTGTTTGCATTCTTAGAGATGAATTTGATACATCATTTCATTGTGAGAATATTGGGAATCCTTGTTTTCTCAATGATTCCTATATTTAATGGGGTTGTACATGGGATTTTCACCCTTGCCACTTAAGCTTCATGGATTTCATATTTAATTCTTGTGTGCATTGGGCCCATAAGAACGTACTTGGGAGATTGGAGAGACTTATTTGGATTCAGCCTCACTTCAGGGACATGTATTTTATGATGGATAATCTCTCTATGTTTTGGCATATCTTGGAGAATGAAATACTTCTATGTCATTTGCATGATTTAGTCATTCTTCATGGTGTTATTTCTATCCTTTAGAGTACTTTTCATGATGGTGGTTTCTACAAGATGTTGATGATGCTTGGGAAGATGCACATCAAACAGTGAAATCCTATAATTCCTTAGGATGTCAATTTTCCACCCTTGACACCACTACATTGATAATTGTAGTTGAGGAAATGGGATCCATACGTACTTTTGTCTGAGGATTTATGCTGGAGGGAATTCTCACTGATGGGGATGCAATGCAAGAAATGGGACCCTAAGATTTCTTGTCTTTGGAGAACCTTTACATGTTGGCTTGATGGAGAAAGTCAACCTACATTCACATGAGTTCATCTATAGGGAATCATGTTCCTATTCTCCTACATAGGGGATACTTCTTTGGGTGAACAAAATTTGCAGCACCATGGATTGCTTCTTATTAACGACAAGAAGATTTGGGAGGGGATGACTATAATGTCCCTTTCCTCAAGGACATTGAAAGTGTTGACCTTTTCAAGTGCATAGGGATTAAGAAGTGAATTAAATCAATTATATATAGGTATTTTTGGTTATTTAAAAATGTTGAGGAATGTACTAGGGTAATTTGTAATTGTTATTATTTTTATGTAATGATTTAATTAATACACAAAATAATGACATGTGGGAATGAGCTTCCATGCCAAGAGGGTGCATTAGGCAAGCCAACTTGTCTAGGATGAAAAATATTAATTTTCCAAAGAATTGCAAAAATGATTCCTTGACTGGATGAAATCACTTATGCTCTCAGATCGGTGTCGAGTGTTAGTTCGAAGGTTCCATTTTTTAGTATTGGGAACCATTGATGGATATAATATACTCAAATATTCTCCTAATATTATAAAATCCATATTCATGTCCTTGTCTCTATTTTACAGTAATATTTCTATCCAATAAATCCATCATGCTAAACGTTTACGAGAGAAGTACTTCCAATGCCCATTTAAGGGGCCTTTCAGTAGGTTCTATGCATTAAATCTGATGTAATAGATATTATAGGAATAAGTGATTTAGATTATTAATAATAAATTTCATATAAATAATTCATAATATTTAGTTACAGGTTTGATAAATTAGAACAATGAAACTCATTGTTGTTTTCTTACCCTTGTTCATTGACTAGTCCATTTTGACTAGTTTTACAGTTTTTGATGCTATGTAAGATCTATAAACTCAAATTTCATTATATAAGTTTATATAGGCTATAAATTCACACAAAAACTAACCTAAATTGCATATTAATAATTTTTTGAGTTCGTACAATGTTTGAGTGTCCTCATCTCCGCAAGCTTTCCCGAGGCTAAAATCCTAGTGTATTCCCAAACACCCTCAAACTTTCTCAAAATATTCCAGATCTGTTATAAAGATGTTCAAATGATATTTTTGCATAATAAGTGGCTGAAAACATAACTAATCCTTCCTTAAGCCTTGGCTTATTGGAATTGATTGTTCAGTCTTAGCTTGCAATGGTTGGGACACCCAGAATCCTGGGAGTAGACTTCAGCAATAAATGATGCTCAAAACCTAAAAGGGACCAACATACAAGTGCTTAAGGATATGAACTCTCATTATCCAAAAATATCCTTTGGTTTCATCTACTTACCCTCTACCATACTTTGTTTTTTGGTCCTTACTTCCTATTTTTTTCATTGTCAAAGAAAATACTTAATCATCTGTAAATTTTGTATTCATGTTTTAACATATCTGTAGTGAGAGATAATATTCTGATCTGATGCATACTAGGGATATTACACTCCATTCACAAATTGGTACCTTATTTCCATCTTCATCTTTGAATTTTAATTTAGGCCTTTATAATGTTCATAATTTTGGTAGAGAAACATGTAAAATAGGTAGAATGGATATCTTAATGTCTCCACAATAGAGAGCTCTTCCAATTGAGTATGTATTGCTTGGTCCAAGTAGTTTAGAGGTAAAAATTTGGTGGCATAAATATAGTAGTATGGGTTAAGAAATTAGGAAACCTATGACAGTTTCATCCATTGTTCCATCAATGTCATACCCTAATATGATGTAGATTAGGGATATAGATTTCTTTGAATTTTTAGAGAAAACCATTGTGCCATAAGGGGAAGAAGAGGAGGGGATTGCAATCCCCATTTTTAGGTGATGAGATAAAAATATTTTCTTTCAAAAGGTTTTAATGATTGGTAATATATGGCCAAATTTGTTTCATGGAGAGTTTGCAGGGATAGAAGATCAGGAAAGCGTAACATTTTTTTGATAGCCTCTTTGTTTAGAATGCATAGTATTTTGGATAAGTTTGAGGAAAAGATAGTTTTCTTGCTAGGAGAATGTCTAATGGAGCACCAAATGACTAATTCTAGGAAATACATAGTTTGTGGATAGATGGATTATGATAAATTGGTCTTCTAGAGGTGATATGGGTCTTGGGCCACATCACCTTAATATCGAGCCTCTCAAATAGTGCTATTTAGGTCATAGAAAGTGACCAAAATATCAAAATTCTCAGCACCATGGCCATATTTATGTTAATATATGGAGAATATCAGTTTTAAACAATTAAATTTTGATGAGGATTCCATAGAAAGTAAATTTGGTTGGGAATTATAGGGTTATAATAGAGGTGGTGATGCTATGGGAGGTAAAATGTCCTTTTACTATTTATACAAAGGTAAAATATGAACAAGGTTTTAACATAGTAATTACCAAGGGGATAAAATATCATTAGTCTATTGATACTTATGTGTATAGGTGTTGAATTCTCTAGTAAAGTGGATGTAGGGTTTCTCATGCTCGTCTTATTGGGTAGATACAATAACATAAAAATTTAAAGTTTCCTTGTGTTACGATCGAGCCATATTTGAATTTGGAAAACTTGGAAAATTTTCATCCGGCACAAGTGGATGATGTCATATGGTGTCATTTTACCCCACTTGAGATGTGTCCGCTTCTGGTTGGTTGACTTGGATGCTAACACGTTCTTCTTTTCATGCATGGAGGCCTTACTTGTCATTTTACTTTCTCAAGTGGAAACCACTCTGGTTTGTATGGGAAGTAATGACACAGAGGCACAATGTTATTGGAGAGATCTCTTTGAATCTATTACCATAAAAAATTGTGCACACATCCTTGGAAATTTTTGGCCAATGGCTCCTCATAGAAATTAAAGAAAGCGCATCTTCTGGATGCGCTTTCTTCAGCTGTCATTTTTTTTGTTCCTACCTTTGATTGTGATTTTCTTGGTGGTCCTATACTTATTTTATTCACTCTTACCAACGATTGTGAAGGAAAATTCTAGGGGCGAAATTTATCCCACGGGCTAATTTTAAAGGTTTTCCCCCCAAAAAATTCGACATTTTCCATTTTTTTCCTATATCATTCACCCAAATCCCATAGGATCAAAATTTTTAACACTAAAAAATGACAAATTTGTCTAAAAACTATATAACAACCCTTACAAGTTTGAATATTGTTTAAAAAATATCGCCAAATATTTTATGGTTGGAAATTCGATAATTAGTAAGATTCGCCAAGGTTTAGAAAACACTTTAAGAAAATTATGGATCCTTAAAAATTTCCTTGTCAACCGTTGACATCCTAGGTCTTCTCCATATGTGCTTGATCACTGATATCCCTAGATATCTTTAGCCATGTATTATAGAAAAAGTTCCTATGGTTTGGGGTGGACCACAACAGACAGTATGACACAAGAAATCACATCCATTGTCAAATATGCTAGATAAATTAAAGAAGCTAACAACTAAGGGATATAAACTGTGCCTCAACCACTGACGAGATGTTTGAACAAGACCACCATCGGGATCACGGGCAAATTATTATCCCTACAACTTTCCCTCAATGTCAAATATATATCCAAGCATAAAATAAAATATAATAAATGTTAGTATTCAATATAGCATAATCCATTTAAACATGTATATAGAAACCATACCCATGGATACAAATTTAAACAATTTCACATGAAATTAGGACGATAAATGGATATTTCTATTAATGTAAAAACATAGATACAATGTCACAACCTCTGTCGGCACATCTTAAAAACCGAGAAACCGAGTCCCTCCACCTGGACCTCCACCACTTCAACCCTCCATAGAAAGACAATCTCACAATGGAAATAGAGTGATTGGGAGATGAACACAAATGGTTCTATAAACAAGGACAAAGGGATACAGACTTAAGTATATGGAAATGGGGAAAAACTTGTCTATAGTCTCCTTAATCTCATAGTTTATCTTCATTTAATGCTTCACAGTAAATCAATATATATCCCTAAAATGGGAAATGGACTGTTGAATCAAAGCATTTCCAGTCATATGGATAGACAAGGATTAAGGTATTCATTACTTGATGAGGAAAACTCCAAATATATATTTTTTTCAAGCACAAAACACGATGGACATGGGTTGTAATTGTGCAATATGCTTATGCGCGAGATGTATATCTGATGCCTTGTGTGTATCCTCAAAAATGTCATTTTAAGGGTTAAACTGAAGCAACGCATCTATAGTAACTAAGGGAGGTATAGTGAGTTTGTAGAGAGACAAGGGAATGCCATCAAGGCATGATATTTAAGGTGTGGCAAATCATGATATAACACCATAGAGCCCCTCTAAAAAATGTCATCTTTGATTACTAAGATCAAATGGTATTTTATAGCCAAAAATTTGTAACTACTTTTTGCTGGTCCAAACTAATCTCTAATAACCTTTCGATCTAGCTCTATCACTTTGATTTCATAACATTTACATACATATTTTCTTTGTTTGTTTCATTTTACTAAACCCCTTTTTAGATCCTTTAGGTTGAGTTGGTTGTCTTGTTATTTTTCCTCTATATTGTCAAACTAACTATTCACTTGTCTTCCTACATGCTGCTACATTTATATGTCTCATTTGTCTAATGACTATCTGCCCCAACATTTGATGGATCATCTGGACAATTTGTGCTCCTCCTTGTGGCATAACACTTTGCTAACTTATTGGCATAGAGGTCTTCCTAGTTAACTATCCCAATGATTGGGCTAATGATTGTCATGCCGACTGACCTTGGCTTGGAATAAAAGCTTATGATTCTTAGATATCCAAAGAAACTCTTTTCCCATATGAGAATGATCTTATTTAGCTCCTCTAATGCAATCTCAAAATTTGTATTTTTCTCATATGATATAGGTCTTAAATTTCTAAGCATGTTATTGAGAAGGACCCATATCTCAAACTCATTTCTCATAAGGGTAAGGAGAGGTGGGGATTGCAATCACCCTTTCCATGTGCTGAGTTAAAACAATGGATTATTTCAAATGGTTTTAATTATTGGAAATATGTATCCAACTTCTCCTCATGGAGGGTTTGTAGGGATATGAGATCACAAAAGCACATAATTTTTTAAATAGCCTATGCATGTATAATGCATACCGTTTTGGAGTAGTCTAAGGAAAGGATAGTTTGCTTGCTAGGATAATATCTAATGCCGAACATGTGACTCATTCCGAGAATTATATAGTGTGTGGATAGATGGCTTGGGATAAATTGGTCTCGCAGAGGTCACAAGGATCTTGGACAGAAACATATTGAGCTCGAGCATCTGAGATGATGTTATTTAGGTTAGTGGAAGTGACCATGTTATAAAAAATGTCAACACCATGGTCATATATGTTCATCTCTAGATAGTATGGGTTTTAAGGATTAACTTTTGACAAGGATTCCATATAAGGTAAATTTGGTTGGGCATTCTAGGGTTATCACAAAGCTGGTGATGCTATGGGAGGTAAAAAAAAACTTTTACTATTTATATAAAGGTACAAAATGAACAAGGTTTTAATATAAAAATTACTCGGGGGGTATAATTTCCTCGACGTGCTAATACTTCTATGCATAAGTGTTGAATATAAGGGTACATTAGACACAGGGTTTCTCACACTCTTCTTCTTGGGAAGATACAATGACGTACGTTTTGAAATTTCATCCCCTTAATGGTTGGGCCATATTTGAATGGAGTAAGCTATCTACTTGACCATTTGCACCAGGACCCACTGACTTCATCTAATGGATAGCTTACTCCATTACCCTCTCACCTAGACTTACCCGATTTGATTTATGGAAATTTACAAGACTTACCCGACTCTGGTTTATGAAAACTTCCTGCTTTGTATGAGATTATATGGACATCTCTATTCTCCTGGAGAATTGACTCCCTCCAAATATTTTTCATTTCATTGGAGTCTCAGTAAATGATTGCATAGAACAGTGTATGTTGCATATAGTCTCATTAAAATCTGTATATTTTTTATTCTTAATTCCTTATCAACATACATTAGCATACAATATTCTATGCAATCATTTACTGAGACTCTAATGAAATTAAAAATATTTGGAGGGATTCAATTCTCCAGGTGAATAGAGATGCCCATATAATCTCATACAAAGCTCAAAGTTTTCATAAATCAAATCAGATAAGTTAAAACAAATCAGATAAGTCTTAGTGAGAAGCTAGCAGAGTAAGCTATCCATTAGATGGCATCAGTGGGCCTCAGTGCAAATGGTTCGGTAGATAGCTTACTCCTGTTTGAATTTGGAAAACTTGGAAAATTTTCATTTGGCACGAGTGGATTCCATTAGATGGTGTCAATGGACCCCCCAACCTAGGATGTGTCGGCTTCTAGTTGGTTAACGTGGATGCCATGATGTCCTTCTTTTCATGCATGGAGGCCCTACTTGTCATTTTTCTTTCTTGGAAGGAAACAAATCTAGATTGTATGGGAGGTAACATATCATAGGCATAGTGGAATTGGAGAGACATCTTTAGCGCCATTACCAATAAAAATAATCCATGTGTCCTTGGTGGTTTTAGGCCAATAACTCCTTTGGGAAATTTTAATGTGTGTGCATCTTCTCGATCTACGAGACCCACCTTTGATTCGCTCAAAAAATTTCCTTGACACCCTTACACTTCTTTGATGTGCTCTTACCGTCAACTATTGATGTTATGGGCCTTCTCCATATTTGCTCAATCATTCTTAGTCTCAAATCACTTCAGCCTTGGGTCACTTCCCTTTATTTTTTGTCTTTTTCTTAAGGAGGCTAGTCACTCTCCTCTTGCTCATAATTTTTAGCACCTAGTCACCACGCTGAATCCTTTCTCTTATTGCTTGAATTTCTTGTGTGGCTTGTGCAACTTAAGGCTAATCTCTCGAGGGATTAATTTATGTATTGTTATCTCTTTTGAAAAACATATTGACGCTTATGATCCTTGGATCATTTTCCAGTTATAATAGGTGATAACCTCATTTGAAGCCCCTACATTACCCTATGATGGAATAATAGCCACATTGGTGTCCTCTGTGTGAGTTAACCTTGGAACCTCTTTATCAATATTGCAATGATCATGTTTGTGACTTTTCAAAATCACCATGGAACCTACCTCATGGTTCCAAAAAATACATGATAAACAAAAGATTTGTTACAATATCAACACTATGAATTTCAAAGTGTTTATATTCTATAAAGAAGACTCTATTGTTCTTTATAATTACTTACTAAGCTTAACCCTAACCACTAATTACCAATACATTAAAGAGTGGACCATATGACATTTATCCAATCATAACTATCTAGTAACTTTATTTATTAATAAAAAATACAATAATTACCACCAAACACATCTTACCATTAGTTATAATGAACCTTTTAACCCCATTATCACATACAAAGCACTTAGTACACTTATAAGTCTCTATAATACCCTCACAATTTATCTCACAACTAGGACAACATAATTGCCACCTAATTAAGATATCCATAAATTGCATAAACTTTAACCAACCTAAAGGTAGATAGATACAACAAATATATTGAGATATAAAATTGGGAATTACCAAAATAAATATTTCTCTATTTAAATCTTTGTATTTAATTTAATATTTTTTTACAAATAATTTTAAAGAAAAAAAATCAATTATAACAAGTAAATTGCTCAATCTACAGATAGGTCAATATTTAAAAAAACAAATGAATTGGTCAATCCGTTAATTTTATAGGTCAACATCATTTTCCATTTATAGATATTTAAGCATATATAATTGTAACAATTATAGACTTGTCCATCACCTAATTAGATGTTCTACTTAACTTGATGACCCCATATAAATATCTATAATATTAAGCATTAAAGCTTAACTTCTAAAAACCATCATAAATCTAATTAGATGTTCAAATTAACTTGATGACCTCATATAAATATCTATAATATTAAGCATTAAATATTAACTTCTAAAAACCATTATACATTTTATAGGTGAATATCATTTTCCATTCATAAATGTTATTATATAGTTTAGACTTGGTAATTAGGTATAATTTCTAGACTTGTTCATTACCTAATTAGCCATTCAACCTAATAATATATGTATATAAAAGTTTTACTTCTCAAAACCGTCATAAATTTTACAAGTCAACATCAATTTCCATTTATAGATATTTAAGTATATATAATTGTAACAATTTGTAAAGTTGTCCATTAATTAATTAGATGGTCCACCTAATTTGATAACGATATTGAAGTAAAAACCGTCATAAATTTTATAAGTCAACAACAATTTCCATTTATAGATATATATATATAATTGTAACAATCTGTAGAGTTGCCCATTACCTAATTAGCTGGTCCACCTAATTTGATAACGATATATATAATATTATCATTAAATTTGCACTTCTTTAAACAATCATCAATTTTATATTTCATAAGACAAAAGTAAGCATCAATTTTCAGACGTTTAAAAGAAGATGCTATTAATAATTGACCGGGTGTTCCACCAATAATAGGCCAGATTACTGATATATTATACACACTCCCTGTTGAGAGTAATAATTGACAGGGTGTTCCAACAATAAATAGGCCAGATTAGTGATATATTATACACACTCCCTGTTGCAATTGATGGTTTATTTGGTGACGTTATGTTACTAATATATAGTGCAAACTTATTAGTATTCATTTGGTGACGTTAACGTCATATAGTACACTCTCCATGCCATTATGACTTTGCACCGCTCATTTAAATATATGCAATCCGTTCTGTTTTAGTAACCTTTCGGACTTATGGTGCTCAGATTGTGGATATATTTTTTCTTAAATCTCGGTAGTGCTCCAGCACTTGTGTCAGTATGGTTGTTGACTTATGCTTCTAGATATGTAATCCTTTAATATGTGAAATTTAGGAATAACACAGACAGTTTTGGAACTCTCACTGCTGTTTCAATTGACTTCTTTAATTTTTTATACAGAATGAAATTGACAAGGAAAATGACGAATGCCATTGCCAATCACTGAACTGAATTTACACTGGAGGCCCGCCACTAGCGTTAGGTTAATCGTAAATTCCAAGCGGAGTGGAGACCCCAGACATATAAAATTGTTTTTTCCTGTTATGATGGTGGAGATCCCACTCAAGAAAAAAATATTATGATGGCTGTTTCGCACTCAAAGTAGATCGTAATAAGCATGGCGTCAGGAATTTTGCTGAACTGATTTCAAAATAAAGAATTACAGAAGCAATTGGTCAAAAGACAATATCAAATTTGAAGTAGAGAAGAGTAAGTTATTGCAGAGAAGAGGTGCATTCCACAGTCCAGGGGAGAGACGTGTCATTCTTGAGGTGTATTTCTTAGCGATTATAAGTGTCTTTTATATAAAAAAATATTATTAAAAATAACTTTTTAATTAAAATAATTTAAATAATTTAAAATTATATATATAAAAGAAGAAGACAAACTAAAACTATCAAAATTAAGGCAAACTAAAACTATAAAAATTAGATTACAAATTTCATCTCTAACATAAATACAAAAGCTTTACAAAAAGAGCAAGTTATAATTAGAGCATGCATCATAACAGCTAGTATAAGCTCAAATTTGCCTGTCAGTGTACAACAACAGAATTCAGTATATCTTAAAACCATACACATTCAAATTAAAACGATAAAGATTTTGTTCACATTTTTTTAACATTTCTACTTTAAAAAAGCTAACTAGTTTGTAGTAAAAAAAATTTGATTCATTGTTAAATCTTTTAAAATAGATCTATAATAATACCATTTCTTTATCATTCTTATTTAAAAAAAGACATTTCACTGGTAGAATCTGTTGAAAATATTAGTGTAGCTTTTTGGGTTCCAGTAATATTGTGGTTGAAAATATAACCATTGATACAGATATCCAATTTAAATCTGTTTGGAAAGAACATAGATTTCGCATATGCGTGGTAGAGGCGGTACGAAATTTATCTCGAAAAGAACATAGATTTCGCATAAAATTGTATATGCGATAGAAGTTTATTTTAAGATGGCGGTTTACTTATATGGAGATTATTGAACACAACATAAGCAGATGTTTCACATGGATGCCACTATAATTCAGTGATTAGAGTATTAGAAGAGCTTACGGCACATTGTTTGGAGCATGACTGTAGATAGATATAATAGCCATGGTGACTAGCCGAGAGCGCACTATTTTGAGAATGACTGCAAATATATGACCATCGTCAAGCAAAGAAACAGACAATTTAGAATATAGATCAAGCAAATAAATTCTTTTAGATAGATTGCCTGAAAGGCAAACACTCGGTTATTTTGCAGACAATAAATTTTTGAAAATGAAAAAGGTGATCGATTAAATTAAAAGTTTCCATTATTTCTGTTTATCACTTCTTACGTGTCCACCAAATTTCAGAAGTTTGAGAATTGAAATCCACATTCTACATACCAACTTATACGTTATTATAGAACTTTGTATTTGATAGTACCATGTTAACACAATGTGCAAAGAAAAGCTTTTTAATTTACAACATTCCTTCGAGGATATATTCATTGTTCTTGTACGATGCATCACAATTTATCTCTACATCAACTTTCTGGCAATCCATCCAGTTGAAAATAAGTACATGAGACCGGTTGATATATCTTGAATGACGTTGCCACTATTATAGATGGGCTTATCTAACCATTTTATAATTGCTTACATCCATATGCCCAAAACTTACTCGCATATCCTAATAGACATCCATTTACTTATAATACCCTAATTACCTAACATATATTGTTTGAGGAGAGTGAGGGTAAGTTACTTATAATACCCTAAGTTTTTTAGGGGAGTGAGGGTACTAAGGTCAACATTTAATGGAGGCTCACCTCAAAGAGGTTTCATGATGACGCATTACAAAATGTTATGGATGGAGGTGACTTAGGATGCTTCCATAAGAGATCATATAAGGTTTTAAGTAGTTCTACGGAGAACTATTTATAAATAGTTTGCCAAGTATGTGGGTACTCGATAAAATATATCAAGCCAAGCAGATAAGTGTCCAATATATAGCCAAGTGAATAGATGAAATGGGTGATAGAAGATGGAAGAGACCAAGGGGAGGACATTGATTGTAATTTCCTTGAGGGGTGGTGAATGGAAGAAAAATAATCTTGAAGTGCTCGCTTGATATATATATAATGTCATTGTATAGGAGTCTAGGGCACCTCAATGAGTGAAGGTGAAAATTCTTACATCACTACATTCAAGACCATACAAGACCACAAACTAGATGAACTCTCATTCCTAAAATAATATAGTGGCATGGGTACCTAATGGCACTAATGAACGACACTCATATGAGGAACACTTATCTCAGGAACACTCTACTGCAAGGCAAGGGTGAATGTAATAATGATTGGCATAAGCCACTTACCTTAACATAGGGGTCCTATAGTCGAAATGAGATTAAACAAGGTTGTCGTACATAATGACTTTAGAGGGGAATGACCTATATGCCATTTTGAAGAAATATACCTGTAAGGATGGTAGCAAGCAGAGAAATGATGGGATGTTTATGTAACCTATATATGCACACATGAAAACAATACCAAAGCATAAAGGTGCATATGGAAAGAGTACCAAATCTATAAGTACACTAGTAAAAAATGAGAGATAAGTAACTACTTGACTACAAAAGTTAGTCACCACAATTTTTTAAGGGGATAAACAACTAAATTTGAACAACTTTTAGTGATCCAACTAAAAACGACTAAGATAAATAACTAATTAAGTCACATTATAGAATATACGACTACATAACAAGTGACTAAAATAAAAATGACCAACTTAAACAACTAATTTAGTCACAGGAATAAAATATGACTAACTAACAAAAACTAAGAACATCAATTAGTGGCTTGTGTTAATCATTTTTAGTTCTCTTAGCATCATTTTGTTTAGCTCGTCACACAAATTGTCCCCATATTTTTGCTACCCTAAACCGCTTTCATTTGAGCAGTGCAGCACTTAGTTAAAATTTCAGCATGTAAAAGTCTTTTCTTGATGGTCTAAATTTTCCATTTTCATGCCATCAATTAATTCATTGGTCTTATCATTGCGTCAGTATCTTGTCTCTCCCAATATCATATGTGATTTCTCCGTATTGGTGGCGTGGATTGGCCATGTCGAGCCAGCTGGATTTAATTATGAGAAGAGGGGCTCAATCAATTCATCTTGGTGCCTTACAAAGAAATGTCTCTCATAAACTTCTTTCTGAATTTTTTCAACAAGAATATCGAGCAAATAGCATGAAGCATTATCGTGTATGAAGTACGGCTGGATCAACTCGTGTTTCCATTGTAGTTAACCTCTACTCAACCTACGAAATTTAGAATGCATCTGTGCAAGAAAAGGAAAAAGGAAGACACAAACTCTTTGAATAAATAGTTTATGTTTGATGTCAAGTTATGTTTTCAAATTTCTTTTAGTTATTAAGTAACTTAATTTTTCAAGAATCGGTTGGAAAAAAGGCCATTATTTTTGTAAGGCTATGAATATAAGTGTCGAACAAGGATAAAGGTATTGTGGATCTTGCATTATATAGAATTCTTCTCTGAATGAAAATATCGAAGCTTTCCATTTTTTAAAAACTTTTTATGAAGTATTTAATCGAATTTATGATGTGTAGAGATGCTTCTTTTCTTGCATACTGTTGGAGCCCTATAAGAGTCTTTGGATGCTTTCTGGATTATTGTGTAACATCTTTTATTATTCTTATGGTTTTACTTTAAATAGTTGTTTGTTGTTTTGAATATGAGACTGTAATAAATATAAAATTAGAGGTTATCCTTGTTTTATGTTTGGCTTTTTATATCTTTCTCTTAATTTTCAAGAAAATTACTTTCTGTCAATAATGGAAATAATGTATGTGGTTTCATATTCGAACTTTTCATTCTTATACAATCCAAGATAAGAGATATTTTATATAAAAACATGGGGATTGAATGATAAAAGGGAAGATAAAACCAATAGGGGAATTGATAAGATGAGCACTGCCAAGAAAGCCCTACCTTTGAAACAACTCAAGGTGAAGGAATTCCATAAACTCTTTCTTTGAGAGAAGGGGAAAAATGTTTATTATTGAAGCAAGACAAGATTGGAAAGTTAGCTAATATAAGGTGGAGACATTTCAAATGGTGAGGCCTACTCAGAAACCACATGTTATCTTCGAATCAATGACTATGCTAGATGTGAACAAAGTCTAGAGTACCGTGAATGGAAATCTTAGTTTTCCTTTCTCTAATTTCTTTCAAACCAAAAAATACACTACAATAGTAGGATTAACATTGGAAAGGGTCCTAATGATGAAGTTCTTTATGTTCAGTCAATATTGAGGGATTTCATCATCCTATTATTTTTTACTAAGTTCTTTTCATGGATCAATAGTGTTTTAAGTAGCATGTCATTTATGTCTAGGTTTTTTCTATTTGGATCATATAATATATCCTTTTATTGCAATTGGTCTGTTTGAATAGCTATGTGTTTTTGAGAGTGTAGTTTTATTGGATTCTCATTTATAGGGAATTATAGGGCATGCTGATAACAACATTTACTATTATAGTTGATTTTACCACACTTGGGGGATCACATATTTATGGCCTTCCATGTCCCTCTACAGACTCCTTGGACCCCCTTATTCTCAAATTATACTTTGATGTTGAAAGAAAGTTGCCAAAAAACACTTGTTTATGTGTATACATGACTTTTAAAGAAATATCCACATGTACACGCAACTTTTGAGCCAAAACCCATGTATATCAGGAAATGTGCATGAAGACAAAAAAAATTGGAGTTTTCCTCATAGAGTCCCAAACAACTTGACTCTTGGACTTCCATATTCCTTGAGAACGCTGAGACTCAACCCTCCATTTCCTATTTGGATTTCTATATACTGAGCCTCTTGGATAAATTGAAAGAGGAGAATCTTGAGAGCAAGGAAAGTATAGTTCATTGTTTCCTCACTTGTTTGTGCTTGAGTCTGCATCTTGTTGTCCCTTTGTAGCACATAGAGCTACTCTTCCCAATATTTCCTTTGCTTTGTAATCTTTCCATTGTGATGGAGGATTGAAGTGGTGGAGGCCTAAGTGGAGGACTCAGTTTCTTCGGTTCAAAGGTGTGCCAACGGAGTTTGTCACTATTGTATCTATGTTTTATTAATAGAAATATCCATTTCCTATCTAATACATGTGCATAAATATGAATGTTGTATTCATGGATGTATTTATTTGCTTATACACAATTGTTTATATATGCTAGACTAGGCCTAACACTTTGACATATAACATGCTTGTCTTGTTTGTTGTTGTTGAGAGCGAATTGTGAATACACGCGTGTTGAAAAAGCTCAACGGGGATCTTCATCAACCGTCCAGAATAAGGTATGCCTCATATCCCTTTATGTTTGATGTATTTGTTTCTCTTGCATATTGGAATGGATTGATTTATGGTGTCATTCAGTCTGTTGTGGTACACCCCAAGCAATAGGAAGTTTCTCTCCATAACAGAATTAATGACTCCACTAGGGAGGTTCCTTTTTTTTTTTCTTTGGAGGTTGGGTGCACAATGTGCTTGAATTTCTCTCAGTTCTTTGAGTTTATGTGTCGAGTCTAGAAGTAGGTTTTCCCTTGAGTGTCATGTTGGAGTAATTTTGATCTTGTCTTATCATTTCCCTCCTTGTTTCTTCCTGTCCACATGTTTTTTCTTCACAGTTGTGTATACAAGCAGGTTTCTCCTGAATTTTCGCGTATACACGGAGGTTTTCTGTGAACAACTGTGTATGTCTCTGTTTTAAGTTTGATTTGTATGATTGAGAGTTGATGGGTGAATTTTGAATGCTTCTAAGTCTTCTTGGATACTGTTGGTGTCTATATATAGCCTATGTTTCTAACTAGAGACCCTTTTTTATTTTCTTTTTAATTAGATGTTGTTCTTGTCATCTTTTTCGTTTTTGTTTTGGTATTAGTTCATTAGATTTATTTTTATGTTAGTGCCTTCGTTGGATGCTATCCATGAGTTGCTACAGGGTTTGAGAGTGGTAGAGTCTTTTGTTGCTTTTACATCTCATTTATTTCGAAAATAAAAAAATATTTTATTTTTGGCATACTTATGCATTTGCATGGTACTTGCATTAGGTTTTCTTAATGAAGTTATATTTATGATTTCATAAAGGAATGATTTCATTATAATTTGAAGGAAAAAATATTCATCTCATGTAGTGGCATACCCTATTTTCTCATTTAGACAAAATTGCACTTGGAATTGCTTGTTAGGTGTGCACTTTTACTTTCACTGTTGAGTCATAACATCCTTGGTTGCATGGTCATTTCCCTTTGTGTAATCACAACCACTAAAATCAATGCTTAACTTAAAATGAATTACACATTTTTCTTTGAAAGATTAGGATTTAGAGTCTTGGAATAGTTCATTGTGAGTTAATTCTCCAAGACTACTAAACGAAACAAGTAGGTGCCTATCCAGGTGAGAGAGTGAAATACTTGGTATAATTAGTATTCTCAGGAGGATCCTATTACACGGGAGTTGATCACAAGGAAGAGTACACGATTGTGGTTGGGATAGCCCCTGGCCACTTTCAGTGAGTGCCGAAGATATTTCCAGGATCTTATTCATTTCTGGGGTATTTTGATGTATCGGTTGGTGCTTTCGAGCTTCATGATTTGCTACCCTTCCCATACTGTAGATCCCGTTTGCGACTATCTTCCTGAGCATTGGTTATATTGGGGTTAGCTTAGTTTCCTTACCTAGGTATCGCAGGGGGTACTTGCATAGGTTATTTTGTGAGTGTCCTGGCTAGGTACGGGTCAGACAACATAGTCACTTTACGTTTTGAGGCTGAGGGCCACTATAATTGGTTACACACCTTTGCTTGTAGTGTATGGGAGTCTGAAGCCTCTCCTAGGAGAGACATTAGAGGAAATTTGGGGTCTAAAATTGGCCTTATAAGAAAACGATCCAACATAAATTCTTATGAGTTCGAATTCAAGTACCAATAGAATTTCAATAAAATCAACCATAACGGTTGACTTAACATATTTGCCATAAAAAACTATTTTTTTCATATTTTCAACATATTTCCCTTTGTTTTTACCCAAATTTCGAGCGTGAATACTCGTTGGATGCAGAATTTAATTTTGCATGCAACAAGTAACCACACTACATACTTTTGATTGACCTCTCTACCCCAAAAATAATAAATTCCTGAAACAAATGTGATGATGACATCATCATCAGTTTTTTCAGGTATTTATTATTTTTGGGGTAGTAGAGTCCATCAAAGTATGCAATGTGGGTACTCTTTGGATGTAGAATTTAATTATGCATCCAACGACCACTCTTGCTTGAAATTTGAGAAAAAACATATGGAGATATGTTGAAAATATGAACAAAAAAGTAGTATTTTTCTTTCTTCCTCCAAAATTAATAAATATTATTTTATTATTTTAATTATTTTTTTATTTTTTTAATTATTTTTTTACTATTTTCCTTAGGAGGCCCATTTTTTACCTCAAAATTCCTCTAATGCATAGAGTGGGTAATTAGTTTGAGTCTTTTTTGTTTTTGCTTTTGTTCATTCATAGTGGATCCAAGAGAGGAACTCTGCCATTATCAATGTTTAGTAGGTATTCCTCCTTCTACATCTCCTCCTCCTTCATGCAAGAGAACCAGATAGTACATGTGTACTAATACTCACCTTGATTCACACATCGATCTCATAATGAGTCATACATCTAAGATCTCGAAGCATCCCCCTTCTCCACCCCTTGGGGTGGAGAACATGCCTGAAATTTTATATGGTAATCTAGAAGAACCCGATCACTTTGAGGTTGGGATGTCACATAATCTACTATCATAGTTTCCAGACTATATGAACGCAGAACGTCGATATTTTTCACATGTGTCTAGTGGTGAGGGCCAATATTAGGTATGGCATGCCATACTTTCGAGAGACCAATCCATCACCCAATGTTGGATCTGGTGTTGAACCTGGTGCTACGCATGGGAGCACTTCCATTCCTTTCTAGGAAGATAGGTTTAGTAGTGGTCATATTGCATCTTCCACTCCTATAGTGGGAGGATCCTCACACACGCAACCTAGACCTAGTACTGGTGTCCCCGTTCATGGGAGTGACCCTAGACATGTGAACATTGGAAACACAAGTTATATCCCATCCCATCCTCCATCGTCTTTGGCACCTGTTCCTTTAAATGTGTTTCTAATTATGCATCCTCTCCATAACTCGCATGGTCCTCTGGGCCAGACTACTATCGCTAGCAATGTTGTTACTATGTCTTCTCACACCGTAGTGTCACAAGGATATGTTCCTCCTTATGTGTCAATAGGGTATGTTCTACCTTATATACCACCTTATCTACCACCTTATGGGTCTAAGAATCAATCTACTTATCAGTCCTACAACTATGTCTTTGTAGCACCCCAGTCTCAAGGTATTCCTAATTATAATATCCCCACACACCCTTTTATGGGTCAAGTGGGAGGAGGATATTATCCCACTGGCTAAGCCCATGTTGTTTACAACAATAAAACCTACATGAACCAACCTTATCACGGAGCGTGGAACCAGATGAAACAACCTAGGATCCCTTTCCTAGCGGTGTTAAATTTTCCTAACTTATCGAGATTGACCAATGATCCGGTATCTCATGATCCGACATGGCCAGTTTTTCCCTCCAAGATTCCTCCGAACATTCCAAAATTCGAAGGTAGGACTAGTGAGGATCCTAGTGAAAAAATTACGACTTTCCACCTATGGTGCTCTTAGAATTGATTGAATCATGATTATGTTCGTTTATGACTATTTTAACATACCCTCACGAGTCTTGCGACAAAGTGGTATATAGAGTTGCATGGGGGCACATATTGGACTTTCAATGACTTATCCATGACCTTTATAAATAAATTTCATCTACATGTGTGTTACGATGCCAATACTTAGCTCTTATTGACATTTCAAAAATATAAAGCCACCCATATCTCTGATCATATTCAAGAATGGAGTAGACAAAAGCGATTGATTAAGGTTCACATTACCGGAGTTTCTTTTAGAGTGGTTCCTCAAATCGTTATTTCCATATATAGCGAAGGATGTTTCCACATCCAGAGTGATGAACGAGGAACATGATGTATTTTGAGCTCAACAACTTGATTTGATTTACGCTCAGCCTACGATTTTATATGAGATTATTTCGAATGCACCGCAGTCAAATTTCGATCCTAAGTTCAATCTTGGGACACATGCTGATGGAATTGTTTGCTCCGCAAGTTATAAACCTACAAAAACGGTTACGAATCAAATGAAAATTTTTTCTATTAACCATCCCATGTGAGGACAAGCTACAGCTTCGTCTCATCACACTCAAATGGTGAATGTACATTCTGTGCAATTGTCGAACCAGAAGGGAAACCAAACCCCAAAAGGAATAAGAAGAAAGGAAGAAGCAATCATAAGGGTGGGAATAGCGAAGGAAATGATAATGATGACAATAAAGATAGTAATGTTGGGGGGGACAAGAAGTCTAAACATAAGGTCAAGTTCCCTTACAATATTTGCGGGGAAGATCACCTCACTCACTTATGGCCTCATATGGAATATGTCTTGACATTCATCGCACAGATCCCAGCTGTGTTGAAATATCCTTTACCCCAAAATAAAAATATGAATTTGAGGACCGTGGACTCTAGAAGTGCTTCTATTGGGATTCAATATCCTCTTAACACCATAAGTGGCCATGGTTGCATCAACATGATTTCTGACGAGAATGTTGTGATGCGAGCTAAATATTATGGTTCGTTGCAACCTGACCTTGGGAAAGATCCTGCTCCACCCAAGACCCCTTCGCGTGTTGAGAAGCCTAGTGACAAGCCCAAATAAGATCCACCTCGCATTCCTAAGGGAGGATTAAAGTGTTCAGGGAATAATACTAATGCTCGAGCCACCCAGAACTATTCCATTGTCAAGGATTTGGGCTAGAATCCTTGTCTGATGTTCGCTTTATAAGTTCTTTAGACATTCCCTTCGAAGAGGAAAGCCTTGTTTTCTTCTCTAGGGGTGGTTGATTCAAACCCTTCTTCAGTGATTAAATTCGAAACTCATGAAGTCCAGTCTCACTTGTCGTACTAGGTTTCTCTTTTAGTGCACGTAGAGTGTATGAGAAACACTATCAAGTGCACAGTGATTAATGAAGGTGATGTAGGTTCCATGATGTATTTATCTTGTTACAAGGGCTTAGGTTCTCCTATGTTGTCAAAATACAGAAACATGTTGACTACTTTTGATGGGAGATATTTTCGACCATGTGGTATAATGCCTTCTCTTGAAGTCCAATTGGGAGGGAAGACCATGACGATCGAGGTTGAGGAAGTTGATGCACCCCTTGGCTATAAGATTTTTTTGGGCCATAATTGGATTTATAATATGAAAGAGTTCACGTTATTCCTCTTATGAGTGATTTGTTTTCCTTTTGAAGGGATGATTGTTACAATCAATCAACTTTTTTTTTATAATTATAGTACAAAAGCATCGATGGGAGATACTATCTCAGTCATTGATAATTTTCAGTCAGAAATTGAGAATGTTAGGGTGGAATGTATCTGTCATTGATGGGAACTTTCAATTGTCTTGCACCATTTCTTATCATAGGTTATAGCCTTGGTAGATATTCGTCATCGATGAGTTCGATTCCATTTAGAATTTTGGATTTGGAATATCCTTGGACTCTCCCTTCTCAGAGCACTTCAAATGAGGACCCTAGTCGTGCCAAGATAGATATGTTGTTATCTATAGCATTGGTGGCTTATCAAGATCATCTTGGTTCTGTTATATATCCTAGTCCTTCTTCTTTATGTACGAAGGAGGAATACCCTTATGCAATTACTACTTGGGTAGTTGCATCATCTCACTCACATGATTTTTTTGATGACATTTTTCCAATGGATGAAGCTATGGCAGAAACACATGTGGGAGAGTTACATCATATATCTTGTTTTCTTCCTAGAATTGAATGCATGTATTGTGATGACTATAGGTTGATCCTTAGTGATAAATTCGGTAGGCTCGTGGTCCCATTAGATGCTCCTAGTAAGTTTGTTGAAGGGAGCATGGCCAATTTGTCACCTACTATACCTATCAACATTTCTCGAACTCTTGGAAAGATTGAGAATGTGTACATTGGGGTGGATTGTTCCTTTGATGAGGTTGAAGCGTACACCAATCTCTTTCTCTTTAAAGAATTTCTATATGTTTTTTCTTGGTTGTATGAGAAGATGTTGGGAATTGACCCTCGCATTGTTGAACATGAGATTAAAACCTATCCAAATGCTAGACCTGTTACAACATTTGCGTGCGATGAATCCTAGGAAAGCGCCTGCTATTAAGGAATAGATAGAGAAGTTTCTTAAGGATAGATTCATCTATCTAGTTCCCTTGACTGAATGGGTGTCCAATCCAATTTCGGTTGACAAGAAATAGGGAACTATCTGTGTATGCACTGATTTCAGAGACATGAACCGAGCTTGTCCTAAGGATAACTTCCCCACACCATTTATTGATCAGATTTTGGATGAGTGTGCGGGAAGGGAGGTGTCCTTATTTATGGATGTGTTTTCATGATATAATGAGATTCAAATCAAACATGAGTATCAACATAAAAATGATTTCATTTGTCAATGGGGTACGCTTGCATATCGTAAAATGTCTTACGGCCTTAAAAACGTTGGAGATACTTTTCAATGGGATATGACCTTCGATTTTAATGAAATTAAGTGATTGATTGAAGTAAATATCAATCATTTAGCTTCTCACTCTTGTTTGAGAGTGGATGATCTTGATTATATATGCTTGGTTTTTGAAAGATACCGTCGATATCAAATTTGGTTCAATCTTCACAAGTGCATATTTTTTGTGAGAGTAGGTCACTTACTAGGGTTCATCATTTTTTAGGGAATTAGGGTTGACCCTTTAACAATTGAGGAAATACTTCAATTGTCTCCCCCACGTAATATCAGACATCTTCAAATTTTGCAAGGGATGGTGAACTTATTGCAAATATTCGTTATCAATTTTTCCAATTAGACTAAAGGTTTCTTACATTCATTGAAGAAAGACATGCATTTTATCTGGGATGAGTGAGCCCAATATTCTTTCAATGCTTTAAAGAAGGCCTTGGAATTGGCCCTTGTGCTTAGTCCACCTTACTATAGCCAACATTTCTTGTTATATGTGGCCGTGTCTCAAGCGACGATTGGAATGGTATTGGTTCAAGAGGATGAGGAGCTCCAAGAGAATGTCATCTACTATCTTACCCAAAATCTCATTCATGCAAAAAAAATTTATACTAGCATGTCGATAAGTTATCCCTAGCTACCGTCCATGTGGTCCAACATTAGAGGCATTACATACTCTGCCAAACATTGGTTGTGGATCACATTAATCCATTTCAATTTGTCCTCACCAAAAGGATGATAGGGGGGAATACAATAAATGGATTGTGATATTGCAAGAATTCAATCTCGTGTTTGTTTAGAAAAAGTAGAAGAAATCATTGATTTTTGCAGAGCTCATATCAAACTTTCATAGTTTGGATGAAGGGGAGATTCATGAGGAATATTTTATGGATTAGAATATTTTTCTCATCTCAACTTTGGACCCATGGTACGAGTATATTATCACCTATTTTCAAACTTTTAAGTTTCCTTCTCACCTCTCACGAGATGAGCGTCGACGGTTATGTCATTGAGCTAAGAATTATCTTATTGTCGGTGACACTTTGTATTTTCACGGGGTTGATTCCATTTTATGTTGATGTTTAACCCATGAGGAGGTTGATTCTGTGATGAATGATTTCCATGGAGGGGAATGTGGTGGTCATTTATCAGCTCAAAATATTTTGAGAGCAGGTTATTTTTGGCCGCCGATCTTCAAGGATTGTGTTAATGTGGTCAAGTGGTGCCACCCTTGTGAGGTGTTTGCACAAAACATGCGCTCACATCCCTCACCATTACATTTGATTATCATCGTTGGGCCCTTCACCAAGTGGAAGATTGATTTTATGGATTCTAACCTAGCTTTAGCTAGGGGGCATCATCATATGATAGTGGTTGTTGATTATTTCATGAAATGGGAAAAGGATATTCCCACTATCAAATCCAACAATGAGACAGCCACATATTTCATATTCAACTAGATTATCACCCAGTTTAATATCTCCAGAGATCTTGTCACTAACCATGGTAGGAACTTTCAAAATAATATGACGGTTGAGTTATATTTGAAGTTAGGGTATAAGTAAGAGAACTCCTCTTCTTTCTATCCTCAAGCTAATGGACAGGTTGAAGCTGTGAATAAGTCCCTTAAGTCTATTCTCCAAAGAACCATCATGCAAAGCAAGACTAACTAGCATATCATGTTGTATCCTTCTTTGTGGGCCTATCGAACCGTGGTTAATACTGCCATAAGTTTTCCCCATATCAGTTGGTGAATGGGGTGGATTCGATTTTACCTATTGAATGTGAAATCTCTTCTTTAAAGCCAGTCATGGAACTTTTTCCAGAGACTTCTGTGTTAGAGGAGTGTTTGGTCCCCTTAGAGAAACTTGATGAGGCTCTTGAGGTAGATAAGCATCACGTTAAATCCCAATACAATAATTTTGTCCGTCCCTGAAAGTTTAGTGAAGGTGACTTGGTCCTCTTGTATGACCAAGCTAGTGAACCGTTATGGGCGGCAAAAGTTTAAACCCATGTGGCATGGAACTTATGTGTTCAAGTGAGTATTATAGAAAGCTACTTACGAGCTAGTGGATTATGAGGGAACATCCTTGGCGGAGCCTATAAATGGGCTCTATCTCAAAAGATACTATGTGCAATTCTCATCTGAGGATGATACTTTGTATATTATTATACAATTGCATAGTTTAGTTTTGGAATTCTTATGTTGATCAAGTTTGTTGAATTGATTCCCTTTGTTGTGTCATATGTCAATAGAGTATTAGGTATATGTAGGATATGTTGATAGTGATAGCCACCACACTCAAAACTTAGCTTCGGCTGCTTGGGTGATTTATACTCATAGGGGTGAATTTTTGTCTTCAGGAGGTGTATGTCTCTGGCCTTCATCGAACAATATTGTTGAATATAGTGTCATGATTGAGTTATTACGCAATGCCATATCTCATGGTATTCAATCTCTTGAGGTACGTCTTGACTCGTAGTTGGTGGTATTACAGTTAAATGGCGTGTATCATATTAGAGATTCAACTTTATTATGAATATTACTATGACTAAGGTTGTTAGAAAGGAAATTTGAGAACATTACATACATTCACATTTAAAAAAATTACAATCATGTTGTTGATTCATATGCAAATTATGTACTAGATTGGCATTTGACACAAAGAGAATGAATCATTCACACATCATGTAAATATAAATAAATGATCATCATAAGTATTTTTCATTCAAAATATAGTCCAAAAAGTGGTGTCATAATACATAATGTCATGATACAAAAAAGGGGGCTTCCGAGCCACCAAAATATACTACATGGTTAATATAAAAAAAATTACTTCTAGGCCTGTAAGCCCATGGAGAAGGGTGTTGATCATTATAACACACAATAGATCTAGCTATCCTTTTGAATAATTGAACCCATGTGCATGGTACACCCACCACCTATCGTTGCATAGCCTCACACAAGTCCTCGAATTGTTCCATGGGCACTCTGTGTGTCAGTCGAACGGAGTTTGTGTGGATGTTTTGCAGCGTGTGCTTTGCATCCACACATATGATATCATCACCTCTCTCCCTTCGATAATGTCGAGCGAATCCATATATCCTTCTAGGTCCAGCATCTTCATATACATGACCAGTATCAATATATATCATCACACAAAAACATGTCTTTTTGATTTCATTATATCAAAAAACACAAAAAATTAAATAATTCAAAAAACAAAATTGAGTCGGGATTGTTACTTATGTCCCCATATGTGGATCCATTAGAGGAAATTTGAGGTCCAAAATGGGCATCCTAAGGAAAATGATAAAATAATAGTTAAAATAATAAAATAATAGTTATTAATTTTGGAGGAAGAATGAAAAAAACTACTTCTTTTGTTCGTATTTTCGACATATAGATCCCTGTCTTTTTACTCAAATTTCGAGTGGTAGATCCCATTGGATACGGAATTTAATTCCACATCCAACATGTACCCACAATGCAGACTTTTGATAGACCCCTCTACCCCAAAAATACGAAATACCTAAAAAAATGTGATGATGACATCATCATCACGTTTTTTCAGGTATTTCTTATTTTTCGAGAAAAAGGGCCCCTCAAAAGTATGTAGTGTGGGTATTCGTTGGATGCAAAATTAAATTATGTATCTAATGAGCTCTCCCATATGAAATTTGAGTAAAAACACAGGGAGATATGTCAAAAATACGAACAAAAAATGTAGTTTTATTTTATGACAAATATGTCAATTCAACCATTATGGTTGACTCATTTTATTGAAATTCTATTGGTTCTTGAATTCCAACTCACAAAATTGATTGTTAGTGTGTTTTCTTATAAGGCCCATTTTAGACCCCAAGTTTCCTCTAATTCCAGTGGAATTGGCATGTTTGGATCGCCACAGACGTTGGATGTCTATTCTGTCATAGGGGTAGTCGTTTATAGCTATGATATGCCTGCGCCACCAGAGGAAAAAGTCTATGGGATAGGGGTTGGTCAGTCACCCTAATCCTAGTCTATACATCACATTTTCCCAATGCAGCTGAGATGGATCTCGAGCACCATGAGGAGTGATCTCCACTCTTGGGGATATCCCTAGTACACGCTCAAAAAAGAAGGTACTCAAGATTCTTCCAAAACAAAGTTTCATGTTCTCCCCATCTTGCAGTCTGTCAAATATTGTTTCATTTTGTTGAGCAACGAGGTACTCCAATCATAAATGGTGGGCCTCATGCATTCCACCACATAGAACATCAACGGATTGGAATCTTGATGGAGGGATTCCAATCCTACAATATTTTTGAGTCCTAGTATTATGACCTTGAGGCCAAGGTTTTGGATAGAGTTCCTTGGGATCTAACTGCCAACCTTTTATGTGTCCGAGAGGTAGTAAACTGCAATGTACTCCTCAATTATGAGGCCATAGTGTACCCCGTGAGCTCGTATATTAACTAACTCCCCTCTATGGGATAGTCTGGTAATAAAGTAAATATCCTCAACCTCAAGGCTGAGAGGCATTCTGTCGATCTAGAAGGTTTCTGTATCTGGATCCCAGTAGTCCACCAACATTTGGAGTAGCCTTGTCTTGCATCTCAAGCTACCAAGATGCCATAACTTATATAAACTGCATTCCCTCAAAACATGTTGGTCCATTATATCACCTTGTACAATAATTTCCATGTCTTAATGCTCGCATTCACGCCATTCAAGAACCATCTTGCACAAAAATTTGAGAATTTCATGAGTCTTTACATTAAAGGTTGGAAAATGCAGCCTTATACGTGAATGGTCATAAAATAGTTGCGTACATACGTGGGAATCAAAGGATTTTCTGCATATGTCAAGCCCTATATGTAGAAATCGAGTAATTTTTTCGCGTGGGCTGAAAACACCAATTTTTGGGTTCCGTTAAAATAAAATTCAACGACTAAAATTTAAAATAAATGCATTAAAATAAAAGAATATGGCATGGATATTTACGTGATCCAAAGGGTTCATGATTTCATGGATCGTAGCTCTTGGAATCAACTTTTCAAGTTTATGGCTCAAAAACACTATGTGTGGTAAAATTCCAAATGGTATGGTAAAAATGAGATTTTTACTATTTTATAGAAAAAAAATTCAAATTTTTACCCACCTCGCTATATTTTGGACCATTATTGATTATTTTGGAATGTTTGGCCTAATGTTGTGGTGCAGGGACCTATTTTGAGCATACTTTGACCAAGACTTTGACCCGTTCGTATCTACTATAGGTATAATTTCAAACTGGCGTATAGGTTAGGACTCCACATCTGCTTGCATTGTGCATTTCCTTATGACTATTTCACCTTGATTTTAGGTACCAAACCACTTCGTGATGTCACAAAACCTTCATACTACTATTTGGAGGTGAAATTATGTGAGTGGTATATATTTCCTATACATGGGTGCCCTAGTTAGATCCCATTTTGCATTTGATACCCATGCTGATATTCTTCCTCTAGGTTTGGGAGTCCCTTATTAGTTCCTCCATGTCCTTGAGTAAGAGCATCATATCCATCTTGAACTTTATGTTGGTCATCTTCCATAGGGACTCCCTTGTATATGAAGTTGTAATTGCATTTCATGTGTTTTTCTTGCCTTATTGAACTTTATGCCAGCTCCCCTCTTCAGAGTTATAAGCCATGTAGCCCGAGATTGTCTCAATCCAAGCCAAGCAGATCCTTTTACATATTCTTTGTAGCTTGATCATCCCTTACTGGGGGGAGACCTCCCCTCGAGTGTCCTTATCCTACACATGCTTCCTTGCATTGAGCATAGGTATGTTTGACTGCTTGGAACTAGTTTTCTTTCCTATGACACTCGTCTCCTCCTTACTGTATAGTAAACACTTATTCTTTTTCAATCTTTTCAAATTTGAAAAAGTCCAAATAAAAAAATATGAAAAGGCATATGGGAAATGATATTATGTTTTGAAGCTGTCGAGTCATGTCTCTTTCGAATAGACCACTGTATATCACATCCATTCGTTGGGTTGTTAGTATGACTTTAGTAGTTGTACTCATTACTCTGAGTTTTCTCCACCGACTGGTTATGCTTCCATTCCCTATGGAGCCTCTCTTGACACCTTCTTTGTTGCATAGATGTCCCAGTTTTCATATCAAGTTTATGCTGCCTATGTTTAGTCACCATTTTCCTTATTCTCTTATTCAAAGGAGGTTTATTCTGAGTCGACCACTCCTCAGTTATCTTGGCTTTGCATGTTGGCCATTCCTAGTACAATTACTGGTTCATTCACATCTTTTTTGTTTGAGTTCTTCCACATTATCCAGCGTTGCTGAGTACCTCATGCTAGTTGATGGGGGATTCCCTATTTCCCTCCTTCCAGCGGATTCCATTTCATCGAATTCAGATCATTTATTCTGGAATAGGAGTCTATAGTCCATTTGAGTGCCTTGAGACTTATAGTCATCCGTGCTAGGTTCTCTTGCCATCGACAGTTTTAGGAATACATCAATGTCCCCTTATCGATGGATTCTTTCAACTTTTTGACCTCAACACATCTATTCACACTTGTTAGATTGCACTTTGTACCTTGATTTCCATTATCATTATCAGTGGGATATCTTGCGTTTGTTAACGGTATACATCAATGACTGGTAATCATATGATGGACTATCATGTTCGACCTTGACACCTTTATTCCAATGATAGGACATGCAGTACTTGTAGTGGTTTGCATAGAAGACCTCCGACATTGGTGGAATTCCACATTTGTTACCTCCTTGATCATGCTAGTATTCATGAGATGTCAACTCTTGTGAGTAGATTCTAGTATATTATCAGATATCTCCATCCACTATGGAGATCTTTTCCATTGTATAGTGTACGTGGTGATGACCACACATGAAATTTGTATATCATGCCTATTCATGTCCATTGTACTCTTATGTATCTGAGACTTATATATGTATATTTGCAGTCATATGCAGAGATTTATCATTATATTGTACTGATGATGGGCTAGTTCTTCCACCTAGGTCTTCATTACTCAACTTTTGGGATGGATATAATGTATTTTGACCATCATGTTACCCCTCTGACCTCACACATTTAGGGGTATATGTTATCGATGATTTTACCACACTTGGTGGACCACATCTTTATGGCATTCCATATCCCTCTACAAAATCCTTGGAACCATTTTGATCAAAATGTACTTTTGTGTCCCAAGAAAGTCCCTAAAAAACACATGTTTATGTGTATATGTGACTTTTAAAGAAACATCCGCATGTACACATAGCGTTTGAGCCAAAACCCGCATATATCGAGAAATGTGCACGAAGACAATTTTTTTTGGAGTTTTCCTCATAGAGTCTTAAATAACTTGACTCTTGGCCTTCTATATTCCTTGAGAATGCTCAGACGCGACCCTCCATGGCCTATTTGAAGTGTTATATATTGAGTTTCTTGGATACATTGAATGAGGAGAATCTTGAGAGAAAGGAGACTATAGTTCATTGTTGCCTCAGTTGTTTGTGCTTGAGTATGCATCCCTTTGTCCCTTTGAAGCACATAGTGATATTCTTCCCAATATTTCTTTTTATTTGTAAGATTTCCATTGTGATGGAGGATTGAAGTGGTGGAGGCCCAGGTGGCGGTCTCAGTTTCTCCGATTCGAATACATGCCGACAAAGTTTGTCACTATTGTATATCTATTTTATTAATAGAAATATCCATTTAATGTTCAAAACATGTGCATAAATATGAATATTGTATTCATATATGTATTTATTTGCTTATACATGATTGTTTATATATGCTAGAGTATGCCTAAAACTTTGAAATATAGCATGTTTGTCTTGTTTTCTAATGTTGAGAGAGAATTGTGAATACAAGTGTGTTGCAAAATCTCAAAGGGGATCTACATAAACCATCTGGAATAAGTTACACTTCATATCCCTTAGTGTTAGATGTCTTTACTTCTCTTGGATATTGGAATGGATTGATTTATGGTGTCATTCATTCTATTGTGGTACACCGCAAGCCATAGGAATTTTCTCTCTATAACACTTACCAAGATAGAAATGTATTGTCTTCTTGTTACATAAGCATAATATCTAAATTGTCAAACATCCATTTTCATAAGTATTAATTGTTTTTGTTGATGTGCTAGGAACAAGGAGTCCAACCGGTTGAGAATGTACCAAGTATTTTACCTAAAGACGAAAATTCAAGCTTGGTGAAGCAAAATAAGAGAATGCTTGGACAACTTTTGGAACTCTAGAGGTAATGTCTAAATGCGTTAAGCTATGAACAATATCTTTTTTACTGTTAGAAAATAATGAAATATTTTTTATTTCAAATCTTCAAAATGGGCATATATGTGTTAGTTTTTCAACATTAAGCTAGCATTATGTTAGGATCTTTACTGAGAGAATAACAAGTACAGAAATCAAACACAAGAGACAATGAACACAGTGTTTTTGATCGAGGAAACCATAAATGGAGAAAAACCCGTAAATTCCTTAGGGATAGAATCAACACAAGATGTAAAACCCCAAAATAGTAAGATGCACTCCTGACAGCAGTAATATTCTTCTTGTCTAGCCCGAGTGTCTTCTCCTTCCTCAACTATGTGCTACACTTGAGTGTGTGAGTGATGTGTACTAAATAGAGACCCCATCTCTCTATTTATACTAATCTCGACATGACTAAAACCCTACTAGGGCCGACCTCTACTAGGAGAGTCTAATAACCCTAGTGCCTCGGAACTGCGGGGACTTTAACCCTTACTCAATTGGAGGGTTACCCACTATGACTTGACATGACTTGCTTACATTATTGATTCTCTCGATCGGAACATCGAGGCATGACAACATGACTCAATTACATAATAGATACATCCCTGAATAAACATTGGGTTACAATACACAAGATACATAGATGAATACATTCCGAAGTTACAAATACATCAACACTCCCTCTTAACTAGCAAGGTATTATTTTGACACAATTTTCAACTCTGGTCTTCTTCTCTGTATCAACTGGATCATCTCGTCATCTGCATCTCGATTCTTCTAAGTCTTGAAGTCATCTTCTTCTTGAAGTCATCTTCATTCTTTGAATCTGGATCATCTCTTGATTTGGATCATCATGGGACATCATCAGTGGATCTAGATCATCTCTCAATCTGGATCAACATCACCTGATATGGATCATCATCACTGGATCTGGATCATCACTCGATCTGGATCATCATCACTGGACTGGATCTGGATCATCACTCAATCTGGATCTGGATCTAGATCATCACTTGATCTAGATCATCACTGCTGGATTTGGATCATCACCCGATCTGGATCTCTTGGAGTCATCATAACTGGATCTGGATCATAGCTCGATCTGGATCTCATCTGGTCATCATCATGTGTGTGCTATATTGTCATAGGAGGTTCTATAGAGCCATCCTTCTTTCATGTTGGTTGTATGCCTAACCATCAAGTAGGTCTTTTCCCAACACTTACATCTAACCTACTCGTCAGAAAGGCACGCCCAACACTTACATATAAACCTACTCATCAGAAATGCATGTCCATGACTCACATCTGATCATCTAGTAAACTACAATCACAATAGAAAGGCCCTGCACTCACATCTGTCATGGAAGGAACTGAATCATCTCACCATGATAAAATGGCCTGCCCTTACATCTAACATGGAAGGAACTAAATCCTCTCACCATGAAAGAATGGCCCGCACTTACATCGGCCATGGAAGGAACTTAATCCTCTCACCATGATGGAATGGCCCTCACTTACATTGGCCATGGAAGGAACTTAATCCTCTCACCATGAAAGAATGGCCCACACTTACATCGGCCATGGAAGGAACTTAATCCTCTCACCATGACAAAATGGCATGCACTCACATCTGACTTGGAAGGAACCAAATCCTCCACCCTCGTCAAAAAGGCCCCCAGTTATAGACTGAGCTACCTGGTAACTGACCAGGTGCCTCCACTCTCCCAGGGAGTGGAAATTGCCCTTACATCTATCCTACTCGGCAGAATGGCCAGCACTTATATCTGACATGGAAGGAACTGAATCCTCTCACCATGACAGAATGGCTTAGACCTTATATCTGACCTTCCCGTCAAAATGGCTTTGGATCTTTAGCACTCATATCTGACATGGAAGGAACTGAATCCTCTCACCATGATAGAATGGCTCAGCCCTTACATCTGACCTGCTCGTCATAATGGCTTTGGGACTCATCACTTTCCCTTGGAGGAAACCTCAATTTGGAGAACACCAAGCTTCTCCTTGAAGTACTTGAACTTCAATTTGGCTAATGGCTTCATCAACACATCAGCTATCTGTTCCTCCATCGCAACATACTGGAGCTTCAGTGCTCCTCTCTACACCATATCCCTGATATAGTGATACTTGATCTCAATGTGATTCGACTTGTCATGGAACACTGGATTCTCTGACAACTTCACACAACTCTGGTTTTCACAATATATACAAGTAGCATACATCTGGAGATCAAATAAATGAGACAGTAGCTTCCTCAGCCATACTACCTCACAACTAGCTAAACAAGCTGCAACATACTCTGCTTCAGTTGTACTCAGTGACACACAGGATTGCTTCCTACTAAACCAAGAGATCACACCTGATCCCATATTGAAGCAACATCCTAAACTGCTCTTCCTATTGATGGCACTACCTGCCCAATCTGAATCAACATAACCCTCTAGGTTAATCTTTTGATTCGCATCATACTTGAGCCCATAATCAATTGTACCCCTCAAGTACCTCATAATATGATTTACAGCAATCAAGTGAACATTTCTCAGATCTGTCAAGAACTGGCTCAAGGTGTTCACAGCAAAGCAAATGTCTAGTCTCATGTTCATCAGGTACATCAATGACCCAATCATCTGACGATACATCGTAGCATCAACTGTCTATGAAGAAGAATCATTCAATAGGTTCAAGTTCGATGCCATAGGTGTGGCCATAGTCTTGCAGTCCATCATCCTAAACCTCTTCAAGATCTCTATTGCATACTTCCCTTGTCCAAGGAATATTCCATCTGCACTTTGCCACACCTCCATACCTAGAAAGTAATGCATCATACCCAAGTCCTTCATCTTGAACTCATCAACAAGCTTTCTCTTTGTATCAGTAATCAACCCATCCATACCTGTCACGAAAAGATCATCTACATATAGTAGAAGAACCACTGGGTTGCCATCTTCAACCTTGTAGTAAAGGTCGGAATCTGCTTTACTCTTGGTAAAGCCCAAACTGGATAGAAATCTATCAATTCTACCGTACCATGTCCTGGGTACCTGTTTCAAACTGTACAGAGCCCAAAATGGATATAAATCTATCAATTCTTCAATCTGCATACATGATACTCCCATTCATGTGTCTCAAAACCGAGTGGTTGTTCTACATGCACTTCCTCTTCCACTACACCATTCAAGAAAGCAGTCTTGACATCCATCTGGTGTATCTTCCATTTCATCACTGAAACCAGAGCAAGTACTAATCTGATGGAAGTGTATCTGGATACAGGTGCAAAGGTCTCTTCATAGTATATTCCCTCTTTCTGAGAGAAACCTCTAGCTACAACTCTTGCCTTATACTTTTCAATGCTACTGTCTGCAGCATGTTTGATCTTGTAGATCCATTTGGAAGTTACAACTAACTTCTCGTCTGGTCTTGGGACAACATCCCAAACATCATTATTCATGATCAATTGGTACTCTTTGATCATAGCATCCTTCCATTCTTTTCGTTCTGTTGCTTCTTCATAACTGGAAGGTTCTTTATCAATGAAATCACATAGTAAAACTACATACCCAGAATAGGATCTAGTCCTCTTTCTCTCTCTGTGATTCTCTTCTAGAGCCCCATATCTTTCCACACCTTGGATAAGTTGTCGTAACCAAGCAGGTTTCCTTGTATGAGGATTCTTCTCCAGAGGTGGATCTACAGGTCTTTGTGGTTCTTCAAATTCTCAATCTTCTTCTCGAGTTTCTTCATTCATGGTTGTATCATGAATTGTGGGTGGTTCTGCTTCTTCAGGTTCTTCAGCAGGTCTCTTTCTGGATTTGTTGTAAGCTATGTCTTCATCAAATGTCACATCCTTATTGATGTCAATCTTCTTATATCCTGGGAAATATATTATGTAAGCCTTCGAGCTTTCAAAGTATCCCACAAATATATCCTTCCTTCCTGAAGGATCTAATTTAGTCCTCTTCTCTTTTGGAATGTGGATGTACACAGGACAGCTGAATATTCTGATATGGCTGACTTCCAGTTTCTTGCCAGAGAAGGCTTCTTCAGGAGTCTTGTTCTCGAGTACTGTATGTGGAGTACGGTTCTGTACATACACCGCTGTTCTGGAAGCTTCTACCCAAAGATGCATAGGAAGGTCTTGATCATGAAGCATGGATTTTGCAGCTTCAATGATGGTTCTATTCTTCCATTCCGCAACCCCATTCTATTGTGGATTATAAGGAGTGGACAACTCCCTCTTAATCCCTGATTCTTTTCATATCTATTTGAATTCATTTGATGTGAATTCTCTGCCATTATCTGATCAAATGGTCTTGATCTTCTTTTTAGTATGGTTTTCAATCAAGGATTTGAATTCTTTGAACTTACTGAATACTTTGTCTTTGTTCTTCATCAAGTAAACCCATGTCTTCCTAGAAAATTCATCAATAAAAGAAAGATAATATCCATACCAGCTTAGAGAATTTTATGACATAGGACCGCATACATCGGAGTGGATGATTTCCAAGATTCCTTTCACTTTGCTTTTACTGCTTGGAAATGTCTTCTTTGTATTCTTTCCTTTCTCACATCCTTTGTAGACCCCATCATGTTTTGCTTGAATTTCTGGAAGACCTTCGATAGCTTTGCTTGCAACAGGTAGTGCTTTGTAATGTACATGTGCAAGCCTTCTATGCCAAAGTTCACTTGGCTCTACTGTGTCATGGACCAAGGCTTGTTCTGGGTGGCCCTTCAATTTGTATAATCCTCCTTCTTGTTCTCCAATTACTACCGCATCATTGATAGTCTTTCCTTTAGGCCACATGATGACTTGACCATCTATGAATACAACCCGCATTCCTTTTGCATCTAGTGATGATATGGAGAGAAGTTTCTTCTTGAGTCCTGGCACAAACAATACTTCTTTCATTATTAGAGATTTTCCAGAGTCTAACTTATATGAAGATTCCCCACTACCTTTTATTGGATATTGGTAGTCATCTCCTAGCTTTACCTTTTGAGGTGATTCATGTTCTTATAGTCTTACAAAGGATTCTATGAATCCAGTCATATTTTTGGAAGCTCCACTGTCTATAATCCAATCATCACTACCATGAGTAATGTTACATGTGAGAGCTGATATCAGAACATATTCATCCTCGCTTGAAGAATATTCACTTTCATATCTGGATCTCTTCCTGGATGGTTCATCATCCTCTGCAGCATGAGCATGATGTCTTCTTTTGTTGCTCTTCTTTACTATCTTCTATTTGTTAGGACAATTCCTTGCATATTGTCCTGCTTCATCACAAGTATAGCATATGATCCTAGATACATCTCTTCTAGTATTATCTTTGTGAGAGTGTTTACCTCTGGAACCATGAGGTCCTCTTTTGCTTGACTTGGAGTGAGACTTGGAGTGTACTATAAGAGCTTGGTCTTCACTTCCCATATTCTCTTATCGAGTTGCTATCCGAGCTTATTCTTGAGATCACTCTTCCCATAGTCTGTTGAACTTGACTAACTTATTCCTAGCACAGATTCCTTGGATGAAAGAATCCCATGACCTAGGAAGGCCATTCAATGTAGTCATTACAATCTCTGCATTTTCCACTTCTTGATCAACTGCTTCTAGTTGCTCTTTGATTTGAGAAACCCTTGTGAAGTAAGACTGGATTGTTTCTGCATTATGAATCTTCACATTCTTCAGTTGGTTTCTCAGGGTCATCTTTCGATTGATGTTCTTCCCTTCAAACAATTTGGTTAGGGAATCAACATAGCTTTAGGTGTCTCGAGAGAGGACACCTGTGGGATAAGGTGATCCTTGATAGAATCAGAAATGATCTTCTTTTCCATAACCATCTTCTTCTTATGTAAGGCCTTTGCCTCATCTCCCTCTGGAACTGGAACCTCCTCATGGATGTAGGAGTCTAATTCATTTTCTTCCAAGACGAGGGAGATCCTATACTTCCAGGCTCGAAAGTTATCAGCTCCCTCAAGCTTTTCATCAAGATTGGTATGATGAGACATCTTAACTCAGAACCTCAAATGGAAATACAAAATATTTTAGATCTTACCAAGCTCAAGACGTCGGATCTGAAAGTTGAGCTGAAATCTTGTAGAGCTAGTTCAGGAGAAAATTAGGGTTTTTCTTTTCCAGAGTTATGTCTACCCAAATGCCTTGAAATTTGTCCCTAACTTCAATTTTGGGGAGGAGATCAATCCAGGCCTGGGCTCACTGAAAAATTCCTCTTCTGTGAAAAATCCCTAATTTTCGATAGTAGTGACAGGTCCAAAACTAAAAAATCTCAGAATTGGATTCTGCTTCAACAGAAAGATGCACCCTAAGGAGGAGAATTGTTCCACCTTACTTTTGATGAAAATATACGGAGGAATATCCACAAACTAGGAAGCCCTAGTTCTCGCAGCTGCACAGTGCCTTCTTCTCAGGTTAGCTCTGATACCATGTTAGTTTTTCAACACTAAGCTAGCATTATGTTAGGATATTTACTGAGAGAATAACAAGTACAACAATAAAACACAAGAGACAATGAACACAGTGTTTTTGATCGGGGAAACCATAAATGGAGAAAAACTTTCAACTTCCTCAAAGATAGAATCAACACAAGATGTAAAACCCCAAAATAGTAAGATGCACTCCCGACAGCGGTAATCTTCTTCTTGTCTAGCCCCAGTGTCTTCTCCTTCCTCAACTATGCGTTACACATGAGTGTGTGAGTGATGTGTACTAAATAGAGACCCCAGCTCTCTATTTATAGTAATCCCGACGTGACTAAAAACCTACTAGGGCCGACCTCTACTAGGAGAGTCTAATAACCCTAGTGCCCCGGAACTGCGGGGACTTTAACCCTTACTCAATCGGAGGGTTACCCACTATGACTTGACATGACTTGTTTACATTATTGATTCTCCTAATCGGTACATCAGGGCATGACAACATGACTCAATTACATAATAGATACATCCCAGAATAAACATCGGGTTACAATACATAAGATACATAAATGAATACATTCCGAAGTTACAAATACATCAACAATATGTAACATGTAGAAAACACATACATATAATACTAGTGTAGAAATCTAATGGAACTAAAATTGGGTCTACTGGTAAAAAATATTGTTAAATTATTGAACCATTGATAGATAGGAAAATGAGAGAAATTGAGAAGGAAAATTAAGTAGTTGAATTAACAAAGAAAATTTGCACTGAACAATAAAACTCATGCCGCAATTTTCATATAAAACAGACAAGTGTTGATTAGTTAATCACAACATTAATCTATGTTTATTCTCTAATCAGTAATACAATGGTGTTACAATAAGTAGAATTCAAATCATGTGAATAGGATTCGAATATACCAACTAAACCTGACTAATTAGCTAACTGAGTGTGTCTAAAACACTGTTCAAACTCACTAGTCTAACTATGTATGTCTAAATAAGTCTACAATCAGTTAACTAATGGGGCAGGTGGGAAAAACGCACCACTCTCCCTTAAATCATGCAAAACTGGTGCTAGGATAACTAAAAGTGATCTAACTAATTGTAAATGGAGGTTAACTTAGTATAATTTCTTACCAACCATGACCAACTGATTGAGGCTACTGGTGGCACTTGGAGTGGGATCCTATAATGTAGGAATTAGTCTCAGAGGCACATAAAATCATGCATGCACATGCAATAAGTGGAAATAACTTCTATGTGTGTCCCCCACACTCTAGTATAGTAATAATTACCCCATAAGTTAGGAAAATAAACCAAATAAACTATATTGGACAAAGTAGGATTAATTAATATTAACACCCCCCCTTAATCCTAACTTTGGACAACTTGGGCCCTGGAAACTAGGACAAAAGTCACCCATACAATATACATGAAAAAATAAAATACTTGATAAAAATAACGAAAATGGGGAAAACCACATGGGACCCCCCCCCCCCCCCCCCCGCCTCCCCCTCAAAATAAGTAGGAATCAGGAAACAAGCTACACTTCAGAGAAAAAAATTCTTTTTGGGTAAAACTTGCAAAACTTTTGCTACAATCTATAGCACTGTGCAACAGTAAAGTAGCATTTTGGTTCTTTTATGCATCAACATCCTGATACTGTGCATGTGAACCTTTTAATCATCTTCCAATCTACTGAATGTTGTTTTTGTCTCTTCTTTCTGGAGGAGGAATGGATTGATCCATTTTGTTCATCGGTGAGACAAATTGTGGGTCATTCTCTATCATCAAGTAGCATCTATGTAGAAGTTTGGTACACCACTCTGTGGGTAGAGACATTGTGTGAGAGAGTGCAACATGTTCATTCTGATACTGGGACCTCATTCTTCTTCTATCATTTGTATTCCCAACACCATTCCTGGCTGCTTCAATGAGATTTTGGGCCCATTTAGGATTTTGATTTGGAATAGGAGTTGGATCTAGATATACATCATATTGAGGTATAATCTCAATATCAAGATCATGTTTATATTGTTCCTCATCTTCTAAAACTAAAATTTTATACATCATATCATTATCTACAGATGGAGACAGAAGAAAGTTTTTTCCTTCCCTTTTGAATGGCTATTGAGATTGTACTGGAGCTGAGTATGGAAAAAACTATGAGAATTCATATGCCTTGGTGGCATGGTTTGCAACACCCTTCTCTATAATATTCCCAATTCATAGATCTAAGATATATATTGAGTCAAGACCAAATACAACTTGCTTTGGCGAGCCAGTATGTGTCATCTGATAAATCAACAACGATTTTGCTACAAGAGAGGACACATAGATTACATTCTTAACCTCTCCATGATGGATTTTAATAGAACCTCTTCAGGTTGTTGAGACCTGAGATTCATCACCCATATGAATGCTAAGTCCTTCTGAGAGATCCAAAGTGGTGAAGGATTCCTTGGAGGAAACCAGGTGGTTGTATGCTCTAGAATATATCAAGTAATCCTTCAATCGACTGAGTCCTTCCTTCAAGGCATGGTACCTCTCCTAATATTCTATTGGTTTCCCAGCATCAGACTTATTTTCTCTTTATGGAAGAGAAATATTGTTCTTTTTAAGGAGTGTTGACATCTGGTCGATGGTATTCTTCATGCACTAGCTCTTTGGATGAAATCCTCTCATATAGTAGGTACATCTAGTCTTCTCGAATTTATTGTTTTTATTGGAACCAGAGGCTCCATCTGAATATCTATGATTATCCATTAGGTTCGAATCAATATTTTTGGTCTCATTCCTTTTGTGCTTCCCTATTTCTTATGCATTATTTAAGTCTGTCACTAAGATTTCTTGATTCTTGAAGGTATGAATCACTCCCATTTGAACCAATTTATCTCTCTCGTGTATTAAGGACTAAACAAAAGCATCTAGAGAAGGCATATTCCAATTAGGGATGGAAGTTATTCTGGAATGTAATGTAGAGATAAATATTGAGTACTCTGAGCCAAGATTGCTCGGCACTGATAGCACAAACTGCTCATATTTCTTCTCTAATCCACATTGTTTTCATTGCAGTACTAGTGACTTGTATTTTGTAAATAATTGTTGAATAGATTCAAAATTTTTGGGATGTAGAGAAATTAGCTCACTCTCAAAAATATGTCCTCGAATATCATATTGTTTTCGAAACAAATATTCAATCTTATCCCAATCTTCCTTCAGATTCCTTATTCCTTGAAGGTGGAAAAAAATATCTGGGATATATGAGTGCACATGAAACCAATTAAAAACTTTGTTCTTCTCAACATACTATTGAGGCTATGTTTATCTTCCCATTGTCATCCTAAACAAACCAATCTTGTGCAATGCTACCTGCATATCTTCCCTCCAATCAGTGTAGTTGAAGGGTGTAAGGATTTGAGGTATCAGAGCTAAAGAATACATCTTTCTATATCTTGATCAGTCTATTCCTCAAGAAGCTACGTAGGTACCTGCAAAGAACACTACAAAACCAATTCAATTAAAATATAAATGTCAATTCAATCCTTTCCAGTTTTACATGCACACTTTCTTAGAGTCCGTCACACCTAGATAGACTTCTCTAGACATACTCTAGAGGGATAAATGCTATGATTCTGGGAATTATGTGGAAACTTAGTTGCTTCTAGTGTACAATGCATATCAGACAAGATGTGTTTCTAGCTTGAAAAAGGCTCTGATACCATGTTAAATTATTGAACCATTTATCTACAGGAAAATGAGAGCAATTGAGAAGGGAAATTATGCAGTTGAATTAACAAAGGAAATGTACACTTAATAATAAAACTCATGCCACAATTTTCATATAAAACGGACAAGTATTTATTATTTTATCACAATAGTAATCTTTGTTTATTCATTAATCAGTAATGCAATAGTGTTACAATAAGTACAATTTGAATCATGTGGATAGGATTCGAATCTACCAACTTAACCTGACTGATTAGCTAACTCAGTGTGTCTAAATCACTGTTGGAACTCACTGGTCTAACTCAGGGTGTCTAAATTAGTCTACAATCAGTTAATTGATGGGGTATGTGGGAAAAAATCTCCACTCTCCCTTAAATCATGCAAAACTGGTGCTAAGCTAATTGAAAATCTCACTGATTGTAACTAGAGGTTAACTCAGCATAACTGCTTACCAACCATGACCAACTGATGGAGGTTGCTAGTGGCACTGAAAGTGGGATCCTATAATATAGGGATTAGTCTCACAGGAACATAAACTCATGCATGCACATGTAGAAAGTGGCATATAACCTCTATGTACGTGCCCCACATTCTAGTACAGTAATAATTACCCCCTAAGTTAGGAAAATAGGCAAAATAAACTATATTGGACAAAGGAGGATTAATTACTCCTAACAAAGATGGAGTTATTGCATTTGATATGCAAGAAAGTGTTTATTCATATGATTTTTAGGGTTTTAATCATACTAGGATTAATTAGTTTATGACACCTTAGATAAATATAACCTATCTTCATGTCATGTAAGTTGTGTCCTTGGAAAAATAACTTTAGCTTCTAGCATTAGAAGCAGCCATTAAATGAAGCCATGGTTTTTATTGTACAAGTGCTTTTTTAAACATGTAATGCAATGTCAATTTCTACATCATATGATAACATTATAATAGTATCCAACAATATGTTGCTAAAGAAGGCTTCATGAATAAATCCTTTTATAGAAAGATCTAAATATGTACATTTGTTTTGTCCAGACTGTAATTATTATTGTTTGTGACTTTGTCATGGCTTAATATTAATACTCATAGGAGTACTATATATATCATGTCCGTTGAAAATTATTCAATGTGATTAGTAGAGATTAATATTTTCCTTTCTATGGCATCTCACTTTAACATATAGAATGGATTTGGTAAGACAATTTTCTGAAATGTGATATAACTACATAGTTTCCTGAAATATGGTATAATTAAGTGTGCAAATTTGAAAATGTGCATTGAAAAAAAAATTTAGTTGGAATTTCATGTCATAATTCTTGCATCCATTTCCAAATTTCTTCTTAGGAAAGAATACTTTACTATTCAAAGTCAATTTTTCTTGGCATTTTATTACAAGTTAACAATTCCATTTTGTTAACGTGTAGGTGCACTTACAAGATGTATTGAATGTAATTGGAGGCACCTTTAGGCACGCTGCAAAGTAGGTAGTATTCATCAATAACCTTGGATTTCCTTTTCTCTAGTACCTCATATGTTTCTAAGTTTCCAACTGTACAAAAATGTGTATCCTGGTAGAACTAAATCATAGCTTTATTATGCTCGCAAAAATTAAAAGGTATACAATGAAGTCAATTTACCTTTTATACTATGAGAATTTATTCTACAACATGATATAGGATCCCAATAGACTCTCACAAATCAATTTACTTGCAAAACCTAGGAAAAAAACTTGAAAGAGGAACAATTTTACAAACAAAGTGTGAACAAAAACTGGATATTATTGAAATTTATAACATATGGATGTGTTAAGAAAACATATGTATTAAATATGGATCAATTAGTTATGCTTAGGAATCCAAATATGAGTGTGCATGTGAAATGGCCAAAATTGGCCTCAATCCCCCCTTGGTGGACCAAACGAGCTCCAACTTAGCCCAAACAGTCATGAATCTTTGTGAGGAACCATCTGAAGTGTGCTGGGGAAATAATGACTCCATGGAATGCATGGGTGAGAAAGTATAGGTGTGTGGGATTTTCAAGGTGAGAAATAAATGCTCCAACTATCCAAAAATTGGGCTAGAAACAACCCTAGTGCTCTTAGTCAACGAAACCACCTAAAAATGAGGAATGGGAACACACCTATCATTAACGAGGGAACACATGTGAAGTTTGAATGAGATGGAGCCCTCCTGCAGGTGTGAAAGCACCAAAATAAATTGTTATATTGTTGGATTAACTTTTCTAAGCCCAAACCATAGCATAATACTGCATAAATGCAAATAAAAATCACTAAGGCTATAGACTAAGGTACTAAGTGGTGGATTATTTTTCTAACAGCCCCCCTTAACCATAAATTATTACAACTCATCAAATTATTATTGGAGGCCTTGGAAACAAAATGGAAATGTATTTGTCAATTTAAAAATGAGGAAAAGAGGAAAAAATCCCCTATAAAATGGACATGGGGATGAAAACTTGCAAAAAAAATAGCATCAATCACCATCCATCACTCACTCCAAGCAAATATCTCAAGTGAGTGAAGGTCATCTAATTAAAACTCTTAGTGAATATGTCAACGGTTTTCTCGGTGGATGGGCAATACTGCAAGGAAATCACTCTATCATGCACTAATCCTCGGATGTAGTGCATATGGATATCTATGTGATTTTTTATCTACCTCTGAATTGGATCATTAGATATCTTGATGGCACTTTGAATTTCCACCCAAATGGTAGTGGGATAATATAATGCAACATCAAGCTCCCAAATAATACCTTGCAACCACACACATTGTGTGGCTGCATTCACTGCTCTCCTGTATTCGACCTCTGCTAAAGAAAGAGAAATTATTTGTTTTTTATTACTATACTATAAAATAGGACCATCAGCAAGCATGAAAACAAAACCTGAAGTGGAATTTTTGTTAGTGGGATCTCTATCCCAATCCGAATCCTAAAACCCAACTAGTTCAACTAAAGAACTAGCTGCATAGTGTACCCCCAAAAAAGTTATTCCCTGGACATATTGAAGGATTCCTTTGGAAGCCTTTCAATCGATTTCATGTGGCTGTTGCATATACCTTTCTACATAACTAAAACATAATATAAATAAGGTATTGTATGTGTAAGGTACAACATTCTGACAACTAGCTTCATGTACAATGAACAATATACCAGAGGAGAATAACCAAATTCACCTAGTTTTATGCTAGAAATAAAAGGGCACTTGGATGCCTTACAATCATAAATATTGAAGTTTATTAGAAATCTTGAAGGATACTTGTGTTGGATGAGCATGATTCCTCTTTCAGAATGCTTAATTTTAAATCCTTAAAATTATTTTAGCAATCCTAGATATGTCATTGCAAACTCACTGTGTAGGGATGCCTTGATTGATCCAATTTGTTTGTTTCATACCCCTGTAATTAATAGGTAACCTACATAAAGTAAAATAACATTCAATAAAACATCATTTTTATGCAAATATACATTTGTATCATATTTGCATTGAAGGAAAGCAATTGAGAGTAAGAAACTATCCATTTTTGCATACCAATCCCTGTGGGCTTGCTTGAGCCCATGAAGTGATTTATTCATCCTAAAAAAAAGTGAAGGACACTCTTGGAAACATTCAGGTTGATTTATGTATATCTCCTCCTATGTTTCACCATGTAAGCATTCACTCTTGACATCCATATGTTGCACTTCCCAATCTTTACTAGCTGCAATTGATAGAACTAGTCTTATTGAATCCATCTTTGCAACAAGTGCAAAGGTTTCGGTGTATTCCACACCTTGGACTTGAGAGTATCCCTTAGAAAACAATATGGAATTTTAATTGACATCAGAACCATCTACAGAAATTTTGGTTCGATAGACCCACTTTCATTGCACAAGTTCCCTCTTGGGGGGAAGGGAACCAAATTCCCATGTTTCATTCTCTTCGAGAGAATTGAATTCAACTTGCATGGATGATTTCCACATTGGATCATGACAAGATTCCTGATATGATTGTAGATCATATCCAATCATCATATAATATTTCTGAGCAAGAGAAATTTCACTTGCATAAGAAGCATTCTGAAATTGAGATCTTGTCTTCCTAGGATCTAGGGGATTTCCCACTATATCCCCTATAGTTTGTATTGTTTTATCAGCCCATTTGGGCCTTGAAGGTGAATCATGTATAGATATTTCATCTTCAGCTATGTCATTATCAGAAATATCAGAAAAATAAGAGCTTGAATCATTACTTACTTCATCACGGTGTTGTGAAGAAGAGCATTTCCCCGGTTCAAGCTCAAAATATGGTATTGTCTCCTCTTCAAATTGCACAATCCTCTCAATGAAATTCTTGAGTGTGGATGTGTCAAAGAGCTTATAACCATTTTTTTCCTCACCATAACCAACCATAATACATTCCTTGCTTTGTGGCTGTAATATCTTCCTCTTTTATGATAGATTTCAATCCCATGCCCTTGAGCCAAAAATTCAGAAATGTGAAACATTTGGTTTATGGCCAAAGCATGCCTCATAGGGATTTTTTCCTTTGATTGATTTATGTAATTCCCTGTTCTTTATATATGTGTGATATTTTTATCATTTAAGGAATATGATCTTAGGATCTTATCTAAGAGAATAACATGATAACAATAATCACAAGAGACAAGAGACACAAAGAGTTTTCCTCAGGGAAAATGTAAAGGAGAAAAGCGTGCAACTTCCTCAGAGATAGAATGAGCACCAATGGAAAAATTAAAACCCAAAGATAGAAATATGATCTTCGATAGTTGTTCTCTCTCTCACTTGTGTGAGCTTCTCTTCTCTCACTCATGTGCTACAGTTGAGTGAGTGTGTGTTACAAATAGAGAGGCTCACTCTCTATTTATAATAGTTTCCAACTTGACAATTACTTACTAGGTTCGACTTCACTAGGAGAGTCTAATAACCCTAGTTCCCTCCAACTGTGGGGAATTTTCCCCCTAGGTCAACAAAGGAGGGTTAACCTATATGACTTCACATGACTTGATTACATTAATTATTATCCCAATAAGAACATCGGGGTACAATGAAATACAATACATAAGATATACAAGTGAATACATTCTGAAGTTACAAATACATCAACACTCCCTCTTAACTAGGAAGGTAATCTCTTGACACAGTTCATCAACACAAGTCTTCATCACAGGATCATCATCAAATATGGATCATCATCATCGTTGGATTATCATCAAAGCTAGATCATCATCAGAATGGATCATCATCAAAGCCGGATCATCATCATCATCATCACTACTACTGCTATCTTGAGAAAACGATGTTATCTCTCAATTCTACTTGTCATAGGAATTTCTATATATTAGCCCTTTTCATGTTGGTTGTAGGCCTATCCTCTATTTAGGTTTTCCTCTTCAGTGCTTATATCATCAGCATGGTAGGACACACTTAATACCATCCAAGAAAGACTCCGCCACTTATATCCATCGGCATGGTAGGACACACCTACTACTATCCGGGAAAGTCTCCAACACTCGCATACACCAGAATGATAGGACACACCTACTACCATTTGGGAAAGGCTCTAGTACTTACATCCAATGGCATGGTAGGACACACCTACTACCATCAAAGGAAAGGCCCCAACACTTACATCTACTGGCATGGTATGACACATTGACTACCATCCAGGGAAAGGCTCTGCACTTACATCCATTGACATGCTAGGACACACCTACTACCATCCGAGTAAAGGCTCTCCACTTACATCCTTCAGCATGGTAGGACACACCTACTACCATCCGGGGAAAGGATCTGCAATTACATCTGCCGACATGGTAGGACACACCTACTACCATCCGGGGAAAGGATCAGCACTTACATATGACCATGGGAGGAACCAATCCTACCACCATGTCAGAAATGCTCACGGACTGATCACTTCCTCTTGGAAGGAACCTTGATATGGAGTACACCAAGATTCTCCCTGAAGTACTCAAAATTCATTTTGGCTAAAGGATTTGTCAACACATTAGCTATATGCTCGTCCGTCGCAACATAATGGAACTTCACTACTCCTCTATACACCATATCCCTGACATAGTGATATTTGATCTCGATATGCTTTGACTTGTCATGGAACACCGGGTTCTCCAACAAATTCACATAGCTCTGGCTGTTGCAATATATACAAGTAGCATCCAAATGAAGATCAAACAAATCATATAATATCTTCCTCATTCACGCTCCCTCACAACTAGCTGAACAAGCTGCAACATACTCTGCTTCAGCTGTACTCAGTGCCACAGAATACTACTTCTTGCTAAACTAAGAGATCACACTTGGTCTCATACTCAAGCAGCACCCCGAGGTTCTATTCCTATCAATGGAACTACCTACCTAATGTGGATCCATGTAACCCTCTAGGTTAATCTTTTGATTCTCCTCATACTTGAGCCCATAATCAACTGTACCCTTCAGGTACCTCATAATATGCTTTACAACAATCAGGTGAACATGTCTTGAATATGTTAGGAACTGGCTTAATGTGTTCACAGTAAATAAAATATCTGGTCTCGTATTTGTTAGGTACATCAAGACCCAATCATCTGATGATACATTGTAGCATCAAATGATTCTGATTAAGCATCACCCAATAGCTTTAGGTTCGATGCCATAGGTGTGGTCATGTCCTTGCAGTCCATCATCCCGAACCTCTTCATTATCTCTACTACATACTTCCCTTGTCCAAGGGAGATTCCATCCACATTCTGCAACACCTCCATGCCTAGAAAGTAATGCATCATACCCAAGTCTTTCATCTCTAACTCGGCAGAAAGTTTCCTCTTTGTGTCAACAATCAACCCATCCTCACCTGTTACAAACATGTCATCTACATGCAGTAGTAGTATCATAGGGTTCCCTTCCTCAACCTTGTAGTAAAGGTTGGAATCTGTTTTACTCTTTGTAAATACTAATCTGGTCAGGAAGCTGTCAATTATGTTGCACCATGTCGTGGGTTCCTATTTCAAACTGTACAGGTCCTTATTCAATTTGCATACATGAGTCTCCCTATCACATGCCATAAAACCGAGTGGCTCCTCCACATACACTTCCTCTTCCACTACACCATTCAAGAACACAGTCTTGACATCCATCTCGTGTATCTTCCATTTCATCACTACAGCTAGAGAAATTATCGATCTGATGTAAGTGATTCTGGCTACAGGTGCAAAATTTTCTTCATAACCTATCACTTCCTTATGGGAGAAGCCATGTGCCACAAATCTTTCTTTATATTTCTCTATTATTCCATATGTAGCATGCTTGATATTGTAGATTCACTTGGAAGTCACAATAGAATTCCCCTCTGATCTTGGGAAAACATCCCAAAAATTATTCTTCATGATCGATTGGTACTCCTCGATCATAACACCCTTCTATTATTTATTTTTTGTCGCTTCTTCATAGTTGGAAGGTTATTTATCAATGATGTGACATAATAGGGCCACATAATCGGAGTAGGACCTAGTTCTCTTCCTTTCTCTGTGCATTTCTTTGAGAGCCCCATATATTTCTGCACCTTGGATAGCCTATCCTACCCATGCAGGTTTCCTTTTGTAAGTATTCTTCTCTTGGGGTGGATCTACAGGTTCTTGGGGTTCTTCCATTTCTCAATCTTCTTCTGGAGTTGCTTCGTTGATAGGAATATCTCGTATCCTGGGTTCTTCTATTTCTTCAAGTTCTATATTAGGTCTTTTTCTGGATTTGTTGTAAGCTAAGTGCTCGTCAAATTGCACATCCCTACTGATGTCAATCTTCTTGAATTCTTGAAATTATATTCTATAAGCCTTCAAGATTTCACTATATCCCACAAATATACCCTTCTTTCTTGAAGGATATAAATTTGTCCTCTTTTCTTTCGGAATGTGTATGTACACTAGACAACCACATATTCTTAGATGACTGATTTTTTATTTCTTTCCGAAGTAGACTTCTTCAGGTGTCTTCTTCTCAAGTACTCTATGTGGAGTACAGATCTGTACATACACAAATATCCTCACAGCTTCTGCCCATATATGCATGGGAACATATTGATCATGAATCATTTCCCTTACTGCTTCCATAATTATTCTATTCTTCCTTTCTGCAGCCCCATTCTATTGTGGATTATATGGAGTGGTCAAATCCCTCTTAATCCCTGAATCTTAGCATAATTCCTTGAATTCATCTGATGTGAATTCTCCGCCATTGTCTGATCAAAAGGTCTTGATTTTATTCTCTATTTGGTTTTCGATCAAGGCTTTGAATTCCTTGAATTTACTAAATACTTTATCCTTTCTTTCCAAGAAATATATCCATGTCTTCCTAGAGAAATATTCAATGAAAGAAACATAATATACATACCCACTTATTGAACTGGATGACATCGTAATGCATACATTGGAGTAGATGATTTTCAAGATTCCTTTTTCCTTTCTCTTGCTGCTTGGAAAGGTCTTCTTTGTGTTCTTTTCGTTCACACATCCTTTGCAAATACCTTCATTTTTTTCCTGTATTTATGGAAGACCTTCAAAAACTTTTCTTCCAAGTGGTAGTGCCCTGTAGTGCACATGTGCAAGCATTCTGTACCAAATTTCACTTGGTTCTACTGATTCATGGACCAAGGCTTGTTCTAGATGGCCCTTTAATTTGTATAATCCTCCCTCTTGCTCTCCAATCATAACCGCGTCATCTATAGTCTTTCCTTTTGGCCACATAAGGACTTGGTCATCCACAAATGCAACCCTCATTCCTTTTGCATCCAATATAGATATGGAGAGGAGATTATTCTTTAGTCCTAGTACAAAGAAGACATATCTTCATAGAATTTCTAGAGTCTAGTTTATAGGAGGATTCGCCACTATATTTTATGGGATACTGGTAGTCATCCCCAAGTTTCACTTTGTGGGGTGACTCATGTTCGGATAGTTTCACAAAATACTCTTTGAATCTATTCATATGATTGGAAGCCCCACTATCTATGAGCCAATCATTGCTTCCATGTGTGATAGTTCCCATGAATGCATAAATCAAAATATATTCTTCATCACTTGAAGAGTCTTCACTTTCTTATTTGATTCTCTTTCTGGGAGGTTCATCATCTTCTGCAGTGTGTGCATGATGTCTTCTTTTGTTTCCCTTATTCTTGTGAGAGCCACCTTTGTTTCTAGGATACTCTCTGGAAAAGTGTCCTCTCTCGTCACATGTATCGAATCTGATTTTAGATAGATCTTTGCTATATATTTTGGGGTTATCTTTCTAGTGAGAATGATTACCTTTCGGATGATGATAGTCCTTTCTGATTTTCTTGGTGTGTACTGTGAGAGCTTGATATTCATTTCCCATATTTTATTGTGAGAATTCCTACCACATCCTATTGAAAGTTATTAGCTTCCTTCTGTTGAGATTATAGAATCACGAGTCATTCTCTAGTATTGTAATATCAAGACAGTAGGATTTTGTAGTCCTATGAATATCCTCATACGATTGAGGTGGACAGTAGGCTTGTGTATTCCTATGAATATCCTCATATGATTGAGGTGGTGATGTTGTAAAGTATTGTGAGTAATATCAAGAAAATAGGCTTGTGTAGTCCTATGAATATCCTCATATGATTGAGGTGGATATTAGGATTGTGTAATCCTATGAATATCCTCATATAATTGAGGTGGACAGTAGGCTTGTGTAGTCCTATGAATATCCTCATATGATTGAGGTGGACACTATGCTTGTATATCCCTACGAATATCCTCATATGATTGAGGTGGATAGTAGGCTTGTGTAGTCCTACAAATATCTTCATGTTGTGAGGTGGTGTACTTTACTATGTAAAGTAGATATAATATGTAATGTATGGCTAGTCATGGTCATCATGTACTACAAATCTCCTTTAGGGATTAGCTACCCCTAGAGTGATTTACTTTAGCATATGACTATATGACTTGGGACAATACATATGATCATAGTTTTGAAAACAATATTATGAGTATGGTATGATTAATTAATGAAAAAACACATGGACCATGCAGAGATATTTAATATATGCATAGATATAGAGAGAGAATTTGAATTGCAGTATGGTAAACAAGTTCAGTTAATTAAGGGTTCAACTCCTTAATTTATGAAAATGGTTATTGGAAATAAACACCAATGGAGATGCACTAGTTCTATTAAGTTACATTCAGTTCTATTCAGTTATATTCAGTTATGTTCAGTTACATTTAGTTATGTTCACCTACATTTAGTTCAACTCAGTTACATTTAGTTCAACTCAGTTAGAGTTAGTTAATTAATGGAAGGCACATATCTTCATGTGGAAGATAATTATGGACTGCCAGCTTGACACCAAATCAGTATGGGGTGCATGATTAAATATGGATCAGTGTTCTAAGTGTTAACAAGTTGTTGCTACATGCAACCATTCTATTTTTGTTGTAAAACCTAATTTGGCTTGTTATTAAAGTGCTATGCACTTGGAAAGTTAGAAACAGTGTTCCATTAGATCTCCTCTCTCTAGTGCTGTTAGTGAAAGCAATATGCTACTGTGTTGTAATCATTCTTTGCTACTTCTCAATCATACTCTAAGATCATTTTCTAGTTTTTTTATTCTCTGAATCAGTAGAGGGTTTTCCCAGGGTATATCTTGTGTTCTATGGTTTGATTTATGTCTTTGGATTATTGATGATATTTATATGTACTGTTATTATGAATTAAAGTTTTAAAGTTCAAGTTTATTCATATTTTTCTCAATCACTAACACCTTCTAGCACAAATCCCTTGAATGAAGGAGTCCCATGACCTAGGGAGACCATTCAAGGTGGTCATCATAATTTCTACATTCTCCACTTCTTCATCAACTACTTCAAGTTGTTCTTTAATTTGAGAGACCGTTGTAAAGTATGACTATATGGTTTTTGCATTCTGGATATTCACATTCTTCAACTGATTCCTCAAAGTCATCTTCCAATTTATGTTCTTCCCTTCAAATAGATTGGTCAAGGAATCAAGCATCTATTTATGTGTCTTTAGGGAAAAAACTTGTGGTATAAGGTGATCCTTGATAGAATCAAAAATAATTATCTTGGACTTGACCAAGTTCTTCTTATGTAAGGCCTTAGCCTCATCTCTCTCTGGAATTGGAACCTCTCCACTTATGGAGGTGTCTAATTCATTTTCTTCAAGAACCAGTGTGATCCTATACTTCTATGCTCGGATTTTTTCAGCTCCTTCAAGATTTTCATCAAGCTTGGTGTGATGAGACATCTTAACTAAGAACCTCAAATGGAAATACAAAATATTTATATCTTACCAATTTGAGATGTCAGAATTGGATCTGGAGCTGATCTTCTATAGTGCTAGTTTTTTGGTTCAGGGGAAAATTAGTGTTTGACTTTCCCAGAGTTATACCCAACCAAAAAAATTGATATTTGTCTCTAAACATCAATTTTAAGGAGGAGATAAATCCTATGCTGAGCTCACTCAAAAATTCCTCTTCTATGAAAATCCCTAATTTCTCACAGAAGTGACAGGTCAAAAACGAAAAATGCTCAGACTCAGATTCTGATTCGACAGAAAGATGCACCCTTCAATGGAGAATTAACCTAGCCTCCTTTTGTGGATGATCTGTTAAGAAAGACCCAAAAAGTAAGAAATCCTAGATTTTGTAGCTGCACAGTGTCTTGTTCTCAGGTTAGCTTCGATACCATGTTAGATTTTTATCTTTTAAGAAATATAATCTTAGGATCTTATTTGAGAGAATAACATGCACACCAATAATCACAAGAGACAAGAGACACAAAGATATTTCCTCGGGGAAACCATAAAGGAAAAACTGTCGCAACTTCTTGAGAGATAGAATGGGAACCAATGGAAAAATCAAAACCCAAATATAGAAACATCATCTCTGACAGTTGTTCTCTCTCTCACTTGTGCGAGCTTATAGTCTCTCACTCATGTGCTATAGTTGAGTGAGTGTGTGTTACAAATAGAGAGGCTCACTCTCTATTTATACTAGTTTTCGACTTAAGAATTACTTACTAGGGCCGACTTCAATAGGAGAGTCTAATAACCCTAGTGCCCCTCAACTATGGGGACTTTTCTCCCCGATCAACAAAGGAAGGTTAACCTCTATGAATTTACATGAATTGATTACATTAATTATTCTCTCGATAGGAACATCGGGGTACAATGAAATAAAATATGTAAGATATATAAGTGAATACATTATAAAGTTACAAATACATCAACAATATGCAGCACAATTGATATCATCATCCCATATATTTGGACTTAGATCCCTTTCCTTCATCATGCATGTGGCCATGTCTTTGAGATCCCTATTTTTCCTCTCTGCCACACCATTTTGTTGGTGTGTGTAATTAACTGAATGCTGCATTTAAATTCCACATTCCTCACCAAGACGTTGTACATTTTTATTGACATGTTCTTTACCATTTTCAGTCCTAAATATTTTTATCCTATTCTCACTTTGGTTCTGCACTAAGGCCTTCTAAATCTTCAATGTCTCAAAGAATTCAGATTTCAATTTTCGGAAGTATACCCAAGAGAACCTTGATTAGTCATTAATGAAGATGAGTACATACCTTGATCCTCCATAGGAGGGAGAAAGAAGATGACCAATGAGGTTTGTAAGTACCAATACAAATGTTTGTGTGGCTCTCCTTTCCTTCCCCTTCTCATATCTACACTCTAGATGCTTCCCAACTACACAAGCAATGCAAGCTTCATTTGAAGATTTGATTGAAGGAAACCCTTCCACCATCTCATCCTTGTTAGGTGCTTGAAGATACGTGTAGTTCATATGTCCAAATATTTCATGCCATATCTTGGAGGTATCATTGGCATGAGAGAGGAGCGCTTGTCCTGTTGAATTAGGGAGAAATTTTGAGAACTTGTACATTCTATCTTGGTGTTCTGTATACCCCAATGCAACAATTTGGTTGGAGGATATTTATGTTATTTCTACCAAGCACAGGGACTTCACTTAGTGAACCTCTCACATAGCACGTGCGATCGTGGGATATTAAATAATACCCTTAATTTCGATAGATATTGACCCAAACTCTTTTTGTTGGAACCCCCTCCCAATACTTAAAACCTCCTCCCCACCCCTTTTTATACCTCAATCCTTATAAACCACCCTACCCACCCCCCCCTTAAACCCCTCATCCCCCCAATACCTACAATATATTGGTTCAATTTTTGATAATTTTAAAACCCACAATATGAACTAACGTTATAGGATATTGGTCAACAAGTGAAGCCCCCGTGCTACCAAGTTAGGAGTAAATGTGACTCTCTTAGATTCTACTATATTTTTCATTTGATATACTAATAGTAAATTTTCTGACAAATATGGTACATAAAGAACATCATTGAAATATCCATGCTCCAAGTCGATCCTACCAACTCCTTTGGTATTGATCTCAGAGTCACCTCCCATTCAAACAACTGGGAGACTATTAGAATGCACATAGGAGAATATGTATTTGGTGGAAGTCATATGTCTAAATTCCACTGAATTAATAATGAAGGTGGAGGAATTAGAAGAACCTGCTACCAAGCCATGAAATTTCTCCATGTTGTAAGAACTTGAGCTACCATCTCGGAAAGGGATGTTGTTTTTCTCCAGCAGTTGCACCATCATGTCAATGGTATTCTTCATGCAGGATCTCTCTGGATTCCAACCCTTGTCGAAATATTTGCATTTGGTTTTCTCCTTCCATTTCTTTTCCTGATCCTTTGATGGATTCGAACAGCCATCAATATTTTTGGGTTTATCCGGCTTCCTTTTCTCTGACTACTTTGAATTCTTTGCCTTCTATTTTTCTTTGGAGGAATTCGAAACACCCATAGACAAGGATTGATCCTTTATTGATTTGATGGTTCCCATTTGAACCAGCTTGTCCTACTCTTGTGTGAGCGACTCCATGAAGCTAGATAGTGTTGGAATTTTCAAATTTCAAATGGTTGTCTTTACAAACATAAATGTGATAACAAATACTTAATACTTTGGACCCAAATTCGAAAGGATTGACAATATCAATTGTTCTTCCTTCTTCTCAATACCAAACAACTTGAGTTGAAGTATTAGGGACTTAGTTTTGGTGAAGAACTCCTGGATAGTGTCAAAATGTGTTGGGCTTAAGTTAATGAGCTTGTTTTCACGACAGTGTCCCCTTATATCATCAGTTTTACCAAAGAGATATTCGATTTTTTTCCACACATCGTTTGAGGTTGTCAAAATATCAACATGAAATAAGAGATCTCTTGAAATGTTTAGACATAGGAGGCCAAAAGCCTCATTAAGTCTATTGAATAATTTCGACTTCTCTACTGCAGAGTTGGGCTACACTTATGTACCCATGGTGACCCTGTAGAGACCCTTATATTTCATTTGTATGACCATATCGACATTCCACTCAAATTAATTGAATGGGGTAAGAAATATGTGGTTTTTTTCCATCTCTACTTGCACTAGTGGTGAGATTTTGTTGAAATTCCTACAAAAACACTCAATTCTATCCATAAAATCTCTAAAAAAAGAAGTTCAAATGCTCAATATTGATATGAAACTCTAGTCCTCTCTGATACCATGTGATAATTTAGTCTACAACAATGATCTAAGAGCCCGATAGACTCTCATAAATTGAATTACTTGCAAAAACAAGCAAAAAACTTGAAAGAGGAACAATTTTACATACAAAGTGTACACAAAAACTCAATATTATTGAACTGTATAACTTATAAATTTGTTAATAACATGTATCTATTACATCTCGATCAATTTATGAGGCTTAGAAAGCCAAATCTGAGTGTACATGTGAAATGGCCAAAATTGGCCTCAACCTCGCCTAGGTGGACCAAACGAGCTCCAACTCAGCGGGCCAAATGGTCAAAAATATTTGTGATTACATGGATGAAGTGTTATGGGGCAATAAATACTCCATGGAATTCATGGGTGAACAAGTAGAGGTGAGTGGGAGGCTCGAGGTGACCAATAAATGCTCCAATAGTCCAAAAATTGGGCTAGAAACACCACTAGTGCTCCTAGTCAACCAAAACACCTAAAAATGAGGAATGGAAGTACACCTATTATTAATGAGGGTGCACATGTGAATTTTTATTGATATGGAATGCTCTTGTAGGTGTGAAAGCACCAAAATAACTGGATATATTGCTGGATTAAATTCCTTAAGCCCAAACCATAGCATATTACTGCATAAATGGAAATAAAAATGAATAAGGATAAATAATAAGGTACTAAGTGGTGGATTACTATTATAACATATACAGTCATCATATATGAATTATTTATAGGATATATAAGATCAACTTTTAGGCTTAAAATAAAATATTATCTAGCCCTGAAATGTTCTCATGTCACGGCCCCATTTGAACTAAAAACCTTTCATATTCCAATTCCACAACTTTCTTCTAATACTAATCCAGAAGAAAAAATGCTAGAAGACTATGGAGGAGTAACCAAACATCCCATTATTGAACCTCGTGATGGTGACTTAGAACATGTACTATCTGATGGAATTGATGGATGTACATAGCGCTGATATGTAGTAATCCTAGCTTGGTTTGGAAAAAATGGGTCATAGAATCAACTAAATGGATACTTAGTTTGAAATTGAGGAATCACGCACATTGCTTCACAATAATTGAGATTTAGGTGGCCCTTGCATGCCACTAGACATTTTTGCAAAATGTAGTAGAATCTAATAGGGATCTTATGTGTAATATGAAGTAGCTAGAAGACTATTGAAAGTATCTCCCTACAAAGGACTGACACTATGGGATGTTATACCAGAACCATTGTTATCAGAATAAGGATTATAAGGCTATGATGATACATGTCTAGTTGTAGCACTCCATGTTGGTTGTGCATAATCACTAGAATGGGTGGGAAATCTTGGTGGTTTCTTATCAAAAGTGTAAAGACCTTCTACAGGTCCCACCCCAAATCCAAATAGAAGTCGACCTTCCACCCTTACAAATAATTTTTTTCTTCTAACCTATAACCATTCATACATATAGTAGCTTGAACATCACAACCGACGTCATCAAATTTTACAAAACCATAAACTTTTCTTGAACCATTCACATTGTCCTTGATGAATTTGGATTCAACTATTCTACTAGAAGAAGAGAGCATATTAATCAGTTGTTATTCATCCATGGTAGGAGGAAGAAATCCCACGTGAACATTTTATTGATTAGTTTCTTTACTAGGACTATGATCTAAATTAGGTACCAAACCTATATGGGAAAGGGAAGGACCATCAAAACTAGATTCCGCATCCACATGTGAAGAGTAGGGGTTGTATACATATGGACGAGTACGTTGTATGGAATAGGTCACAAATCCACCACCCTTGTTTATATTAGGTCCTATTCCAGCACTTCCATCAGATGTGTCTTCCAAGCCTTCAACTAACCATGACATATAATCGTCTCTAATACCCAGTGGTTGACTAGACTATCTTGGAAGCCCATAACCACTCTTTTCCAAATATTTCTTCTTTATATCGTGTCCTATTTCATATTTCCCACTTTATGGATGTTTAAAGGATCGATTATTGTCTATAATACCTAGTAATTGAGTGGAATGCCTTGGAAACTCAGACCCACTCTTTTCAATACATAATTTCCTTATCTGAGGTTCTATTCCAACATTTACATTTTCTGGGTGTTCCATGCATCCATATAACCATGATATATAACTATCTATAAGACCAAGTGGTTGAGTGTACTACTCTGGAAGCTGAGACCCACTATTTTCAATAGACACCTTCCCGAGTAATATTCCAACATTTCGATTTTCTGGGTGTTTCAAGCCTCCAGCTAACTATGACTTAAAATCACTTGTAAAATCCAGTCATTGAGAGGATTTCATTGGAATCCCATACCACCTATTTTCTATCGATTCCCTCTTTATCTCGGGTCTTATTCCAGTATTTCCATTTTGTGGGTGTTCCAAGCTTCCTGCATGAGCTAACCATGACAAATAATTGTTTATACGATCCAGTGGTTGAATGGACTGTTTTGGAATCCCAGAGCCGGTATTTTCCATAGATACTTTTGATCTTCCTATTCCAAGTTCAAGCTAATTCATGGGGACTTAGTAAAACACACCTGTGTACCCTTCAATGATACCTTCATTGGATTATCAATGGTTTAATGTTCATCACCACATGCCATCTTGGATAAGCAAAATCCCAATAAAATAATTTTTAAGTGGTATTTTTACGCCATTCATTTTAAGTGGGTTTGTAGAGTGATCTTCATTGAATGTCTCTAAGATTTATTTCCTCCCTACATTGGTAGTCTCCAACAAAATGGTTAGGCATAAGCAAAAACCCAGTAAATTCATTTTAAGTGGAATTTTTATACCGTTCACTCAAGTGGGATTGTAGAGTGATATTCATCAAATGGATCTAATATTTTTTTCCTCTGTACATTGGTGATTTCTAGCACAATGGTCTTTCATTAAGGATGCATGCACCATATTTTACATGATCAAACCTCTAGAAAAAATATGGAAGCCTCCCCATAGGGAATACACTAAAATTGTAAATGGTTCTCTATGGAAGAGATGGTGTTTAAAACATAAATAGACCTCCATCATCAAGGTTAAAACTTAAATAGACCTCCACCATCAAGGTTAATTTGTGATTCCATTACATGAATATTTTGATCAATCTTTGGGTGGAGGCATCATATTGTATTCATTTTTTTGTATGAAGCATGGATGAGAGATGGATTTTCTTAGAGGCTATTGTATTTTCCTGGTTATTAGCTAACAACATGGCATTGATCCTTTTCCTGTGTTCATGGTGTGATAGTTGTTCTTACTTTGTTGTTCCTTGCATGCAGTTTGGTAGTTTTCTGAATGTTTCTATGTTATGTACTCTTGTGAGGAGTTATATGGTTAATGGATTGCAATTTTTATCACATGTAAAATCATAACATAGTGATGTGCCAATCATATTTATCTTAATTTTAGGCTCTCTACAGTACCTCCAATAAGAATACTACTTCAAACCCCAACTAATTATGTTTCATGACATCCCAGTAAGGTTATCCTAATAATGAGCCCACTCAACCTTGCATATATCATTTCTCTTTCCTAAATAATGTTTTCTCTGGATCGAAACTCCCTTGTGTTTATTCTCAACCCCAAGTTTTTATATTGGGGCTCTAGCGATGGATATCATTTCCAATCCTGTGATTCAACAATTAAATTTCCATTCATAAGTCTCTGATTGGTAAGAGAGAGCTTAATACTTAGTTCCTACACTAAAGGGTCTACATAAGATAACTTCTTCGTAAAGTATGGAAGTTATATTTGACCTCAAACTATAATTTTTGGTTCTCCTATAGTCCATCGTCATGTTTTCTTCTTACCAGTACATTCACATTCATTTGCTAGCATTGAAATTTTTGGTTCTTTGGAAACCCATCTTGATCTCTTCTTCTTACCACTACATTCACCTTCATTTTCTACCTCTCCTTGATTAGATGGCTTTGGACTCATGGTACTTTTGGAGTATAGCATCAACATATATAACTATTGGTAGAAATATCAAGAATAAGTATCATCTTGGATATTGAGAGGAATTCTTTTAGATAATAAGGGGAATCATCTGAATCATGTTTTTTGAATATCAACTTCATAACATACAAGGGTCACTTGGGTAGTTTCTTGGTAATGCGTGAGTAGGAAAAATGTATGTGTGAGAATAAAAAGTTTCCCAACTGATGTCTATCAATTAACAATGTTTATATAGTGCACTGAACCATTTGATGCTTCCTTTAGTTTTATTGGTACATGTGCACATTGTAGTCCGTGGTGGCTGATTGTGCATAAAGTCTAATTAATTGATGACCTTATTATGCAAAATAAATTTAAGTGTGATTTTATAGTGAATTGTTCATGTTTTTGTTATTTGGAAATGGATTTCTTACTTTGTATGTTGGGATTACATTGTGCCCATGCAAAAGGTAGCAACCATTGCTTGCTCTATCGTATATAAACTTTTTTCTACTGAGAAATAATTTTAGATTGGAATTTAGTGCATGTAGTTGTAGCCATCAACTGTAAGCATATTGTTTTGACATTTAATGGTTTCCATGAAATAAAATTTTCTGATTATCAAATTGATATTTGTACTTTTGTCAATAAAGGAATATGATAACTGAATACCAAATATAGTTGTAGAATTCCCAAAATTATTTGTATTTCCATCTTATTCATCAAGTGAGAGCTAATGGAGAACATAAGGTGGAGGGAAACTTGGAATATTGTCTATGCTTGATAGAACCATGACCTTTGTGGGATGTTTGGGCAAAGTCGTGGATGATGGCTTGGACCACATTTGAGGAATATGAGATTTGAATACTATTTTCTCATCCTTTGCTTCTATATGAACTAAAATTTTCCTTTCCATGGAACCATCCACCATAGAATATATATTTTTTACAACTAAAATTCTTAGCAAAGTGTTGAATCAACTTGTATGTGATAGCAATTTCTTTTTTCTTTTTGTCCATTTATAATTAAATTGCATGTACATGAATAAAATTTATCCAGTTTGGGCCTTCCTTATACAGTGATGATAAAACTTATTGTTATCGTATGGACCACCTATGGAATATATACTTTGAGAGAGAAGATAAAAGTTTTACCCTTGGTCTTGTGGGTAAAAGGGTTGTATCCCCACTTTGATTGTACACCTTGGCATTGTGCGTAAAAGGGTTAATTTTGTATCTTGATGGTACACATCGGTCTTGTGGGTGAAACAGATGGTCTTCTCACTTTTTTATGACCAATCTTGTTGACCTTTGATCTTGTGTTGAACCTTGTTGGTCGTTATGCTAGCTATTTGGACTAATTCATGACCTTTTTTGGGATACTAAGTTGGGTTGTGACCTTTTCTAAGTCTACTAGACTGAACCATGATTGTTCATTAATATTCCTTGACTCGATATGTGGTATGTTAACTGTTTTGAGGTATTTTATGTGAGTGTAACATTATTGTTGGCTCCTAACATGACCTTTGAGGTTGCTAGTATTGATTCGTGAGATTGTGGGCTTCCTTGGACTAAGTTGTGACCTTGTGGGATTCCTTGGACTAATCTGTAACCTATTATAAGACAAAAACATTATATATTTCGGTTGTTTTGACATAGCCATGACCTCTGCGGGCTGTTTGGATAGAGCCATGACCTCTATGAGCTGTCCGGACTAAGCCGTGAACGTTTTTGGGCTGATAAGCTAGGTTATGACCTTTGCTAAGTCTACTAGACTGAACCATAACTGTTCCTTGGGATGCCTTGACTTGATCTATGGTATGCTAACTATTATGAGGTATTTTTTGCGACTGTGTTGTTCCTTGTTCCTACCATGACATTTATTAGAGATGTTGTGGTTCTTGTTCATCATGTTGCAGCATGACAAGCATTTTTAGACTTTATAGAGTATTTTTGTGCCCCTTTTCAGCACCTTGAGGCTGCTACTATGTATGGAAGTGTTTCGCAATTCGATGGACGTGTTAGAGTGTGTGTTAGCTTCTATTTTCTTGATGTATGATTGTCCTAAAGGAATGCCATTTATTGCAGCAATGGGATTGAAAGTTCCTCCTTGTTTCTAGACTGTTTTGATTAATACCTTGAGGTATGTATTTGTCTCACTCTTCGCTAGATCTACCTATCTATCCCTCTCTCATGTATGTCAATTGTTTCATTAGTCACTTGTCTCCTAAGAGACAAAGTATGATCATAATATATATATGAGTGTATAAAGGAAGGTTTAAAACACATTGCTTTATTCGATTTGTTCATTTATAAGTTTATTTCATTTACTTGACTAATTATATTTTACAACTATGGGACTCTACATCCAATAAACAGGTAGAGAAAATTACTACTATCATGTTTTCAATTTATTTTTGTTTTGTTTAAATAGTGGCATTTTGTGTGGGCATTTTGGACAAGGTTGAATAGTTGTGGGAGATTTTATTCTCTTTCAAGGTATATATGATAGTGGGATTGGCATATATATCTTTAAATTTTATTTTATTTTATTCATATATCAATATGAACATGGTTTCTTGACGTAATTCAGGTTAGTGGTTGTTTAAGTCACCTCTGAATAAAATGATCACATAAGTATTCATACTTCTTGTCATCAAACAAACTCAAAAGTATTGTTGCTAATATTTTATCTCGTTTCATTTACATTTATCTATTGGCTAAGAGTACTTAGAGCTAATGTCCATTCTTCTTCATGTGAAACAAAATTAGTAGCATATTTATTTTTACTATTCTATATGCATTTTGGGTGATGAGTTGCTCCATTGGAGACTAAAGAAAATTACAAGGGATCCTATATTGTTGATTCCAAAATTTGTATCTGTTTTTTTTTAATATTTTAGAGGTTACTTTTTCTAAGGATGGGAATATACATCCTAGGAATGAACATCCAAGTATTATAAAAACTCTCCAAATGTTTTCTAACAATATGTCCATCCATTCTAATATCATGCAATAAGTAAATGATGTATTGGTTTATTAGATGTGGAGATTTTTTGTAGATATATTTTAAATATTCCAAATTTACTAGTTTAAGTTTTGGTACTTTGAAGTTAATATGGACATCCAAATATGATTGAAACTATCTAAATGTTATGTAAGATGTTCATGGAACCTGAGAGAAACATTCACCTGTGTTCATTTTACAGGGGATGGTGGCTTGGAACACATTGGAGGAAGATGAGTTTGGGACACCATTTTCTCATCATTTGCATCTATATAAACTGAAATTATCCTCTCCATGGCATCATATGCCATCATATTCAAGTTACTTATGAATTTTTAGTGAAATTCAAATATCTTGGCATGACTCTAGATGACTCAGTAAGTAGTTTAACAATGGATGCATGCTTGCCATTCCTATAAATTTCTATGATTTTTTTCATTTTGCATCATTCAAGCATACACAATAATGATTACCAAGTTACTATAGATCCATAATGACTTACCTTGTTTTAGTCCTTCAAGTTCTTCAACTTATTTTATTAAGTGCAAAAATATATTTTCACTTAATAAATGCATTTGAAAGACTTGAAGGACTAGTAGAAGGTAAGCCATTATGGATCTATAGTAACTTGGTAATCATTATTTTGTATGCTTGAATGATGCAAAATTTGTTTGAATATCATCATTTTCAATCAATAATAAATTCTTAAGGGGTGCTAGCTCAATGGTAAATCACCTTCCTAATTATAGGTAGGAGATTGGTGGTTCGATTCCTCCGTACCCTATCATAAATTAGTGACTAAGAAAAAGATGAAATTCTCATATATATGACTATTCGTAATTAATTTTTAATATATTATATCACGACTAATGTTTAGTCGTATTTAGCTTAGTCATTAATATGTTATCATCTATTGGTTTATTTAGTCGTATATTTGGTCATTAATTGTGGCAATCAATGACTAAATAAGTGACTATCAATGACTAATAAGTCAACCAATTAATGACTAAGTTAAATACGACTAATTTATTCAATCTATAAGATAGTGAAAATTAGCTACTATTAGTCGTCGACTCAAACATAGTCATTTATAGCCGGATTTTAGTCATTTTTTTAGTCATTAATTTGTAATTTTGTACTAGTGGTAGCATATAACATAGAAGCAATTGCTAAATTACATGCATTGGAAGAAGTGGGAAATAAGGGTTTCCTAAGAAAATAAGAGATCACACAAATCTAGTTATGCAGTCATAGGAGCATGGAACTAGGTCACCAGAAGGGGCTGAGAACATGTCATGGGTTTCAAAGGTTTTTTCATGATTCAGGTCATGGAAAAATCATGAATAGGCATGACTATGTTTCACCTTGTTGAGTAAAATCAACCATTAATTATGGTGGCACCTATTTGGAAAAGAAGCACAACTAGGTCAGTCATTTTTGTTGAATACGTTTGAATCATAGTCATGCCTTTTATAAAGGAAATAGTGATTAAAAATCATGCTTCTTTTTCAGATAAAGTGTGACCTTATTCTAAAAATTACTTTGATGATATTGCAGTAATGAGGATCAAATGGAGAGAGAGGGACCTCCCGATTCCTAGGAGGAAAACAAGGGATTTCCTTGTGGTGTTGGATACACTAGCATAGTACGCTTTACTCAAATTTGTTGAGAAACCTCTCATGTGGCTAGCTAGTGTTTTACTAATTAAGAGATCATTGAGTATTGAAATATGGATGTGGGTTCTTTCCTCATTTGGGTGAAAGGATCGATCTCACCCTAAACAATGATTACACTATGACTGTACTATCAAAAATAGGGTTGATTGTGAGATACCCAAACTATGAGACCATGTGCTATCGATATAAAGGACATCTTGATCATAAATTATCTGGATGGGGATATGTTGCATAGGTCTTCCATCTAGTTAGAAAAATTTTAGTGTGGTATTATTTTTCCTTGTAACTTGAAAGAAAATAATATATCTATATCTTAATATGGAATAAACCAAAACTTAAAAAAGAAGAAGAAGAAACAATATATAATGGAAAGATAAACATGGTAGTAAATGAGATTTCTATTAAAAAGAAAATTTAGGAATAAGTGTTCACATGGGCCTCTTTAGGTAGGATGACCTATCACTTGAGTAGAGGTATGTTTCAATAATACTTGATCAATCTCTTCATATCTTTGATGCTCTTTAAATAGGCTTTTCGGATCCAAACCCCTAACTACTTGACATGGTCAAATAATTAACAAATAAAACTTCATAGTTGGTATTAATTAAGAAAGAGACCCTTTTAACATCAACTAATAAACATTAACTTAAGTAGTATTACTTCAAAGATATTGCGTTATATGTTGTGTTCCTAACCCCTTGATTAATGTGAGTTAGTTATCAAAAAATTGATATGAACAAAAACAATGGTTTTAAGGTTCAATACTTAAAATTAACTTGATAATGTAAGATGTTTATAGACTAGGGAAAAGATAATGCAATTATAATGTAGAATAAGAGTAAAAAAATAATTTTCCATTAATTAATTGAATGAAAAGGAAAACATTATTCTAGAAAATAGAGAGAGAGAGAGAGTGGCAAATGGAAATCCATGGTTGTTGGCATCCCTATTACCTCCATATTTCCTATATCTCATTATATTCACTCTCTCAAAGGTAATTTTCAATGGAAGATATTTTTTCGATTGTCGGCCCATAGAGGAGAGTCCCAAAGATCCGAGAGATGCATTGTAATTTAGATATTGCCAAAATGAAATACTCTGCAACTATTAAATGTTATTTTTCCCATTTGGTTTTCTAGTGTAAACATTGTCATTATGTGCAATAATTTCTTAGTGCGTGTTTTTTTTACTGTATTACTTTACTTATTGTATGTTTTAAATGAGTGAATTCATTCTTCTAGATGTCGATGGTAAGAGTAATTTTACTACCAATGATTTGATGAGAGTAACCTTGCATGCTGAGTCATTCTCATGCTAGTTGTGATGTTGGTTCAACAAGATCCATTGGTGGTCTACTGGAGATAACCTCAATACATAGTCAGTAAGAATTCATTGTTGATGGCCATCAACACCACATGCACCAATCAATTTTTTGGGTGATTAAATATATAACTATTTGTTGATGAATTGGAGGAGATGGTGGAAAGAATATAAGAAAAAATCATAAATGGAAGTCCTCTACAACTATTGGAACAATTAAAGTCAGAATCTAATGCTATATCCAAAGCTAGAAACTATATATAACACTCACAACAATGAACATGAGTAGTTTTCCACTCATGTTCCATGTTGGTAAGTTGAGTGGGATATAATTCCCTCGATTAAAATTCACACGGTATTAGAGTGGTTTTATCCTCGGATCATGAAGCAACTACCAATATGTAGAGAATAAATAAGACTAAACCTTTGGAAAATCCTTGAATACAAATAAGTTACAAGGGATCTAAGAATCCAATAGGTATATCAATAAGAAAGAGGGTATTGGAGAGAAATAGAAAAGGAACTATAAAAATAAATTTCCACATAAAATACCTTTGAAGAGAGATTGCAAACCTTAGCATAGGTAAAACAAGCAAATAGAGGTTCGAATATTTGAAAACTACTAATGCTTAACTTCAAGAAGGGAATGAATGCTTTAAAGAGCATATCCAAATGTTAAACAAGAGGATGAATAGGATGGAGAATAATCTTTATACCTCTTCCAGGCTACTACAATCGCTAAAGAAAAAGTTCAAAGTAAACCAAGACACCCTCATTGCAGCCATGACAAATTGGGATAAGCGTAGAGTGAAAATTGTACAACTTTGTGAGAAGGTCATTCAATTTGATAGATCGAAAAAATATAGGCTTACTAAGATGATGGAACATTCACAACAAGAGTTCAAAGAAAAGGATATAGAAAAATTGAATACATTCCCAAGCAGAGAACATTAATTTTTCAAACATTTAAATATATTATATATATTAAAAAAACTATATTCTTTAATGAAGTAGTTCCATACTTTTTACAATATGCCTCCAATCACTAATAGAGTTAAGTTATAGCAAGAAAGGATAGAATGAGTCTATAAAAAATATTTCATTTTCATGATCACAAGTATAACCTTTAATACTAATAGAATTTCCGTCACCATTGAAGATTAGTTTATCCTTTGACTTATCTGCAATAACTATGATTTTAGCATCATAAGGACTCATTAACTTTCCCAAACACTATATAGGGGGTTCAAATATACATGCGGATTTCCAAAGTCAACATAACCCTCTCTTTGTATTTTGCCAGTGTCCTCTTGTGTTAGTATGGATTTAAATATTCAACATTCAAATTTGATTTCATCATATATCTATGGCCAAACCTCATTTTCATTCTTTCACTGTGTCGATGTTTATAAACCAACTTTGAAAAAACTAAGGAACTTTGTAAGGAATTCAATAAAATCTAGCCACATATAGTATATCCTTTCTATTGTAGTGATATCTAGTTTTCTTGGTAATGCCTTGTTTAGAAATGAGCTTTTATGAAGTGTGGTATGGATAATTCCTAATAATTATATATTTTATTAACAAATTGAATGATGATATGAGAATAAGTTACAATGGTGTGTATAAATACACAAGAATGGGATAAGTCGTGTCCTTTTAATAATGATCACGAATTATCGAAATTACATCTAATTATATATTTAATACAAAATATTAATATGATAGATGTAATGTACATCTAAGTAAATTAAAATTCATTACTCCCTAAAATACTTCATCCATGGAATATTGGTAAATATAAGTTTCTCAATATAAAATATTTATTCTCCCATGCAACATCATATTTAGGAAATAAATTCGACTTAAAAAGGTACTCATTGACTAATATGGAGTGGATAATTCTATTTTTAACTTCTAAAATGCATTTAGGATCTAGCATTAATTTTTGATCATCATCTAAGGGTGACTTTGTTTCTATGTGGGTTGCTAGACCCATTTTTTTTATTTAATCATGAAACATAACATCATGTAGTGTTTATTTATTTGGTATATCTAGAGCATAAGCATGGGAACAAGTTTATTATTTTTTGCAATTTTTGAGTGAGGTATGTCTGTATGGTTTGATACAAATAAACACCCAATTACCCACTTCAAATTCACCTTCACTTCTCTGAAGAAGATACTTCACCAACCTCCTCGTTATTATCATTGCCATTATTATTATTTTCACATAAGAAAAGAATAATCTTCTACAATTATGTCTTGGATGCCAATTAGGATCACTACACTTACATTATAGATTATCATCCTTATTTGCATTTTTTCTTAGGTGGAGAGGATATAAATAGGAAGACGATATTGTTTTGTTTTCTTGAATCAGTTTATCTTTTTGACCTTCATGCTCAACATCCTTGACATCTACTTATTTAATATCATTTTTATACTTGGTTTCAACCCACCAATGGTGATTTGTAGAAGACGCTCTTCAAACTTTACATCATTGACGCAAGTAGATAACAGCAGGAGATTGTTGAAATAGTCATCCATTGTAACATTTTTTTTGTAAACCAGCTATATTGGTGAAGATGTTGTGCTCTTCCATATATTCAAATTGTTTAAAAAACGTTTTTCTTGAAGGTATCTCAATCTCTAACTAGTCTTCCTCCAAATTTAGAATCCCACAATAAAACCAATGATAAGCTGATTTTTCCAGGTACATTGCAGATACATTATTGGCAATGCTTATTTTTTCATATTCATGATATATTTGGTGCATAAGGAAATACTTTTCAATTTTACTAATCCATAGTGTATCGTCTCAATTTTCTTTACCATCAAAATTTGGTATGTCAATTTTCACTTTGTGTATGACATTATAATATGGGCATGTAATTCCTTGTGAGGATGAGCTTGGGATACTCATTCCCTTAATGTTGTTGGTATGTCAATTTTCAATTTGTGTATGACATTATAATATGGGCATGTAATTCCTTGTGAGGATGAGCTTGGGATACTCATTCCCTTAATGTTGTTTTTTATTGATTCGATTTTGAAACTGATTAAATGAAATTCTTCATCTTTTCTATCGCATTTTCATTGACTTCTTGTCATAAGCTTGGTCGATTGAATGATTGCATGATGCATTCTTCTCGATTCATATAGTTAATTCATGTAGAACAAAGAATGATTCATACGGCAATGATTCCTACCATAATAATGGTCAATCATAGCAAGTCACCGATAACATAATAAATATCTAATGTACCTTCAAAAATCTTTCTAATTCTATTGTCAACCAATTTTTTTTTCATCCTCTCCATGTTTCCTATATTCATGGTTTAAAAAGTGGTCAGAGGATATGGAGGAATTAACTAGTAATAATAGTAGTAATGAAAGTAGTCATTTACGCAGTGGAGAATTGTAAATAAGAAGGAGCTGCGTTGGATGATTTTGTAAATCTCGACGTTTCGATCCCTACTCTAGGATCATCATCAGGAGACAACTGAAGCATGAGATGAAAGACTAAGAAGTCCGTCAGTATTTATAGTTAGTGTGAAGCATAACAGGTTCTAGGTTTTAAGTCGGTTTAGGTTTTTTAAGGTTTTTAAAGATTTTATTTTTATTAATTTTTAAAAATATTAATTATGAATAAATTACAATTTTAAACCTTATTATAATTTATTCATAATAAAGATTTTTAAAAATTAATAAAAATAAAATCTTTAAAAACCTTAAAAAACCTAAACTTACTTAAAACCTAGAACCTGTTATGCTTCACACTAACTATAAATACTAACAGGCTTCTTAGTCTTTCACCTCATGCTTCAGTTGTCTCCTGATGATGATCCCAGAGTAAGGATCGAAATGTCGAGATTTGCGAAATCATCCAACACAGCTCCTTCTTATTTACAATAGGAGTAATAATAACTATTATTGTAAATATAATAATTTTATTATTATTTGTATATAGTTTCAATAATTGTTTCAAAGAATTTAAATATTATAATTATAATTAATACTAATACTAATAATAAAAATATAATTTTTAAATACATGAAATTAGGGTTTTATATGCTAGGTAATGGTGTAGGGTGACACTGGATAGCGTAGAGGAGAAATGAGTGGTGGGCTAGTGGACATGGATGATTATGTGAGTGAATTTTCAAGATGGGGGAAGGGAGAAGGGAGTTGGGAGGCATGAGGGAAGTAAGTTGGGAGCCATTGGAAGAGAACGTATGGAGGAGTAAGTGATATCATGGAGGGTGAATAAGGTGCATGAAGAATGGTTGCAACATGGACCGTGGACATGCAGAATGATTGCAACATGGATTGGCCACAATGGAATGGAGAGAGAATAAGAAGAAATGGATAGAGTGTGGGGTGTATACAATTCTTGAGGGTGTACGAAGGGAGAGTGGCGAGAGCATGGGAGTTAGGGTGATGAGCAATGGTAGGAGAAACGAACAATTTTGATTGTGGAGATGGTGGTGGTGGCCATGCAGTTGTGGGGGAGAATGATCAAGGAGAAGGGAATGATGGAGATGGTTATGAGAGCATGGGAGGAAGGGTGAATGATGGAGTGAATGGTTGTTGTGAGTAAGTAATGGAGCTAGTAATCAAGGATAAGTGATTATGTGAGTTGATCGAAGAGAAATGATATGGTAATGAAGAGGAATGAATTATGGAGTGTGGTGAATGAATAGAATCCTATTAACAAAAATATTTTTATGCAAGAAATTGAAATCTCTCATACCACTTGAATTAGATAATTCTAAATAATTATATATTTTATTGATAAATTGAATGAGAATATGAGAATATGTTGCAATGGTGTGTATAAATACACAAGAATGGGATAAGTCACGTCCTTTTAATAATAATTACAACCAGGGTACTTTTAAGGATTCTAATAGTATACTTAAGAATAGTATTCTAGGAAATTATTTTGGATTGAAAAAATCATATATATAGATAAGTATCGGAATATTAAATATGAAATATACAACTTACAACTGAAACTTGTAATTTTTGGCTAATATTATGATAAAAAAACATATTTATGTAAATATAGGCTCTATTAGAGAGTAAAACCAAATAGAGAATTTATTTTTTGAAAAAAAGCCCCAAAAAAGGTAATTGATGAAATCTCACCCCTCAAAGTTTTCCATGATTGTAACTTATGAGAATTATATATAATGATATATTTAATACAAAAATGTTAATAATTGTAATATACATTTAGGTATATTACAAAGTGCATGTAACAAGAATCCATTGATATCAAATATTATCAACCTTTTTTATAGTAATCTTGTATATGGAAACAAAGAAATTAAAAACATAAATATTTTTGTTTTGTAAGTAAATAATCATGGGGGATTTGAACTAGTTATCTTCCATTTACAACTTCTCAGCTCAATTACGCATTACCAATTTCTCTAACCTCCATGGGAAATGCAAAAATCGAGTTAATATTTAAAGTTTTACGTTTGATATTTATGTTTGTATATAGAAAAATTAAAAGCTGTTAATTGTTGCAAATGTGACAAATAATTTAAAATAAATACATTATAATTTGCACAGTTCTCTTCATATTTTTTATATCCAATGGTGAATTAATACACACACACACACACATATATAATTGTTTGCACATGTCTTTCATAGGAAGCATTAAGGTTGACTATATCGCAATATAGAAGAATCAATTAGAAGAGGATTAAATCAAAGATAATACAAAACTGTCGATTATCCCACTAAAACATTTCCTTTACATCCAACACAAATAACTTCTTCCTAGTGTATCTTCTCATTGCTTAAAAATATGATAACCATATTTGTAACCACCACAACAATATACACGCTAGTAAATTAAAAACCATGTAGATGGCGACGAAGCAAATAGTAGTCAATGGTTTATGATGCTCAAAATTCTATATCAATAATATTCATATATAACAAAGTAAAAAAAATCATAATAAAGTTAAACACGTATATTATTAATTATTAAAAATGATATGCTACAACAATATGATGTCTATTACAAGTTTTTGTAAATGCTTAATTTACACAAGATTGGTCTGATATCCTACATTACATCCAATTTAGAAGCAACCTTCCAAACACTTTCCCCCAAATATTTATTTTCTTCAAAAGATACATTGTGGTGTTGAATGGAAAATACAATTTTAAGTAGGATTTTGTATATCTATGCACCTTCCAAGACACTCATAGATATATATTCAACTAGAAATTCATTTCCAAACTCGTGATACATATTTTTGAAATATATGATGGTTTTTATAGAATCATCTATATAGCATTAATTAGAGGACAAAAACATTAATTTATTGATTGGTTGTTTTGTTCTTCTCTCCTAGAAATTTATTGAACAAAAACCTCCCTACATTTACACCTTTGGAAGATAAAATTCTAACCTCAAATTTATCAGAAAATAATTCTAATAAAATCAATTGTGTTTCATCATGAGTGATTGTTATCATGAATTATGCAATTGGTGTAGACGTTGTTTGTTCCTCTACGCTATAAATAACAAGTGTAGAACGAAGATCACAATAGTATATCCTTTCCTTAAGTAGTCAATTAGACAACATGAAATAAAACCATACCTTATACCTAAGTATCTTTGTATTTGTTCCAAAAACCCTTGCAATGTTCAATACCTGCAAAACAGATCAAAAGACAAAACACAAGGTGATAGTATCATGGTAAATCAATTACTTATATCAATGATCAAGGAATCTGATAATATTCAACTGAAATCAACAACACATAAAATATAATAAAGGGGAACACTTCTGTATTAAAATGAGAAGGTAAAGTTAGAACCAAGCCTTGATGTTGATGGCTTCAACCACTACAAGAAATCTACAATCTTTCACAACTATGCAAATATCTTCACATATAAGCTAACTCTACTTTGCCTCTCACTCAAACTTCAATCCAACAGCATAAGGATACTTTGTTTTGGCCTCCCTCACTCACATCATGAAGGATTCATTTATAGGCCCCAAAACGCATGAGATTGACTTGGGGAATGGATAGGAGGTGATCCCAACAGGTAAAGGAGGAGAATTCCACCTCTCCCAAGAAAATAGGAACTGAATCCACGGAGGATTCTGCAAGTTTCTAGAACCTTGTTTTTTCCTCTTTTTGGTCTATCGATGCACCTAGTAGAAGGGGTAAAGGCATCAACATAACTTTATTGTCAAATAAAGGGTGGACCGACACTTATTTCTCCACTGTAGAAGGCACCGTCGGCGCTTTGTGCAAATAGGGTAAAGGAACCCCCCTACCAAACTATGGTAAAAATCTAACCAAAGTGTCTCATGTCAGGATATGTGAAAGGCTAACAAGCAATGTGGAATTTCCAGGTGCAACAGAATGCCCCTCGAAGTATGAAGCTAGAAGGAAGTGATAGGTGAAATAGTTTGCAAGATATCAATCTGGTATAGAGGCAATGAGAGATGTGCTCATAACTGACATAGGACCAGTAATTGACTTATCCAATATTAAACATGGTTGCATACCAATACACTGCAGATTCATGATGATGGCCATTTCATGGTTACCAATAATACATTGTAGATCCATGATGATGACCATGTCATGTCTACCAATAATACACTGTATACCCATGAATAACTAATGTAAGAGGTAAGACATGGATACGAAACATATGAAGTAGATCCATGTCATATAACCTCCAAATATGGAACACAACCACCAAAAATACAATGCGGATCCATGTCAGGCCTCTAACTGATCTCCAAATGTAACCTAAGCATAGGAAAACATAGTGACGAAGCCTAACTACTCATGGTTTTCATTCCAATTTCCAACCGATATGATTCTAACCATGTGAATAGATGTTTTGTTGTCAAACATGGAAGAAACCACTTGATTACCAGTAATTGATGTGAAATGTTAACAAATGCAAGGAAAATCATCATTAATGTCAATGATCTCCAAGGTATCTAATTACATTCTACCAAGTGTGAATAGATGTTTTGAATTCAAACAATTGGTAGAATATGTCAATCAGAGGTCATTGATGAAAAAATACCATCGAAAGTGAGCAAACCTTCCATTGAGGCATGCAGGATTCAAGGTACTTGACTAGGTTTCTAGGTCTAATTCATGGATGATGAGCTGAATTCGACAAGAACAAACTTGTCATAGGAGGGCCATGATAATTCCCACATCAGTGACATGAAACATGGAAAAAAAATTGATTTGAAGTGATAAAACTGACTCAGACATGAGTGACGTTATGGATAGTTAAAGTTACTAACGAGTTATTTTTCGGAAGTTATAACTTTGAACAATTTGTGGTACAGCAAATGAATTGGAAGCATTGAATTGATGAGACTAGAACCAGGTGTAATGCAAGGAATATGACAGAGCATTCTTTGAATTGACTCAAAGGAGTCAGATGACTCAGAAAAGTGGATTGACTCGAAGATAAGCTGAAATACCCAGCTGTTCAGATATGCAAATGCAGACAGGTGCCATGTTCAAAAGTGGACTGTAGACTGCCATAAATACAAATGAAAAAACATTCCCCTTTCCCTTAATTTCCTCATCTCAAAGGATGAGTGCCTCTTTTCATTTTTACAAGTCAAAATATGGTAACAAACACTCATTATAGCTCATTAAGTAATAAGTCCATTCTCACATGTTTTACAAACCTGAGAAAGGAGGGGTCCGTTCCCAAATAGGGTCTTTCATCATTTAATTTTATGAGTACGATGAAAGTGAACTCAACATCATTCATGTTTAGAGAGTCTGAACGAGGACATAAGGAGACTGCAAGAGGGTTCATTTTTCGTAAATAGGTTTAGTCGGTCCTAAAAAGAGATAATATACCACCAACTAGCCTATCATTCTAATACTTTTACAAGCGTGAATGTAACAAGCTCTCTTGGCATTTTTTTGTGTTTTTAAGGAGACTTAAAATAGCTTAAATATAAATCCATAGTGGGTTTCCTTTTTCATAATCAAATTTTAACTAGTCTAAAAATGAAAAAAAATAGACTCGACACTCTTTTATTGGTGTTTTAACGAGCATGTCAAATGTGTACAAAACGCTTGGTACTTTTTCATATTCACCCTAAGCCTGGAAAAGACTAAAAGATCTTGTATCATAGCCATGAACCAAACTTGGACCTGAAAACTCAAAAAACATATTAAAAACCAACTTTATTGGAACTATATAAAAACAAGTGATAAAACCCACTTTTATAAAGTAAATTTGGATTTCGAAAATAATTAAATTATAATGAAATGACAAAAGTTTCCAAAATTACTATAAATAGAGAGGAATAGTAAAAATATTTACCATTGTTACTCTTAACACTTTGAGAGTTTGAGAGTTGGAGTGAAAGGAGAGAGCTTCCATTGGTGATTTTGCAAGTGGTCCCATCCATTGTTACTCAATCTTCTTCAAAGAGGTAGGTATTTCTAACCATTTACATTTCATTCTCATGATGAATTTTTAAGTTTTAAATAATAATAGAAGGTTTCTATTTGTGTATAGAGGATTTTTTAACCGGATTTTAGGGTTTTTTGGAATTTTTGAATGGTCAAAACTTGGGCCATCACATCCATTTTATTTTTCGGGCCGTAAGCACGATGATGCTCCATTGTGCTGGGACAGATGCACCGTAGGAGATCTATCCATAGATGACAAAGGATTCAACCATAGGTACTCTCTCCGCAAGATAGAAAGGTGTCGTAGCCCCAAAAAATTGCAAAAATTAAACCCTATCCTCGTTAAAAATCATTTTTTCCTTCTATGTTATAAAAACTATCTTTTTGTGCTTTCCTTTGGTCATAATATGATTATTAATAAACATTTTTTGTGTGCTTGCAGGTACAATATATTTTCTACATCATGTTCATTTGTAAAGGACGGGAGCATGAGACGACATACTTCCAAGCCATCAGTGATCTGGTTACCTTAAAGGCCTTACAAAATTGCGAGCTGCTGAAATTTTTTAGGGTACTAGGCATGAAGGCATACATTTTCCTATTGGAGTACATTATAGATATGTGGGATCCCAAGAATCAACACTTTCTAGTTGGAACCCATGCCTTGACCATAGATATTGAGGATATCTACTTCTTGACTGGTTTGTCAAGGAGAGGGATACCAATAGTCTTATTCGGTGGATGAGGAAGAGAGTCCTCCTTAGATGATTTGATTGAACAATATTATGCACTGGGTACACAGGCTCAGTTTGGGAAACTACACATCCAACAGATAATGGATCATCCTCTAAGGATAGTGGTCTATACTATTGGTAAGGTGGATGGAAATAGGTCTGCTCACTTGAATACTATGTCACACATGTTGTATTCTATAGAATGCATGGAGCCCATAGTCTTCAACTGGTGTGAAGGCATGTTGGTAAATATGAAGGACCAACTGAAAAAGTGTAAGCAAGGGACGCTTAAGTAGTTCAGCTATGGAGATGTAGTTGTATCTTTCATTCTGCAGAGGGTACCCCACCTGACGCCTCAGGTGAGTGCGAGCAGGATAGACCCTGAGGATCCTAGGATACTCAAGTGGGTTTATGTTATGGCCCACCATGGAGGCAGAGGACCCAAGGTTGTCTACGGATCAGCCCTTTTTTGTTGGATAAGGGGCCAACTACTCATGATTGTGGATTATTCCTATGAGCAGGCAGACTTTCAGGATGACCCAAAGCTCGTACTACCTGAGGGGGAGGTGTGGGATGACCAAGGTAAGAAAGACATTATCCACCATTTTTTAATTTTTGAAGTTTATTTTATTTTTATTTTTGAATACCGAGATAAGTGAAAATGATTTTTATACAGATATTGGACCAGTACACCCTACTAGTACATCACCTATTTCGAGGTTGGTAGGGACCAGGGAGATGGTGGCATATCGCTCCGAGGCAGACAAGGATCTTGGAGATTTGGAGGAGAATCTGTAGTGTCTGACTATATGGATTCCTGATGTGACCATCGATGATCTACCCAAGCGTTACCAACTCCATACAGCAGGGGTATCTTGATGGTTTTCCAGGCTACTTTGTAGAGTGTCTTAGGCTATTATATGTTATCACGAGCACCACTAGGAGGATGACTATTTCATAGGGATTTTCCACTTTTGTATATGTACACTGAAAGCTATGAAGCTTCATATTTTTCCATATATATGTATATTTTGAACTTGTTACAGTCCTAAACTTTGAGGGAACTGACAGCTTGATGCTTCATCCCAATTTTGTATTTCAGTTTTATAGTTTTATATATATGACAAACTTTTCATTTATAGTCGTGTGTAGAAAAAATGTGATTTGTGAAATGAATTCCTACTTAGGAATTTACATGTATGTCATTTATGTTACAAATGAATTTTTAATCATGAGCAATGTACCAATCTAATACATAATTAGCTATGTAATATTCCACAGCATTCAAATGTCTCGGAACATGTTTATATGCTTATATGTGACTTAGTCAAATGATCTTTCCAATAATATAACCCTTTGGAATGTTCAAAGAAGTAGAGGGTTTTGTATGGTGTAGACCTGATTAAGCTGTTGAACAAGTAATTCAGAATTTAGGTTAACCGTAATCTAAAGTTACATTGCTAGAGAGGGCTTCCATCAACAATCCAATCACTGCATGATATTTAGCAAGATTGTTTGTGGAGGGACCAAGAGAAACAACCCCTGAACTCACTAGATCACCTGTAGGAGAGTACAATACCCAAGAAATTGATGCAACATTCAATGTATAATTATTAGCACCATCGAAAAAACCGGTAAAGGTATTCATCTATCCATTTAGACATAATGTATACTTAAGAATGGTTTGAAAGACACATCTTGGATTACACAAGAAACCACACTTTTGAAAAATAAAACACACAACAAATTATAAACAATATTTACAAATAGCCTATGCTAGATGACCTAGGAATAGTATCTTTTCAGGTAGATCCAATTGTGATGCTTACCCAAGGGTATCCTTTCATAATCTACTAACTCATGTATGCACCATTTTGTAAAACACGACTGATAATGTAGGGCCCATGCCACATAGATTCGAATTTCTCTTCCCCCAGCTTATCATGCTTTTGGTCACAAGTCAATACCAGATCTCCTTCATCGAAAGAGCAGGGTTGAATGGTTCTGTCATATTGATCTTTCATCCACCGTTTGAATGCCTCATTTGCTAAGGCATCATCGCAGCGAGTTTCATCAAGTTTATTTAGATATAGAAATCGTTCCTCTTCTATCCTGGTGTTAGGAAGAAGTTCTACAAAGAATTTTAGAGAAGGAATCTTGCATTCTATCAGGAGAGTTGCTTCCAACCTGTATATTAATTGAAAAGGAGTGAAACTAGTGGAAGTCTTCACAGTAGTCCTATAGGTCCATAGTGAGGAAAATAGTTGCAATCACCGGTTTGATTTGGCCTTCCCTACCATATGCTGAAGCATAGTATTTAATACTTTGTTAATCGCTTCGACTTGGCCATTGGCCTAAGGGTAGTAAGGCATATATTTTTCATGACAAAATGCTAAATTTACACTAAGCTATGCCATCTTTTTGTTCTAGAAGTGTGACCCATGGTTAGTCACGATGGACCTAGGAATCCTTAACCTAGCGATGATATGGTTAAACAATAATAACGCAGTTATTTTCCTGTCTTTGGAATATGTGGGCATAGCCTCATCCCATTTTGTGAAATAGTCCACAACCACAATTATGCAGCCATGCCCTCCAGCTGAGGTAGGTCTATAAGGCACAAAATTGATGCCCCATTTTGCAAAAGGGCCAACTGTTACGACAGGATGGAGCAGAGATGGATGGGTGTGTTTCTTCGTAGTAAAAAATTGACATGGTGGGAATTTCTTAACCATTTCAATGCAATCTTTGAAAATCGAGGGCCAAAAATACCCTACGCACAATACTTTCTAGGCAGTAGCTAACCCAAAGAGATGGCCGCCATAGGCTTCAGCATGGAAATCATTAAGGAAGATTTGAGCTTCCTCATGTGTGAGGTAACATCGTAAAATAGAATCAACACCACGACAATATAGGGTATCATTTTGAATGAGATAGTATTTATCCTCGTAGTGGATTCAATGATGCTCATCACGAGTAGCAACAGGATGATATCGTAAGGTTTGGAGATATAAAATGATGTATCTATAACACGGATCAGTCGTACCAATGAGAAACAATGATTCATCAGGTAATGAATCCATCGGCTCTGTATTCTCTGTAATACAGGAAAGGTCACATATGAGCTCTGAAAGACAAGGGACTTCTTCGAAGTAGTTTTAGAAATCTCTAACTCAAATTCTTAGAGTATAACGATCCATCATGATTATTTTCCCCCAAGTACTAGACGTGTCAGAATGTAGTACATGGGGTTAGAGTCAACATAAACAGTATATGTGCATAGCAAGATATAGTGATGGAACTTCTGGAATGCGATGACCGTGGCCAAATCAAGTTTCTCCACATGTGAGTATCGCGTTTCAGAGTCTATAATACTCTTACTGGCATAATAGATCACATGTTCTTGGTCATGTTCATCTATTTGAACAAGGACCATGCCTATAGTAGAAATAGATGCAACTACATACAAGGAATAACCCTTGGTGTAATCAGGTGGCTGCAACACAGGTGCGTGGGTAAGTGCATGTTTAAGAGTATCAAATGCACATTACATGAAATCATCCCAAAAAAAAGGTGTATCCTTTTTAAGAAACCTCATGAAACCATGTGTCCTTTCTACGTAATTATAGACAAAAAGACATAAAAAAATTTCCTTCCCTTGCAAACTTTGGAGTTAAGCTACGTTTGTTGGAGCAGGTAGGGACAAAATAGCTTCGATCTTCAAAGGATCAATATGGATGCCATCTTTAGAGACGATGAAACCAGGGAGTCTTCTAGTTTCGACAAAAAAAACACATTTGTGGGGGTTTAGATGGATGTTGAAATGATGAGATCGGAGAAATATAGATCTCATATGATGGACATGAATGTTTCGCTACTTAGAATGAGTAGGTAGGTCATTGATATAGGGTTCCACAAGGTGTTTGATATCATAAAAGGCATATGAAATGGCACATTGGAATGTAGCACCAACATTTTTCAAGCGAAAAGGTAACTTACGATAGGAAAAGGTCCCCCTTGGGTAAATAAAGGTTGTATTATGTTTGTCTGATGGGAGAATATCGATCTAATTATAGCCATAGAAGCCATCCATAAATGAAAAGATGACACTTTTGGCACCATTTTCAATTATTTGATCTATATAAGGAGTGGGGAAATTGTCTTTTGGACATGCCCTATTTAAGTCCCTAAAGTTGATACAAACCCTAATAGTAACCTACTTTTTGTTTACAGGGACTATGTTGGACACCCATTCAGTTAAAGGCACGGAGTAAATGAAACCAGTCTTTAGAATTTTTTCAACTTCTTCCTTAATGGCTGCTACTTTTCGTGGATGTACTTGTTGTAATTTCTAGTGGACGGCCTTGGAACCAGGGTAAGTTTTGATTTAATGAACAACAATGGAGGGATCAATCCCTGGAATTTATCCATATGTCTAAGTGAATACATCTCAAAATTATTTGAATAGTGTTGTACATGATTGAACCTTCGAGGACGAAGAATTCTGGCCTATATGAATGTTCTTTAAAACACCTAGTTTCACTGATATTTCTATAGGAATATTCTTAGTAATATTGCATAGATTTCCTTCAGACTCGACACCACGAGTGAGAATCAGAGACCGAGGATATATAACTATATCAGATGAAACATTGGATGCGAAGTGCTCTTCTACCATATGGAAAGGGGGAAGGAAATAATATCGATGATGATGGTCTTCCCAAGGCATCTCCTCTAACGACATAACTTCCATATGCATTCATCTATAGGAACTGTATGTGAAAGGTAATCTAGAGATGGGGGGGATTTCTAGCCAATATGGTAGGTGATAACGATATGAGGCCATCAACAAATGGTCATTGATGGTAGGGTCACTGGTGGATTGTATTGCATTGTAAACTTCTTCAAAAGGGGTAAGGGATGTTTATTCATTGGCAATCGATTTTCCTTTGTCGATGTTAGAAATCATATTAATGGATGCAGTTTTCCAAGTAGGAGGAGGATTTTAAATTGGAAAGGCTCCCATGAGTAGAGAGTCTTTGATAAGACCTACTCTTATGTCCTCATACTGTGGGGTATTGAGAAGCGGGACGCTATTTGTATCATTGGTAATAGCACTAGGAGTAATGAAATCTAAATGATCTATTGTGACAATCCTTCCATGGAATGGGAATTGGATGATCCAAAAAACGGTTGATGCTACAGCTTGCATAGCATAAAACCCGTTATGAACTAGGAGTAGGTTGTAATCCAAAGGAGCGTCAATGACCTCAATATGAATGGAAACTGATTTCCCCCCCAGCTCATCCTAAAGACCAGGCAGTAATCCATAGGGTTGGAATCTACGACCATCAAACGCCTTGAGAGTGGTAGGTAAACGATTGACCTCAGGATAACCAATGGCTTTCCAACAATATAGAGACATGACCGAAGTAGAGGATTCCTCGTCGAAAATGATATGACGAATATTCTTGCCAAAAATATTAGTGGTTATTTGGAAAACAAATTGATGTGAGAGGCTAATCTTAAAGTCATCCAGTTTGAAAGCAATGATATTACTATTTTCAGGATCCATGGATCCAAGTGTTGTGAGAAAGTTTTTCCGCTAAGTGGGACAAGTTTGGATTACTTCTAGGGCCAACATAGTGCATGGTTCTTGGGTCAAATATTCTACAATGTTATAATATTGGGCAGCACGTGCATTAGAATTGATAATCGACCTATGAAGAGTACTCTTAGATGGGAAAAAAAATTCTTCAGACATAGGTTTTTGAATATGAGTGCCATTGCTAGGAGGAGGTGTGCAACTTGAATCTTTTTCAGATGTAACTTCATGATGTTTCTTCTCTGAAGGAGGGTCATAACTATGTGATCTTGTGTTTAAATTAATCATTTCACTAGACATCATTATAACTTCATCAGTGGATAAAGAAGGCCCATGCAAGCATTAATGATCAATCAATTGTTGTTTGGAGGGGAAAGGGTCTTTGAGAACTGTCGGGGTAGGTGAAGTTTTCAAAACTTGTTAATTTCCTCACACGAGAACATTATTTGGTGAAATAATCACCCCCACGGATTAAACAAGGATATTTTACCTTTCTCTTACCTTTTGAATCTGCATCAGGATTTTGTGGTTTACTGCCTTCGTGTTGATTGTCAGGATTTTTGGATTTATTCTTTCCTTTCTTCTTTCCAGTCAAAGATTCAGTAGATTGGACTACATTCACTTTGGTGGAAGCAATAGGAGAGGATGCAATTTTGGAAGGTGGTGTTCCTTGATTTGTTGATGTGGTGAGTTGATTTTTCTTCTTATAAGATTTTGTTGCTCTTTGTGTTTGAAATGAACGAGGTATGCCATCACCAGGTGGTTCAACTGTAGATCTTGCAGGATTAGTTGTAGGTCGAGGATCATTGGGGATTAAATCATATAAAGTACCTAACTGGGAATAAACCAAGTCAAGGTACTGAGAACGGATAATATCTTTCTCCTCAGTGACAGCACCTCCCATGGAAACATCTCGAGCAATGGGTGGGAGTAAAGACTTTGTTAACCAATCGGCAAGTAACAAATCAGGAATAGGGGCCTTGAATTAACCTTCGTTTTCGTCTCCATTCATGAATATGATTGGAGATATGTGTTGAAGTGGTTTGTCGAAGTAAAGTCAAGAGGTATGTACTTGTCTCATATAATATTGGTAATTGAAAGTGAGTTAAAAAATTTGTTACTAAAGCATTGAAATCCAAAAAAGGGTGTTGGGTTAGCTCTATATACCATTTTGCAGCAATGCCTGTGAGGGTTCTTTGAAATATCCATAGACAGATTGAACCGTCCATCAAAGAATTGGATGAACACCATATATGACAAGTAAACACATGGTTTTTAGGATCCTCACCGATTTTACCATCAAACTTTGGTATATCCAAAGGTAATTTGACTAGAATGGAATGCCAACAGGGGTAATGATGAATTGGATCATTTATCAATCTGAACAAATCTAGTAGATCTAATGTGTCTAGAAATGGAAATTGTTGATTAGGTTGTGGATATTGGTAATATTGGTATGTCATTTTTTGGCAAGTAGGACAATAGGCATATTGAAAAATGGGCATGGATGAATCCCCCAAGGCTTGTTGATTAGGTTTTTGGTTAGTATAATGTCCATTAGGATGTGGGACACTAGAGGGAGGTGGACCTCCAGGGGCTGGTCCTCTAGGTGGTGGTCCTCTAGGTGGTGGTCCACTAGATGGTGGGCCTCCATATGGTCCACTAGGTCCTTTGAATCCTCTAGGTCTTCCAGCTCCTGTAGGTCCTCTCGGGGGCCTTCCAGGTGGACCACGATACCCCCCAATAGTATTTACAATATCTCCTCTATAAGATGAAACATTACACCAATTCGGTTGTCCCCAAGGTACAAAAATATTCCCAGGGTGAGGCATTTTTGGGATAAAATATCGCTAGCAGTGGTGGTTGATAAGTTTGATTAACTATGGGTGGCTGAGTTTTGCAATAAGTATATCCCTAAGAAAGTGGAGTAACTGCAAGTTGGGTCCACTAGGGTCCATCCTAGATGACGAGCGGTACAACCATCGTAGTATTAGGAAGAGAAATATTTGATGTTGGTGGTCCCACTGGCAATTTTTTCCCCATACTAGAAATAGGCCCTCCTGTAGATGAATGAACTTGGACTGGGGAATGTCCCATGGGTGCAGGAACTACAAGAGAAGTAGAAAAAAATGGGGATCCTTGCTAGGGGATGGGATTTCAATTGGATTTTGACTAGGAGCTGGAGTGTAAAATGTGTTCTGAGTAACCAAATTTTGGGTTGGCACTTCCGGAAGAAGAGCTACATGAGGTTGTGACAGGGCATGATACCCAAGTGTTGTTGTTCTCAAAAGACTAGGAAGAGGAGAAATATTTCTCATTCTTTCATGTTCAGTGTTTTTTACTATTTTTGTATGTGCACACCATTGGTGCAAACGCTCAATAGATTCTCCAAAAAATTATTCATTTGACGAAACATTTTCAAGGGTTCTCCTTAAAGGAGATAATACACATGGTTCTGGTTCACTTGTGGTAGTTCCATACTCAGCAATAGTCTATCCCAAATATTTTCTCCAAAAAGGATAATTTGGGCCATATTTTTCTTCTATAGTTTGATATGATGGATGACTAACAGTCCAGTTAGATGTACAAGGATGTCCTTCCATTGGAAAATGAAAGGTTCTGTCTATTGTAGGAGGCAGTTGGACAAAAGGATTGTTATAAATAGAGAAATATTATCTAGTTTCAGTAACTAAGGTAGCTTCTATACAAGCATCAGTAGAAGATGGTCATTCCATGTTTACCCCTTCTTGTCCTTCCATGGCTGGAGGAGAGTCAGGTGGTAAACCCTGCAATATACAGGAATGACGCCTTGTAAATTGCTCAGTCAGGGTGGTAGCTGAAGTTTTCAAATCTAGGTCAAAAAGAGGAAAAACACATGCAAATACACCTACGCAAGCTAAAGGTCGCAAGCAGTCTTAAATGATATGATGGGCTTAATATAGCTGGTCTCTCACTAGGATTGTCAAGAAGGTGCAACTCGTGATATACCATAGGGTCCAACAGTGAAATGTGGCAAGGAGGATCAAACATCCCTCACCTGAATACCTGACTACCTAGAAAAAACATGCATAGTAATCTCCTCAAGTGTTTTTCTTAGTGTATTTCTCCAAACAAGACGACCAAATTGTTTTTCTCAGATGGACAAGGAATCCTAGCAGGTTCTCCCGATATACGCAAGGTACGTGGGAGCTCAAATCCGTAGTAGTGTTTTCTAATGCACAACCCTTCAGAAGGGTCCTTCTGATATACAATCGAGTACATGAAGTACCTTTCTATATACCTCTAGGGTGCGTGAAAGGCCGTTCTATATACCAACAGTACGTGGAAGAACCACACATGTCCCAGGTTGTAGTGCAGGAAAATAATGACAGCTCCTACGTTTTATGACGTCGGAAGATGTCACTAACCTATCACTCAACTTTCTATACAATTTTAACCTAAAGCTACTAATTATTTTATCTGAATAATTAGTGGATGTTTGTGAGGTGTGGTCTCCAAAATGAAGATTTAAACTATATGTGATGTACTTTTTGACTTCGATGAGAACTAGATAAGGTAGGGAAGAGAACATTTTCTTTTACCTTTCAACAACAAAAAAATTTGAATGCCACTTTCAATTGAAATTCAAGACTTGACAAGAAATATTTAAATATAAATCTTCAAACAAGATTTTTCTTCAACAAGAACTCGAAATATCTGAATTTAAGAAAGAAAATAAAGCCTCTAATGTGTATACAAACTTAACGTCCTCTATGATACCAAAAAGATATATGTGTTCCAACTACTCATGCAAATGAAAGTAAAACTTTCCTAAGCATAAACAAGGTGAAATAACAAATTTCTTTTTGTATTTTCTTGAAAATAAAAGAAATACATGCTCAAAGAAAAGTAACTCAGAAAGAGGCTATAAGTTTCCTTTTCAAAAATAGAATTTTCAGAGCACATACCACTTAAAAAAAACCAGAACTAAAATTTTTCCACCTTTCTTTTTATTCTAATGAAGAAGACAAAAGTTTTGGAATTGAGATCAAAAAATGAGAATCAAATTCACCAAAACCACTAGATTCAGAAAATAGACAAACAAGCAGATCGCACAAATTTTTTTAGAGAAACAAACAATCTCAGACACTGAAAAGTTTTTCTCTACAGAAAGTTTAAAGGCCTACCTCAGCGCACCAAAGCACGCTGCACCAGAGCATTGTAGATGAGGCCGCACTCTTTTTCGACCAGTTTAAGGCACCATCGGTGCTCTATGTGAAAAGAATAAAGGTGTTGTCGATGCTTATGATCAAGAGGGAAAATGTACCCTATAGAGATCGACACTCTGTTAGCCACAGGTAGGTGCACAGTCATATCAGTAAATGAAAAAACTAAATATCTATAGGTGAAACCAAAAAAATGAAATAAGTTGGACTATAAAAAGTAAACACTACTTCCCAAACAGAGGAAATAATTAGAGCACTAAGATACATCACTTACCTTATCAACTGAAATGACTAAAAGAAGAGAATATGACCTTCATAGGTGAGATGGTTACCAAAGCTTGTGGAATTGATTGGATCTACACTAGATCTGACTGGATCTACCTCAGATGTGACTGGATTAGACTATTCCCCTGTATGGTCAACAATTTTGTTATCAGGAATTATGCAATTGGTGCAGACACCATTTGTTCCTCTACCCTATAAATCACAAGTGTAGAACAAAAGAGCACTGTAGTATATCCTTTCCTTAAGTAATCAATTAAACAACATGAAATAAAACCATATGTCAAACCTAAGTCTCTTTGTCTTTGTTCAAAAAACCCTTGCAATGTTCAATACCTGCAAAACAGATCAAAAGAAAAAACACAAGGTCATAGTATCATGATAAATCAATTAATTATATCGGTGATCAAGGAATCTAATAATATTCAACTGAAGTCAACAACGCATCAAATATAGGAAAGGGGAACACTTTGTATTAAAATGAGAAGGTAAAATTACAACCAAGCCTGGATGTTGATGGATTCAACCTCTACAAGAAATCTACAATCTTTCACAACTATGAAAATATCTTCGCATATAAGCCAACTCTACTTTTCCTCTAACTTGGACTTCAATCCAACAGCATAAGGATACTTTATATTGGACTCCCTCACTCACATCATTAAGGATTCATTTATAGGCCCCAAAACAAATGAGATTGAATTGCGGAATGCATATGAGGTGATCCCAATAGATAAGGGAGGCGAATTCCACCTCTCCCAAGAAAATAGGAACTGATTCCATGGAGGCTTTTAGAAAATACTTTTTTTTCTCTTTTTGGGATATCAACACACCTAGAAGAAGGGGTAAAGGCACCAACCTAAATTTATTTTGAAATAAAGGGTGGAACGGTGCTTATTTCTCCACTATAAAAGGAACCGTTGGTGCTCTGTGCAAATAGGGTAAACGATTGCCCTACCAAAATATGGTAAAAATATAACCAAAGTGTCTTAGGTCAGGATCTATGAAAGGATAACAATAAATGTGGAATTTCTAGGTGCAACATTGATACAAAATCAAATGGTAATTGAAATCATATTTTCGGTTGACACTATCAAACATTGCAACCCCCTTTTTAGTGGTTATTACATTTGAAAATAAAGAAAGTTCCATTTCTAAAATAAATAAAAAATATTTTTAATGTGAATTTGCACAAAAATGATCTATGTCATAAAATGTAAAATCATTTTCTCATACAAATTTATAACTTCTTGGAAGGAATATTTATTATAACATACCTATAACTAATTTTTTTTATAGAGGATCCAAGATTAGATACATCGGAGACTTTGGGCTGATATTTAGAAATCATACTTGATTCAAAAAATTTCCATGCATTTCTCTTTAAGAGTATGCAGATGAATATTTGCAGTACATATCTATAGACAAATTAAAATGAGTCAAATTTGCAATTTTAGAGAACCATTGACTGTAATCTAGAATCTCAACTTCCCAACCAATCCCATATGTAGATTGTTGATTTCTATTAAAATTATAATATTTTGTTGATTCTTTAACTTCATAAAGACCATGATATGATTTTCTCTTCCTATTAGATGATTCTTGTGAATCATCCATAGTTAAGAAACTAAAAACACGAAGGAAAAGATTATTGTTATAAAGAAATAGAGAAAAAAAAAATTAATGAAACAAAACATTTGTAAATAAAGATATAAAATACCTTCATTTGGATCATTAAATAATGAATTAAATAATTGGTTCATGTTGAAATCCTATTCTGTTAAGATTCAATATGCTAAGATGGAAAACATTAATATTCAATTCAGTTTCACAACAATAACATATACAATATCATTGAAAGAAACACAATCACAAGATAAGCAATGATTTATCCTAGGATTCCCTCTAGGGGAAGAAAACCCAACAGAACTTCCTCAATATAGATGATCAAAAGTACAAATACAAATACCAAACAAGTGTTACTTATCCTTCTAGATATTGTTCTCTCTCTCTTATGCAAACTACACAAGTGAGTTTGTGTTTGTTCAAATGAGGATCACATCACTCCTATTTATACTTTATCTTCCACTTGAATTTGTCTGTAACTAGGTCATCCCCAAAAAACTTAACTGGGCCGACTTAACTAGGAAGAATCAAAACAATATAATATTACTTTTTGGATGGTTCTATCAACCCAACATACAATGAATGTTTTACCTCATGACTCTATGATGACCAAATACATTAACAACATCCTGACAAAGGAATAAAAAATCATTGAATAAATTACAATATTCTTCGAAGTTATAATATTTCAACACTCTCCCTTAATGAGAAGGGTATTCTACTGACAACAACAACATCAACTATAGGATAAAGGAGAGAGAAAATCATCAATATTAGAAGCAAGGAGATAGAGCATCATCAACAACATCAAGGTGATACATCTATAAATCATTGGAATTTTTCAACAACATCAGTAAATGGAGTAATGACTATAACATCTTCAATATATTCAGTGCTCGAGCATCATCTTCTACAACACTGAGTCCTCATATTTGATCTACATCTTTTGCAACACTCGATCACTCGATTAACAACAACATCATCTACAGCAACACTTGATCTTTCCACCAGCAACACCATCTTCTACAACAACACTGGATATTTCAATCACCAACAACATCATTTACATCAACACTTGGTCTTTCGATTGATGACAACATAACCTGCAACATAGATGATCTAATTACAGTATCATCAATCCCTCTCACGTTAGGACATAATTCCAAGGCCGATGACATCCTAACCACATCACCGAGACAAAAGTACAAGGATCACTTGAGGACTAATGTCCAGGGATGATACAATCACAACCACATCACAAAGACAAAGGTATGCAGATCTCTTTAGGACTAATGTCCAGGGATGATATAATCCCTACTACAACATCATCATCACAAAGACAAAAGTTTGCAGATCCCTTTAGGACTAATGTCGAGGGATGATACAATCCCAAATACATCATGGAGACAAGGATATGTGGATCCATTTAGGATCAATGTCTAGGGATGATACAATCCCACTACAACATCATCATCACGGAGCCAAAATCCTACAGATCACTTTAGGAATAATTTCTAGGGATGATACAATCCCACTGCAACATCATCATCATGAATATAAAATCATGTCGATCAATTTAGCACTAATGTCTAGGGATGATTCAATCCCACTACAACATCACCATCATTTCACCCCTTTCTAGGAAGGTCCTTTCGAACCACACCAAGCTTTTCATAAAATTATTCAAACTTTATTCAAGACAGAGGCTTAGTCAACACATCAACAACTTTCTCATCAGTGCTCACATACTGGAGCTTTATAGCTCCCTTCTGTACCATATCCCATATGTAAAAATACTAGATTTCTATGTTCTTTGACTTGTCATGGAACACTGAGTTCTCTTTCATCATTATACAACTTGGTTTGTCACATAGAATCATTGTGGTATCCAAATCCAGGTCAAATAGACCTGACATCAATTTTTGAAGCCATATGGCTTCACAATTAGTAGAAGAAGCTACTATATACTCTGCTTCAGTTGTGATGAGAGAAACATTAGATTCCTTCCTAATAAACCATGAGATCATGGTGGATCCTAGACAATAACATCCACTTGAGGTGCTCTTCCTATATTAGGAAGTTATAGCCCAGTCTGCATCTCTATAACCATACAATCTGTAGTCAATATCTCCAACATAGTATATACCAAATTCTATCGTACCTTTTAGGAACCTCATGACATGCTTTGCAACTACTAGGTGATCACATCTAGGATTAACTAGATACTGACTCATGGTGTTCCCAACAAATCATATATATGGCCCAGTATTAGTCATATACATCAATGACCCAATAATATATCTGTATTGAGTAACATCCACTAACTCTGACGATTCATTGACTAACAGCTTCATATTGGTGTCCATGGGTGTGCCATGGATTTACATTCCAACATATCAAATCTTTATATGATTTCCACAACACACTTTCCTTGGTTGAGAAATATTCCTTTTGGGGGGATGACATACTTCTAGACCTAGAAAGTATTGCATCAATCCAAGGTCTTTCATCTCAAATTATTCACCGAGATTCTTCTTACAATCTACAATCTGTTTCTCATTTCTTGTTAAAAATAAATCATCCAGATACAACAATAATATGACAGGTTCATCATCCATAACCTTAAAGTAAAGGTTAGGGTCAACTTTACTTTTGGTAAATCCCAAGTTCCTCAAAAATATATCTATCCTTATTTACCAAGATTTAGGAGCTTGCTTCAATCCATACAGAGAATTCTTCAACTTCCATACATGATTCCATCTGTCTTCAACATGAAATCCTTGTGGTTGTTATATGTACACTTCTTCCTCAATAACACCATTCAAGAAAGTTGTCTTCAAATCCATCTGGTGTAAAGTACACTTCATCATCAATGCAAGTGCCATGATGGTTCTAATGGAAGTGTACCTTTCTACTAGCTCAAATGTCTCTTCATATTTAATTCCCTCTTTCTGAGAGAATCCTCTTGCTACAAACCTTGCCTCGTATTTCTCAATACTTCCATCAGTTGCATGCTTTATCTTGTAGATCCACTTGGAAGATACCACACTTTTTCCTTCTGGTTTGGGAACTATACTCCAAACATCATTCCACATTATTGATTGGTATTATTCTGCCATTTATTCTACCCATTCCTTCTTCTGTATAGATTCTTCATAACTGGTAAGTTCTTGATCTACGAGATCACACATCAAAACCACATAACTGGAAAATGGATTTGACTTCTTGCTTGTTGTTGTGGAGCCTTCAGGAGGTCCATACGTCTCTGGTTCTTGTATAATTTCTCTTACCCAAGGTTGCTTTCTCTTTCGTTACATATTCATAGTAGGAGGTTCTTGACGTTCTAGCATATCATGGTAGTCTAATGTTTCATCTTCGGGGGAGATTGCAACTTCTATATTTCTGGGAGTTACATCATCTTCATATAATTATTCATGTTGATACTTTCTTGAACTCTTGAGAGCTGCTTCTTCATCAAATGTTACATATCTACTAATATCCATGTGATGGAATCGTGGAATGGGTATTTTGAAGGCTTTTGATACTTCACAATATGCAAAAAATATTCCATTCTTTTTGGAAGGGTCCAACTTGGTTCTCTTTTCTTTTGTTATGTCAACATATACTGGCAAATCAAATATCTTGATGTGGATCACTTCAGGATTATTTCCTGTGAACATTTCTTCTAGAGTCTTGAATCCAAGGCCACTATAGGATAAACTATTCTATACATAAAATTTCTTCCTTTCCTCTTCAGCCCATAGATGCATTGAAGATCTTGATCATTTATCATTGTCTTCACTACTTCCATAATGTTCATATTATTTCTTTCTACAGGACAATTCTGAAGATGATTGTAGGGAGAAGTAGTTCCCTCTTGATTCCATCTTCTTTACAAAAGGATTCAAAATATTTTGAAGTGTATTCTCCACCATTGTCTATTCTGAGTGTCTTTATTCTTCCTTCTAAATGATTCTCTATCAAGGATTTGAATTCCTTGAATTTTACAAATACTTCATCCTTTGTTTTCTAGAAATATATCCATGTATTTCCTGAATAGTCATCAATAAATATAACATAATAGTCATAACCACTCAAATATGTGGATGGAATTGCACCATATACATTTGAATGGATTAATTCCAACGTACCTTTAGTCTTTGTCTCACTCTTTTGAAACAGATTCTTGATATTCTTTCCTTTTATGCATCGTTTGCAAATTCCTTCATGGTCGATCTTCAAATATGGTAAAACTATCACTACTTTTCTCACATGTGAGAAACAATCCTATTCCATAATTCACTTGGGATAGTAGTCTCAAGAACAAGGTTTGTTTCTTAATGTCCTTCGAGTTTGTATAAGCCTCCTTCTTCTTCATTGATGACAATTGCATATTCAATTGATTTTACTTTGGGACACATAAGTAATTGTCCATCTATGAAAGAAACCATATATCCTTCAATTGCATCTTCAATTGATTTTACTTTGGGACACATAAGTACTTATCCATCTATGAAAGAAACCATATATCCTTTCTTATCTAATTTTGAGACAGAAAGAAAAATATTCTTCAAACCTAGTACATATAAAACTTCCTTAATATTCACGGTGGTTCTAGAATCAAGCTTATAGCTTGCTTCACCAATTCCTTTGATAGGGTATTGATAGTCATATCCTAATCATACCTTCTGAGGAGAGTTCTTCTCTTCAAGTTTTGACATAGTTTTCTTTTGTCCTATCATGTTATTTGAAGAACCACTATCAGTAATCCTTGTATCTTCTCCAGGTGTCACATACCTACAGAGTGAAGAGAATAATACATACTCTTCTACATCTTCTTCTTTTGCTTGTTTTCTTCAAGGTCCTTCTTCCTCTTTTTCTTTTTCTTGTTTTATTCAAGGTCCTTCTTCCTCTTATTCTTTATATTCATCTTCATCTAGGTGTGCATGATTTATTCTTTTGTTCTTCCTCTTCTTGTATTCTTCTTTCTTCAATGGACAATTTCTGGCAATGTGTCCCAGCTTGTAACAACTAAATCATTGAAAGTTGGAGTAGTTTCTTCTTGGATTGTTTCCTCTTATCCTTTAGAACTTCTTGGGAGGTTGAGACTCATTATATATTTCCTTATTGAATTTATACTAACTTATTCCTCTGTTGTTATGGGTGGATAGGGCTTGATCATCTTCTTTAAGTAGATCTTCTTTATTGGCTACTATAGCCTCGTCTTGGACCCAATCTTCCCATACAATGTCAAATTTGATGCTTTACTTTCTAGATGACATAGTTTGGATGTGTGAGAATTTTTTCACAAGTAGATCTAGGATCTAGAAGAATATTCGCCATTAAAGTGTTTTCCAAAATATGCAAGAGAATAACAAAGAAACTGAAATAGCTGGAATATCACATGTGAATGGTGCTGATTTCTAACCATAATATTACAACACACCTTGTAGGTATGCATGATACATATTTATAGTGAATTGGAGACCATTCATGATCCCCTAGTGGCCATGTGAATGAATCCAAGTGTCATACTAGGATTTGACCCCTAAACCCCCCTAGGTTGACCAACAGGCTCCAAAACATAACCAAATTGTAATGAATCCATGTGTGAATAGGTAAGAAGTATTATTGGCTCATAAATGAGGTAGTTCAAGCATGGGAGAGAACATGGGTGAGTGGATGAATCTCTAGGAGGAAAATATATGCCAAGGAGACCACAAAAGACCACTTTCACACACATTGGCGCTCCTAGTCAAAGCTAGAATTGGTTTACAATTAATGCATAGTATGAAATGTTAGGATGTCCAAACAAAAGCACCTCAAGTACAATTAATGAGACAGAATCACCTATTTGACCAGTATTGATCAGTATAAGCTAATTTAGACCATAGAACATAACACAAGGCCAATGTTTATGTCTCCAAGGTAGATCATTAAGGTACTAAGGAAGATTGTTCCTACAACACCCTCGGCCCCCTTAAACCTGACTTACTCCATTACATTAATTATTAAGGCCTTGGAAACTAAGGCATAAGTCACCTTTTACAACAAAATTTTATTGATCCATGTAACCGAGGTAAGGAGGAAAGCATCATGGGACAAAACCTACCCTAAAAAATGGATTATGACATAGAAACAAAATTGTATACACTTGAAACTAGATGAGTATGTATGGAGGAATATTCTTCTTGGTAAGAAGTGGAATTCACTGTTATAGTTTATTTTACCACTCCAGGTGAATCACACTTGTATGGACTTCCCCTATCCCTTTGCAGACTCCTTAGACGCCTTGGACCATTTTTTGTCCTTTGATGTTTCCTTGACCATCCCTAAAAACATGTGAAAATTAATACACGCAACTTTTAAACCTATAATTGCGTATATATGCAACTTTGACCCCTAAAACCGCATACATCAGGATGTGTGCATAATCCAAATCCTTTTGGAGTTTCCTTAACATGGATCCAACTCACTTGACTCTTGGCCTTCCCTATGCCTTGAGATCGCTCAGATTCAACCTTTCATTACCCCTTTGAAAAGCTATATAAGGAACTCTATGGTACATTGAAAGAATATGNAAGAAACTATAGTCCATTGTTGCCGAAACTTGTGCTTGAGTCTGCATCCCTTTGTCCCTTGGAGCACTTTTGTGTTCTTCCCAAGCTTGCCTTTTTCTTTTGAGATTGCTATCGAGAGATGGAGGATTGAGGTGGTGGAGTCCCAAGTGGGGGATTCAGTTTCTCTGATTCGTAGACGTGCCAATAGAGGTTGTATCCATTGTAATCTCTGATTTTATATTAATTAAAATATCTTTTCCTGTCCAATAATGTATGTTTGAATGAATATTTTATCCATGTATGTTTTCAAATGCTTATACATTGTTGATTATATATGTTAGAATAGATCTAACACCAATATATATAGTATGCTTGTATTGTTTACTTGTTATTGAGGAAGTGATTTATCAATTCAAGCTAAAGTTGGAAAGCTCAATGAGGATCTACTTCAACAGTCTGGAATAAGGTACGAGGTCTGATCCTTTAGTGTTAGATATTTGATTTCTATTGCATATTGGAAAGGATTGATTTTTGGAGTCAAGCTGTCTGTTGTGGTACCCCGAGCCATATGAATTTCTCTCCGTACGCGAGATCATTAAGGTACTAAGGAATATTATTCCTCCAACATCCTCACCCCCTTTAAACCTGATTTAGTGCATTACATTATTTATTAAGGCCTTGGAAACTAAGGCATAAGTCACCTTTTACAACAAAATTTTATTGATCCATGTAACCGAGGTAAGGAGGAAAGCCTCATGGGACAAAACCTCCCCTAAAAAATGGATTATGACATAGAAACAAAATTGTATACACTTGAAACTAGATGAGTATGTATGGAGGAATATTCTTCTTGGTAAGAAGTGGAATGTGCTCAACCAACTCAAAAACAACTACATCATGAATCTTCATCCATGTAGAACAACTAGAATGCACTGATAGGAGAGCGAATGGTGCTCTTCATAATTGAACCTCGAACAATCCATGATGCCATTCCCGAAAGATATTTGAATCACTTGAGAATAGGTGACCCCAAGCGAATCATAAGGATCTTGAATCATCAAATTTTAATGAAGGTTGTAATCAGCTCCAAGAAGGTGGAACAAGATTCTCAAATGTGTCATTGTGATGGAAAAGGATTCTCCATCTTCATATGAAATTGAAGGAACTCTACTAGTCATGGTGGAGGAATACATGGGGAAAATATTGTGAAGCAATGATAAATATTTACTTCATATCCAAACAAATCCATATTTCGAACCAATACTCTCATGTGAAGAAAACCCATCTTCTAGAGAAGGCTCGCTATGAACATCAACTAGTCACATACATCTTAACCATTCGTAAAAGAATACATAGAGGAAAAGGGCATAGAATGGATGGATAAATATTCAGGAGTAGTGATGGAATTGAATCTTATGCTATATTCATGAAACATGGCTTCTTGGCAAGGAGAGCAAGCCAAAGAGGAAGAAACTTGATTTGGATTATTTTTTGAATCCCTAGCTACTTCTTCTTCTTCATTTCAAGCAACTTCTTGAGAAATGCATTAGGTCGAGATCATAGGAGGAAATACACATCAAGAGTTTCCCATTTGCTTGCTCTCCATATAGCTCACATATTCTTGCTGCATTATAGTATCTTCATCTATATTTATCCAAATCTTGAATGGGTACTCAACATAATCATTGAGGTAGCACATTGTAGGAGGTATATCTAGAAACATAGTTCCATAGGATCTATCATTGTCATTAAGCCAATCACACTTCTCTTGATAGGACTATGGATCTATCACAACACCAATAGACACATCATAGATACATCTCCTCTTGGTATATGCACACATATTATACTTCCATTAAGAATATTTGAATGGGGAAAGGAGAAGAAGTGCTTGTGAATCCATGAAGTTGTTGTAAGAACCTTCAATGAAAAATACTCAAATAAACTAGAAATATGCCCTAGACAACAACTCAAACCTCACTATATTTGTTTGCAGATACAACTAGCTCTAATACCATGTGATAATTGACTCTCAAGTAGATATAGGATATAGAACAATATTCACCATCAAAGTGTTTGAAAAAATATGTAAGAGAACAACAAAGAAACTGAAACGGCTAGAATAACACATATGAATGGTGCTAATATATAACTAGTATATTACAGCACACGTTATAGTTATGTATGATACATATTTATATTAAATTGGAGACAATTTGTGAGCCTTTGATGGACATTTGAATGCATCCAAGTGTCAGACTAATATTTGACCCCTAAACCCCCCTAGGTTGACCAATAGGCTCTCAAACCTAACCAAACTGTCACAAATTCATGTGTGAACATGTTTGAATAGGTAATAAGCATTCTTGGTTCATAAATTATGGAATGAAATATTGGGATAGCACATGGGTGAGTGGAGGAATCTCTAGGAGGAAAATAAATGCCAAGGAGACCACACAAAACCACTTTCACACACAATAGTGCTCCTAGTCAAATATGAAACTACTTTACAATTAATGCACATTATGAAATGTCAGGATGTTCAAAATATATCACCTCAACTACAATTTATGAGCCAAAATCACATATTTAACCAGTATTGATCAGTATAACCTAAGTTAGACCATAAAACATAACACAAGGACAATGTTCATGTCTCTTAGGTAGATTATTAAGGTACTAAGGAATATTATTGACCCAACGGGATGAATGAATCCCAAGTTATAGTGAGACCATTGAGAGCTTTAATTACTAGCTCATCTTCATCAAGGGAGTGTCCAATGGCTTCTAGTTGCTCTATGAACTAGGAGACCCTTACAAAGTAGTCTTGGATGGATTCTCCTTGGCACATCTCGGTATTATTCAATTGAGTTCTCAAATTCATCTATCTATTGATGTTTCTTCATTCATAAATGCTATTTAGGGAATCATACATCTCCTTTGAAGTCTCTTTGGATGAAACTTGAGGAATCAATTGGTGTTTGATAGAATCATCAATCATCCTCATTTCCCTAATCACATCCTTCTTATGCTTCTCCTTAGCTTCATCCTCTATAGATTCTACAACTTATTCCTTGATGTATTTGGAAATATTGTTCTCTCTAAGAATGACTCTAATCCTATATTTCCATGCTTGAAAATTCTATATTCCTTCTAGCTTATCCTTAAGATTAGTGCTTGGGGCCATCTTATCTAGGAGGTCACGGAAAAATGAAATTTCTCAAAATACAAATATGGACTTACCAATATATGTGCTTCATTGAGGTGAATTGAATAGTACACTTGGTTTCTTAAGATTCTAAATCTTCACCTCTCAAAATCGACTTCCAAAATTATGATCTACAGTTTCTATAATTTTTTGGTTTTCTGTAGTTTTCTGGTCGAGTTTCAAAATTGGGTTTGACTTTCCCAAATATAATCCCACTCAAAATTTTTGATTCAGCGATCATGAGATCCGCCCTATGGAGGCACAAATTTCTATGCAATCAAATTTGCAAAATTACAACTTTGATAGAAACCCTAATTTATGTCCTAAGGGAGAAGAGAGATATTTTCGTCTTGTGAAATTTGTTCTATTTAGGCTAGCTATGATACTTTTTTAAGATTAAATATGCTAATATGGATAACATTAGTATTCAATTAAATTTCCAAACAATATAATATACATTATAACTAAAAGAAACACAATCACAATATAGACACTAATTTATCCTAGGAAACCCTCTAGGGGAAGAAAACCCAACAAAACTTCCTCAATATAGATGATCAAAAGTAAAAAGACAAATACCAAACAAGTACTCCTTTTCCTTGAAAATATCTCTCTCTCTCTCACCCATATGCGAATTACACAAGTGAGTGTGTGTGTCCAAATGAGGAGAAAATGACTCCTATTTATACTTTCTCTTCCACTTGATTTTTTCTGTAACTAGGTCGACCCCAACAAACTTAACTAGGTCGAATTACCTAGGAAGATTCAAAACAATATAATATTAGTTTCTGGAGGGTTCTATCGACCTTATTTACAACGGAGTTTTTACCTCATGACTCTATGATGAACAAATACAGTAACAACATCCCGATGGAGGAATAAAACATTTCTGAATAAATTAAAATAATATAATACAATGGAATATTCTTTGAAGTTACAATAGTTCAACATATTCAACCATATCCACAATAAAAACAATGCATCGATTTTGAATTTCCCTTAAAGAATGAATAAGTCTAGCACCATCATAGAAGGAGATGACGACTCCTTCAAATGAGTTCATGTTTGTCATTAAATGACCCCAAAAATACATTATCCTTTATTTTGGTAATACATGGACTCTTTGTTATAATAATCAAAACCCATTCCCATATTCAGGATATAATATTTTATTATTTTGGTTTAATTCCTAGGTCCTACACTAGCTAGTTGGCATCCACTTGCATTATGGTTAAAATTGCCTAAAATACCTACAAGTGTGCCTTTGAAATATTATGGATAAGATTTTGATAACCCATCATACTTACCAGTTTAGTAAATATTCATTTCTTACTTATCGAGAGCTTCCTTTATTTTTAGCAGCTTTTAAGGAAAAAAGTGAAAGCTAGTTCTAAGGAAACTGCCTTGTTTTTTATACAACTTTCCCTCCTTATTTTTCTCTTATAAAATAATGATTTTATAAACTTTTCATCACTTATCATCTGATACAATTCATTCCTCCCATTGGTGACCTTCTTGATAGATTAGGAAATTATTTTATGCACCTATGGGGGATTTTGACTATTTTGTTAAGCCTTCTTTTGTGTTGTTTCGAATGACATCCTTATGCATCGAATATATGATGTAACTATATATTTGGATACATTAGTTTTTCCAAATTTTGTCTGATGTAAAATTATTCAATAGAATTTTGTGTTTCAGAACATTATACAAAATCCAATTTGAGTGAATCTATGCATGCTTTACAAGAAATTTTGTGAGTTCAATTGATCTAAGCTTCGGATAAATTTCCACATTGTATCAGATATTTGGTAGCTCGATTTTTCTCCTCTTCTTATTTTTTTTAGGATTGACATCACTCAATGGGAGCACATTCTTTCTATTCAAGGGCATAGTTGCTAAAGAATGGATCAATCTTACCATATCATCTTGACTCCATTCAACTACTTAGAATGGAAGGAACATATGGAGATTATGATGAGGAGTAAATTCCTCTATGGATTCACCATGGCATATGAGGCTGAGACTAATGTATTAGTAGGGAATATTGAGTGGCACAATAGGAGAGATGAGGTGTATGGTCTTTTGTGTCTCATCATTTCTAGAGACCTTTTTTTTCCATCTTGATGGATCGACATCACCAAATGAAGTATGGGAGAAGATTTAAAATTTATTTGGAAAGACATATGAAATGAGGGGACATTAAACTGAGTATGAGATGATTTCACTGATTCGAAGCAACTTTGAATCCTTACAAGTCTACTTCTCCAAGTTCAAAGTAGTAGTTTTGCAGTTGAAACAATGTGGTATCGATAAGAAAGATGAGAAACTAGTTTTGGCCATACTTTCAAAGATTGGCCCTAACTAATCAGTATTTGTTTATACCTCTCATGCAAAAAAATTGACATCTCACACCAAGAAGATTCCTTCACTAAAATATTTCATGGAATCCTTGACCCAAGAGAAAGATAAGTTGTTCAATATGGGAACCATCAAACCTTCCAAAGATCAAGCTTTGGTTGCTATAGATTCAAAGGTGAATTCCAGAGGAAAGATGAAGGATAAGAACCCTCTTGATCGAAAGGGAGACAATTCCACATCTTATGAGGATTCTGAGAACTCCAAGAATATGAATTCCCAGAAGAAGGAAGGTAAATGTGAAATGATCAAGTTTGCATAGTGTGGTAAGGGATTTCATCCTGAGAATATCTTGCATGAAGAAACAACACGATACATTGAATCAAATCTTGGAAAAACAAAACATATCTCTTTTTGAATGTGTAAAGAATAAGGAAGGAGTACCAAGTTTTGAACACAAGGAAAGATTCCATGCCCTTGTTGCAAGCACTGTAAGATCCCCTTCCATTATAATTGATTTTGGAGCTTCAAGGAACATAGTTTCGACAAGGGATTCCTTCTCCTCTCTTGATGATTTGAATGGTCCAAATATTTTTTTCGGAGATAACTCTAAAAATTAAATTAAGGGAAATGGTAGAATAGATAATGACCATGGTTCCTTCAATAATGTTTTGTATGTACCAGGTCTTATTGTTCAGCTCTTTGTATTCTATCAGATGGCCCACACTAGGTCTCCAAAGACGGTTTTTTGTACTCCTAATGATGTTTAAATCTATGAGATTTTGAATGGTAGAGTCATTGCTAGAGGTTTTGTGGATCATAGTTCGAACGTGTACAAGTTCTCACACTTCATGTCCTTCTCAAGCCCCTCTACTCTCCTCACTAATTCCAATGAAGCCAACAATATTTGGACATATAAATGACAAATATCTTTCATATTTGTGTGACAAATATATGGTCATAGGGATTCCCAAGTTCAAGTTTTCCAGAGGATTCTGTCAAGGTTTCATTCTAGGAAAACACCCAGAGCATAAGTATGAGAGAGTAAGTCATGAGAGAACCTTTGCACCCCTTGAAATCATTAAGAGTGACATTTCTCGTCCTTTTCCTCATATTTCCATGTGTCAATCCAAGTATGTCCTAACCTTCATAGATGAATTTTCTAGATATTGTTGGGTTTACTTCCTCATGCACAATTCTAAATGTTTTGGCCTCTTCAATGCTTTTAAATCCTTGGTTGAGAACCGGTCTAGAATAAAGCTCAAGGTCCTCATATCTAATAATGGTGGTGAGTATGTCAATTCTGATTTCATTAATTATTATGAATATTAAGGTATTCATATGCAACACTCTATTCCTTACACACCTCAATAGAATGGTGTTGCTGAGTGGAAGAATATATCTCTCAAAGAGATGGCCACTTGCATGATGGAGTCTAAGACTTTCCCACCAGATTTTTGTTCTAAAACTATAAAATGTGCATCCTACATCAATAATAGGGTTCCTTGCAAGCATATTAATGGAATAAATTCTTTAAAATCTTGGAGTTCACACAATCCTAATGTGTCTCATTTTATAATTTTTGGCTGTAAGGCTTGAGATAGAATTCCAATAGAAAAGAGGAAGGCTTTGGAATCCCAAAGTCAAGAGTTATTATTTGTTGGTTATTTTGAACATTCCAAAGGGTATAATATTATAAACATCAGTACTCAAACAACCTTTATTTAAAGGAGTGTTTAGTTTGAAGTAGATCCTTTTCCAGGAACAATTTATGGAGAGTCCTCTTCACCACCACCACCTATGACTGTAAGTGAAGAGGATGATAAATTTTATGATTATGATATGCATGATAATGATTATTTAATTCCATATCATACAACACTTACAAGGCCAAATTTTCCATCAAATAACATTCATGCAGTTGGGGAACTAGCTCGGAATCCTAGTGATCCTAGAAGAACTAGATCTCAATTCGAGAGTTCCCTTTCTGTCAAGGAACCCTTGTTTGATGAGAAGTGTTATATAATGGTTGAATAAGATAAAAAAACATATGAATAATCATATTAATATACAATATGGAAAAAAAAAACCATGAAAGAAGAATACCATTCGCTCCAGAAGAATGAGACATGGGAACTAGTCAATCTCCCACCAAGGAGAAAGCTAGTCAAGTGCAAATGGGTACTCAAGAATTTTTTTTCTGCTAATGGATATCATATGAAGTATACAGAAATTTTATTTTCCAATGGTTTCTCCCAATTCAAATTCATTGAATACAATGAGACCTTTGTACCAATGGAAAAGATGGACTCCATAAGACTAGTTTTGGCCATCGGAGCTTCCAAGCAATGGGAGATACATCATATGGATGTGAAGAGTTCATTTACACATGGAGATATCAAAGAAGATATATATATATGTATGTATGTATGTATGTATGTATCATACAAAAGGTTTTTTTACTAATATATATCTTGTTTGTAGGTTGAATAAATCACTATATGGTCTAAAACAAGCTCCTAGAACTTGGTATGCCAAGACTGATGGTTTTTTTCTATCACACAAATATATTAGATGCAGGTATGATCCAAATGTTTATTTGAAGCTAATTAATTTTTAAATTATAATTATTTTTTTGTATTTGGATGACCTTCTGATCATAGAAAGTTCCATCAAATAAATTGTCTCCTTGAAGACTGCAATGGACCATGCTCTCTCCATGACAGATTTAGGATTGTTAAGTCAATCCACTCCATTAGTAGCCAACACACTATATATGCAACTGGTTAGCTACTTTCTTTAATTGACTCATACTCAACATGATATATATTATGTATTTATTGTGGCATCCAGACACATGGATAAGCCTCATGAAATCTATTGGAGGGTAGAAAAAAGAATCCTAAACTTTGTATAAGGAACAAAAACACATAGGATTCACTATGTTGCAAAAATCTGACATAGAGTTTGTTGGTTTTACTGATTCCGATTGGGCATGTGATAACACTAATAGAAAATAAACTTGTGGATATGATTTTATGATTGAAGATGATACAATCATATTTTCATGAAAAAATAAAATTTCCATTCAACTTTCATCTACAGAGGAAGAATACAGAGGAGTTGTGAATGTAACTACTCAGTGTTTGTGGTTGCAGGGTATACTTGGAGAGTTTGGGATAGAATCTGAGACTTCTATAGTCATCTATTATGAAAAAAAAAGTACAATTCCAATCTAAATTTATCCAGTACATAGGAAGTGAAACAAACACAGAGATCCATATGCACTACACCAAATGGCTTATGCATGATGGGATCATTACTCTGCTCTATTGCGCATCATCTAAGCAAGTTGCAGACATCTTCATAGAGGTGTTTTCTGAGAACAATTTCAACAATATTAAATCAATTCTAGGGATATATTATCATATGGTGAATACATATTGAATACATTATTTCATATAATTTTGTTCATGCCCATGTTTAAGGGAGGATTTTTCCCTTCGTGATTTTTCCTCTTTCTGTTTTTTGTATGGAAAAGCAGTATGCAAAGGGTGACTAAGACTTGTTTATAGGCCCTATAACTCTGATATATCTATTATATTTTACATAATTAAGGCTTAATAGGGGATTTTAGAGTAATCAAAACCAATTCCCATACTTAGGATATAATATTTAATTATTTTGGTTAAATTCCTAGGTCCTACACTAGCTAGTTGGCATCCACTTGCATCCTTATGGTCAAACATGCCTAATATTCGTATAGGAGAAAATTTGAAAAACTATGTATAATATTATGAAAACCCATCATATTCCTAGTTTAGCAAGTGTGTATTTATTCCTTATCAGTAGTTTCCTTGTTTTTCAACAGCTTTTAAGGAAACATGTGAAAGCTAGATTTAAGGAAACTGCCTTGTTTGCTATACAAACCACCCTCCTTTTTATCTTCTAAAATCATGATTTTATCCATTTTCCATCACTTATAATCTGATACACTTCATTCATCCCATCCGTGGCCTTCTTGATAGATTAGGAAAGTGTTTTATGCACCTATGGGGGATTTTGACTATTTTGGTAAGCCTGCTTTTGTGCTAATTCGAATGGGATCCTTATGCATTCAAATATATGATGTAACTATATATTTGGAAAACCTATTTTTCCATAATTTTGTATTATGTAAACTTATTCAATCGGATTTTATATTATGCACGATATAGAGTCCCTATTTTGAGTGAATCTATGCATGTTTTACAAGCAAATTTGTGAGTTCAATTGATCTAAGCTTGGGATTAGTTTCAAAAATATCATTTGGAATCCAAGATAATTTAAATCTGATAAATCAATGAAAAACAAGTTTTCATCAGTCCATTCGATTTGAAAAAAATTAGTAGATAGATGGTGCCCTTGTAATCCAACTCTCCAACACTATATAAAACATAAACATGTATAGTTGTCATGATCAAAGTATATAATGAAACCAACAGTGTCATATTATTTCACACATTTTCTTAATTTCTTTTTGAATTGGAGATGGAATTTTGAATCAAATATGAAGCATTTAGGTCACCTATGTAAACATAAATACAATTTTTTGTATTTGATTCCAAGAAAAATAACATTTCAAGGATGGAATTTTATATCCATCCATATGAACAATTTCACATATTGAATGCAACTAGCTCACAACAAAGTGCATTTTGAAATGAATTATTCCCCTTTAGTTTTATCCATAATGTAGACAGAAAAAACATCTATAGACATATCTTGTAGCATCTCTCGTAGAAACCATAGAGACATTGATTTGGTTTTTATTGATATACATTTGCAAACGAAATAATTCTCTTTTGGAAAATTAAATCATACTCTTATGCTTCTCTTTTCCATTTCTTCATAGTATATTTGACTTTATTTTCATCACATATAGTATTGCAAAGATGTTGAAAATGATTTGGAGAAATTAAACATCAACCACATTGTTGTCAGGCACATTGTTTGAAGAATAAAATCATCAACAATGATATCTGTGGTTTTTCTTTCATCTTTCAATCTCTTGCAATATTGTGTCTTTGCATCGACATTATGGTCCAATTTTGTAGCCAACCAAACAAATAAGTGAATTAGCTTATCTCTAGTGATTCACAATTCATCTCATCCATGTAATGTATATGTCTAAAAAACCAGACCCGTATTGTTTTATTTTATTTTACATGAAATCATCATGATTGATTCTTATGGGGGAGTATGCCAATGATCCATTCTTATATTGATCAAATAATGCACAGAATTTGATCCAAATCTCATTTAAAATCAAGAAAAGAGTCATATTGTCTCAAAGACTTTCTTTGTTGGAAGCATCAAATATACCTACACATTCATTATGAGAATAGTGCAATCCAAAAAATATTAAATTCGTTGAGAAATTGAAATTAGATTGAAGTGATTATAGTGGTGAAACAATATTTGAATGAAAAAAATATATCTACCTGCCACCCCATTGATGGACTATGACCTTTTCTAGGGAATCTATGAATATTACTATATATCCATTTTTATTTGGCCTTGATGACTTAATTGATAAATGGAGTGTCAGTAAATTCTTTATTAGAAATACTTTAATCCTTACACAAAATTGTAATGAATTGATGTAAAACATTCTTTCAGAGAAAATGAGCTTTGCAAAGAAGATATATTGGACAAATAGATTTGTATTTCTCATTTTCAATTATCCTATGTTGCATAGATATAATGTGTTGGCCATTCAAGTCATCGAAACTCACTATATCAAGTTCTATTTTATTTTATCTAACTAGAGTAATAGATGCATTCATCTCATAGTTTAAAGGAATTAAATGTTAAATTTGCGAACCATTGATCTACAGGAAAAAGAGAGCAATTGATAAGGGAAATTAGGAAGTGGAATTAACAAAGAAAATGTACACTGAACGGTAAACTCATTCCACAAATTTCAGATGAAATGGACAAGTATTGATAAGTTAATCACAACATTTAGCTCTATTCACTTAATTAGTAATACAATGGTGTTACAATATGTCGAATTGGAATCATGTGGATAACATTCGAATCTGCCAACTAAACATGTCTGATTAGCTAAATCAGTGTGCCTACATCACTGCATGGAACTCACTAGTCTAACTCCATATGTATAAATCAGTCTACAAACAGTTAACTGATGGTGTAGGTGTGAAAAATGCATCACTCTCCCTTAAATCATGAAAAGCCGGTGCTAGGCTAACTGAAAGTGATTTAGCGAAAATCTTACCAACTGAAGTGAACAATTATTTCGCTCACACAATAATCACCAAAATATCTGGAATATCAGATAAGCCATAGGGAAAATGTATAAATGGTTGTATAGATAAAATATAATAGATTATTACAATGATTGATGACCCGTCTATTAAATAAGGCCTGGGAATTGTGACTTGAAAGGTCATGTCCTTTTAATCTTATAGTTAATTATGTATATTATTAGTTATTTAATTATTATTTTATGTTTGTCACATTGCCTTCCCCTTAAGGGAATCTTTGTCCACAAAGATGTATTGACCTTAATATCTGATTTACTTTAATCTTTTGTATCAGGATTTCTTCCCTTTTTGTAATTTGTGACTTTTGAGGAAATGAGCCTATACAAATTACGAATTCCCTAGGAGAATTGTCGCATCGTATCTGTTGTGGTCCATCCCAGATCTATTTTTATTGAAGCCCTGAGATCTTTTTGTGGGATGATTCATATCAATTGTAGTTTACTTTGTTGAAATTTTCACATGTCCACATAAATCTTTTGTAAATATTCATTTTGACCCTGTCGTTGGTCAAAATGATGATTATAATTAGGATTTATGTAAGGTTTAGGTGTTGTTTGTTCTTATTCCTTTTTGACTGTCGTGAGGACTGTCTTGAATTCCTCAATTTGATTTTTGGATGCATTTTCCTGGATTGTGCTTCTTGGTTCTCCAGTAGATTGTTCGTGGTTCCGAATCTTTTCGATTCTTTCCTCTTGGGATTTTTTTTTCAATTTCTAACTCCTTGATACGATTCTGTAGTTCCTGGTTACAATTATTTAGACATTTATTTTCTTCTTGCTTTTCCAGTATTTTTCCTTCAAGTTCTTCACCGGAATGTTCTCTCTTGTTACTGTTTTTCAATTTTTTAATTTTTGTAATCAGTGTTTTGTTATGATTTCTTAATCTTAAAATTTCTTCAAAATTGTGAGATATTGTTTTAGTACTCTTTGCGATATCCAACTTGTGTTCCTTTTTAGAGTCCCTATTTTGTTTTTGAAGAAATTTTATCTATTGTCGATACTAGTCGACCACTGATTCTTGATCTTCTAATTTCTGTCATATGTGCGTCAGTTCTTCATCTTTGTCATAAACGATTTTGTGCAAGCATATAATTTCTGCTTCGTAATCACTTATTTGTTTGTTTATGTCTTGATTTTTTAGTCTCTGACTAAAATCATTTTCGTCTTCTAATTTCTTAATTTCGGCCGACAATTTTTCTATATGATTGTTCTGGTCAGAAATTTTGTGTTCCCTGCGGTCTTTTTGCATCTTATGTAATTTAATCAACATTTTCAATTTCATATTCATGTTTTGTAATTCTTCATTGTCCCTTCGATAGAGCTTTAATTTGGCTTCTAATTTCTCTATTTGTGCTTGTAGAACAACTTCCATGGTCTCTTATTTTTTAATGATAGATGGCTATCGATTAATTGACGAGCCTTCCTTTGATGTTTTGACTCTTCGACAATCACTGATCTTCCTTGATTTTGGGTTTTCCTTCGATGATGGACGGTCTTGTTAACTTGACTTCTTTGACTTATTATTATTATTATTATTATTATTATTTACGAGGGAGTCTTCTTTGATTAGGTTAAATCACCCCTTTTTTTTCTTTTCAAAAAGTAATAATTATAAATAATTATTATTATTATTTATTATTATTATTATATTATTTTTAATAATTATTATTATTAATTATATTAATAATAATATTATTAATATTTTTATAGTAATAATATTAATAGTATATAATATATATAATATATATATTAATTTATTAAATTTATTTTGTTTTAAATGTAGGCTCACGTGGTGAGGGGAAGGGGTGGTAGAAAAGGCCGAGGTGGTGGCAGCGGTGCTGGACGGAATGAGGGGAGGAGAGGGAAGTGGTGGAAGGAGGGAGTGGGGATGTGTAGGAGGTGTGTGGAATAGCCGAGAAGGAGCGAAAGAGTAGGTGGTGATGGAGAAGAGGAGGAGATGATGAGGAGTGGTAGGAGGTGGGGAGCGCAGCAGTGGATATGGATGGCAGTGGCAATGGGAGGAGACCACAGTGGTGGTAGGAGGTGGCAGTGGTAGGAGACAGTAGTGGTGGTAGTGGTAGGAGGAAGTAGTCATGACAGCGGAGGTGGCAGCGCAGAGGGAAGAGCGTGCATGTGAAGGGAGTGTAGAGTGGGAGCTGTGTGGGAGGGAGGTGGAGCTGGAGGGTGACGTGGAGGGGAGCGTGGAGCGAAAGGTGGAGGAAGGAGGAGTGGATGCACTAGGGAGGAGAACACATGGAAAGATGGAGGTGTGAGCTATGGCAGGTGGAAATGGGAAGGCACTGTTGTGAGGGAGTGCGAGCAGAGGTGAAGGAGATGGGGTAGTGAAAAGATAGAGCACAGGTGGAGCAACGAGTGGTGATGTAGCCTCCAATTTTATTCTTCATTTTTTTTCTTCTTATATATATATACATGTATATATATATATATATTCTCTTTATTCATTGTGTATATGGAGAAGGACCAAAAATTCAGGGAAACCCTGGGTGATGGCTAAAAACCAAAAATACGGCCAAAGGTCGGGATCTAGCCAATGAGGCTCTGATACCACATGAAGCGAAAAATTATTTCTCTCACATAATAATCACCAAAACATATGGAATATCAGATAAGCCATAGGGAAAATTTATTAATTTTTGTATAGATAAAAGATAATAGATTATTACAATGATTGATGACCCACCTATTAAATAAGGCTTGGGAATTGTGACTTGAAAGGTCATGTCCTTTCAATATTATAGTTAATTGTGTTTATTATTAGTTATTTAATTATTATTCAATGTTCATTACACCAACCATGATCAATTGATGGAGGATGATGGTGGCACTCAGAGTGGGCTCTTATAATGTAGGGATTAGTCTTAGAGGAACATAAATGCATGCATCCACATGTAGTAAGTGGAATATAAGCTCTGCGTGTGTCCCCCACACTCTAGTACTATAATAATTATCTCCTAAGTTAGGAAAACAGGCCTAATAAACTATATTGGACAAAGGAGGAGAAATTAATCCTAACACCCCCCCCCCCTTAATCCTAACTTTGGAAAACTGGGTCCCTGGAAGTTAGGAAAAAATTCACACATACAATATAAATGTCAAAAGAAGCTTCTTAATAAAATAGGGAAATGGGGAAAAACTCATGGGAACCCCCTCCTAAAAATAAGTAGGTAAAATCAGGAAATCAAACTATACTTAAGAAAACAATTTCTCTTTGGGTTAAAACTTGCAAAAAAATTGCTGCAATCTGCACTATGCAGCAGTAATTCAATATATTGGTTCCTCTATGCATCGACATCCTGAAATTGTGCATGTGAACCTCTCAATTTTCTTATGATCTGATGAATTTTGCATATGTTTCTTCTTTTTGGAGGAGGAATGGAATGATCGATTTTTTTCTTCAGTGGGCCAAATTGTTGATCATTTTCTATGATCAAATAGCACTTTCCTAGAAGTTTGTTGCACCACTCTATAGATAGATAAGTTGTGTGAGAGAGTGGAACATGCTCATTATGATATTGGGACCATGTTCTTCTTATGTAATCTAGATTTCCAACATCATTCCCGGCTGCTTCAATGCGATTTTGGGCCCATTTAGTCTTAGGCCATTGTTTTTGAATGGGATACATATTTGGATCTAGATTTTCATGACGTATAGCGTCAATATAAAGATCATGTTGATCTTGTTCCTCATCACCTGAATCTTAAATATGAGACAAAATATCATCATCAAATGGAAAGTTAAGAGTGTTTATACCTCGTTCTGCTTTAGAGTGTGCTTGATCAAGTAACTGATATTCTTCAAACTAAACACCGAAGAACTTCCTAGTTGCAAGTTCCATCAATTTATATGATTTTTCATCATGAGCATATCCCAACAGTATGCATTTTCTACTTTGGGATTAGAAGGCCGTTCTCTTGTCCATAGGAATTTTGGCCCAATATTTGGAACCAAAAACTCTCAAGTGTGAGACATCAAGATTATGCCCCAATAGTGCTTCGAACAAGTGTCCCCAATCACTGATTTGTGAGTAACTCTATTATGAATGTATGAACCACAGTTTATAGTTTTATCCCAAAGAGAAGCATGAAGATTCTTTTCTTGGAGAAGACAAGTTTCCATCTCTTTCAATGATCTAGTTTCCCTCTTAGCCACAACATTCTAATGTGGTGTGTATGGAACTAAGTGCTCCATTCGAACACCCTCTGATTCAGAGAACTGCTGAAAATATCATTTAATGTATTCACCTCCATTATCTGATCTAATGGACTAGATATTAGTTCCAAAGATATTTTAAAACAAGGCTTTAAAAACATTGAAAGTTTTGAATATATCTGGTTTGTGCTTCATAAAATAAACCCAAGAAAACCTTGAACAATCATCAATAAAAGTAAGAAAATACCTGGATCCATTGATTTATGTCATAGACATTGGTATTCAGACATGACTGTGTATGAGATCAAGTGTAGATGAAGCTCTAGTTTCCTTCCCAACTTCATATCTCTTTTATGGATGCTTACCTACCAAGCAACCAGGACATACTCCATCTGATGTTTGGATGAGAGGAAATCCCTCATCCATTTTTTCATTATGAAGTTCTTAGAGATATTTAAAATTGAGATGCCCAAATATTTCATGCCATATCTTGCTTGTGTTATTCTCATGAGTCAATAGAGTTGGTGGATTTGAAGCAGACATGAAATGGGAGAAGTCATATGCCTTGGAGGCATGATTAGAAAGTGATTTTGCTATGATATTTCGAGTATATGAGTCATTGATTTATACCATCTTAGATTCGAATGTAACTCTCTTGGGAGATTCTATATGAGTCATCTGATAAACAGACAACAAATTTGCTGCAAGAGAGGGACATAGAGTACATTCTTGAACCCACCATGCTGGATTTTAATAGAAACTCTCCCAACAGCTAGGATTTGAGAGTCATCTTCCATATGAATGCTAGGTTTTCCTGAGATATTTAGAGTCATGAAGGATTCCCAAGAGGAAACCATGTGGCTGGAATATCCATAATATATCAAGTAAGCCTTCGACAGAGTGACTCCCTTCCTTCAAGGCATGGAACCTCTCATGATATTATATTGGTTGTGTAGCATCAAAATTCTTTAAACCTTGTGGAAGGACAATATTTTTCTTTTCAAGGAGTCTTGACAATTGTTCGATGGTATTCTTCATGCACTGGATATCTGGATGAAAGACTTGCATACACTAGGGAGATCTAGTCTTCTCAAATTTCTTCTTTTTCTTGGAAACTGAGGCTCCATCAGAATATCTCTTATTATCCTTTGGATTCAAATCAATATTTCCCAATATTCCTCCGGATTACTTAATCCCTCAATGTGAAACAAAATATCCCAAGAGATATGAGTGCACATGAATATGAAGGATTCATCAAGCTGATTCAGAAATTTGTTCTTCTCAATATACTACTCGAGCTTGATTTCTCTTCCCATTGAATCGTAAACATACCAAGCTTGCGCAAGGATACCTACATATTTTCCCTCCTATTAGTGTAGTTTAAGGGTTAAACGATTCGGGATACGAGAGCTGAAGAATCCACATTTCAATATGATGATCAGTCAAATCCTCAAGAATCTATGAAGGTTCCTGCAAAGAACACTTCAAAACCAATCCAATTCACAATCATATGGTAGTTCAAGCCTTTTCACCTTGACATGTAAACTTTCTCAGAGTCCATCACACTCAGATAGACTTCTCTAGATAGAATCCATATAGAGAAATGCAATGATTCCAAGATTTATGTGGAAACTCATCTTTTTCTACTGTACAATGGAGATCAGAAAAGAATTGTTTATATCTTCAACAAGGCTCTGATACCATGTTAAATTTTTGAACCATTGATCTACAGGAAAATGAGAGCAATTGAGAAGGGAAATTATGTAGTGGAATTAACAAAGAAAATGTACACTAAATAGTAAACTCATGCCACAAATTTTAGATGAAACAGACAAGTATTGATGAGTTAATCACAACATTAATCTTTATTCATTCATCAATAATACAATGGCATTACAGTAAGTAGAATTCAGATCATGTGGATAAGATTCAAATCTACCAACTAACCCTGACTGATTAGATAACTCAGTGTGTCTAAATCACTGCATGGAACTCACTAGTCTAGCTACGGATGTCTAAATCAGTCTACAATCAGTTAACTCATGGGGTAGGTGGGAAAAAGGTGCCACTCTCCCTTAAATCATGGAAAAAATCGGTGCTAGGCTAACTCAAAGTGATCTAACTGATTTTAACTGGAGGTTAACTCAGCATAACTACTTACCAACCATGACCAACTGATGGAGGTTGTTGGTGGCACTCACACTGGGCTCCTATAATGTAGGGATTAGTCTTAGAGACACATAAATTGATACATGCACATCAAGAAAGTGGCATATAACCTTTATTTGTGTCCCTGAAATTCTAGTAGAATAATAATCACCCCCTAAGTTAGGAAAATAGGCCAAATAGACTATATTGGAAAAATGAGGATTAATTAATCATAACATTAAAAATGCCTCTCAAAGAGTTGTGGTTAAATTGGATACAAATGACATAACCATATTAACCACAACATCTTCATTCGCTCTACAAAATTGCAAATTTAGAGGTGAAAAGCACATTTTTTGACATCAATAGGAAAACAAAATTCAGTAAAAAGGAAATATTGTATTTTTTGTTGCTAGCTTATTTTTTTACTCTCAAAAAAAGTCTCTCTTTCTCCATTATCACCTTTAAAGGGATTTATTTCAAAGGCTTGAAGGATTATTTAGTCACATCCTTTCCAAGGCCATAGATACTATAACTTCTAAGGTAGTAGAGATTATTTTCATGGTAAATATTTATCATCTTATTGTTAAAATTCATGTAGTGGAGAGACAATGATGTATTTTTCCTAGTAAATATTTATTTAATATTAATAGAATTCTATTTTTCAACTGTGTGGCCATATTTAAGTTAGTGTGATTAAATGGGTCACATGATGGAAACATGCAACCATATTTTGTGCAAGAAACTTCATAGTTGGTGTCAAATTTTTTCATCAATTCACGACAAAACATAGAAAATAAAAAATCCATTTGTAATAAAGATCAATGTTTCCTTCAAAAACCTTAAGCTTTACATGCGGCATGTCTTCCTGACACTACAAGGAAAAGTACCTATAGAAAATGTTATAGTGGGCATTTTTAGCATTACCAGATTGGTTAAAATTTTCAAAAAAAACTTCACTACAAACTCTCAATGGATCCAGATGTTTTAGCAGAATTTTTTATGGAAATTTATTATAGCTAAACAATATCTATCGCGAGAGGATTTAGCAGATATTTTTCATTGGTATGCTTTTATGACATGATCGCACTGGTGTTCTTGTACCAAACATGCATTGATACAGTTATACTAATGATCCACTGGTGTGCTTATACCAAATATCCATTGATGCAATTATAATAATGATCCATTGGTGTGCTTATACCAAATATGCACATGTTCTCCATCACCAAATATGAGCATTGTCACAGGTGCACTAGCACTAGTGTTCCTTCACTAAAGAGAAGCGATGATGTTCTTTCGGTCAGAAACACATCAGTGCACATTGGTCATGGACTACCAATGGACCTACAATAAATAAGCATAGATGCACTTATAGAAAAGATGAGCATCGGTGCACCTTAACCAACAATAAGCGTTGGTCCACCCATACCAAAGAAGAGCATGGATGCCAAAAACAATTTGTTGTGTACAAAATCCTTGTAAACATGCAAATAAACGGAGTTGATTTAATAAAAACATAATTTTTAAAAGGTGGTGATATAATAAATTTGGTTTTGAATATTCCAATTATTAGTTCTTACCCTTGTTTATTAATGAATCTCTTATTTACAATTTAAAAATGAAATGCTTGCCTAATATTAAATCAAAATTATAATTTGTATTGTTTGAAATACAATTTTATAGTTAAAAGCATATGAAATAATATATTATCAATAAACATAAAAATAAACAAAATGTATAATAATTAATATTGAAATGTTAAGCATTACAATTTATAGTCATGGGGCACTAATGTGCCTATGAAAAAGAATCCCTAATGTACTTATACCAAAATGAGAACATGTGCACCTTAACCAACAATGAGCATCAGTGTGCCCATATGAAACAGGATCACTAATAACGAAAAACATTATGTCATGTACAAAAAATGTGTTAACCATGGAAATAAAAGGAGGTGGTTCAATACATACATGATTATTTAAATGTAGTGATATCATAACTTTGATGCGAAATATTCCAAGTATTAGTTCTTACCCTTCTTTATTAATGAATCATCTCTTATCTACAATTTAAAAATGAAATACTTACCAAAAATTAAACCAAATCTATAATGTTGATTGTTTGAAATAAAAAAATACAGTTAAAATTAAGCATGTGAAATATGATATTATCAATACAATTAAAATAATATTATGAAAATGTACAATAATTAATACATAAATTTTAAGCATTATAATTTATAGTAATGTTGATGAAACCACCCATACAAAACCATGGTGAGTGGAAACTCACTTCAATTATCACTTAATGAGTGGATCTCCTATAATTACAAAACCACTCAATTGTTCCATGAAAATTGTTTGATGAGATCTCAAAAACAAATCATATACCAAAGATAATATGCTTAACATAGAGAATCAATTGTTCCAGAGAAAATAATAACACTGGTGTTCCCACACCTTAATATATGACCATTGGTGCACACTTATACAGAAAAATAGCAATAGTCCACCTTCACCAAAGAGTAGCACTAGTGCGCCTTCACCAAAGAGAAGCTAAGGTACACCTTAACCAAAGAGTGGCACAGTTACACCTTCACCAAAGAGCATCACCGATGCGCTCACACATAATAGAATCACCACAAACCTAAAGTAGAGTGTTGTGAAGGTGAAATATCTTTCTGTGTACAGAAACCTTATTAGGTCACAAATAAATGGAGGTGAAAACCCTTATGGATATGGAACCATGGTGCACAAAAAAGATATCGTTTTCTTTTTTAAATTTTCCCCTCATTTCCTATCGATATATTTTGAAGAAAAATCCTAAAACAAATCAACCATTAACCTAAAAAATAGAGGAAAAAACCTCAAATCAACAAAAACAAATAACAAAACAAAAAAAAATTAAGAAAAATAGTGAGAAATGAAAAATATATAAATAAAATTGATAATTGGAAGAAATAAAAAAATGAGGGAAACATGGATTCTTGGCTGCAATAGTCTTCACTATTCCTCTTATATCATGTTTAAGAATGTTCAATGAAGAAATGAAACAAAATATTTTTTCTGTCTTCTTAAGTGAAAATTTCCATGCATCTTTCAGAAGTTAGAAAAAACCCTCCTCTTTCAATAGGCGGGGAAAACCCATATAGATTGATGTAGAAGCCTAAAATAAATCCACCACTAACTTGCAAAATAGAGGAAAATCCATCAAAACAACTAAAACAAATAACAAAACCAAATAGGAAAATAGGAACAATGGTGAGAAACATGAAATAGTATAAATAAAATATATATCAAGAAGAAATGAAACAATAAAGAGGGAAAAAATTGGTTTCTTGGGTACAATACTCTTGCTCTTCCTCTTCCTCTTCTCTCTGGTAGAACCATGTAAAATGAAGAAATGAAACAAAGCCTCATTTTCCCACCTTTTTAAGACATTTTTCTTGCTTCTTTAAAACATTTAAGATGTATCTATTTTTTCAACGTGTTAAAAAAAGACTTATTATGCAGTGCTTTTGTTTATCAAAAGCACTCGTGCACCTAAAATGTAGAAGGATCACTAGAGGGCCTAGACTCTAAAAGGAGAATCGATGTGTTTAATTATTGTTCCATTTATCTTTAGGCAATGAGTGCAATTGAATTGTTGTATTATTATGCAGTGCAATGGAATGAAAAATACACACTAAACAAGACAAATTTCACAGAAAATGGATAGGAATTGATCAGTAAAATTACAATATAAAATTCATTAATTCCAGTAGTATACATGAATGTTACATAAAGGAGAATTCAAATCATGTGGATAGGATTCGAATCTACTGAATCAAGACTGACTGCATGGCTAACTAGAAGTGTCTAAATCACTATCAAAGCTAACTAGTATAACTCCATATGTCTAATTCAGTCTCTCAATTTGTTAAACCAGTTAAACTACTGTGGTACATGAGAAGTAGGTGAGAATAGGAACCTACCCACATGCATCCATGCAAGACTGGTGCTAACTGAACTGGAGGACATATAACTAAATGTAACTGGATCATAACTTAGCTTAACTAGTTACCAACTACCAACAACTAAAGGAGGTTGGTGGCGGCACTCCCAAAGGCTCTTAAATTGTAGGGATTATCCTTAGGCTTATTCCTTTGGTTTGGAATGGTTGCTGGATCTGGATCTAGAATCTCATGAGGTTCAGCCTCAATACCAAGATCATTCTCATCTTTTTCTTCTTCATCTGAATCTGAAACATGTGACTAATCATCATCACCAAAAGGTAGTGGAAGAGTGGTTATACCTTCTTGTTCTTTGGATGATGGTAGATCAAACAACCAATCTTATTCGAACTGAACAGTGTGCTTAATGAAGCATTCCTAGTTAAAACCTCCAAGAACTTGCATTCCTTTTCATCCTCTGCATATCCTATTAGTATGCATTCGCTACTCTTGGCTTGGAAGTCCTTTCTCTTATCAATGGGTATTGTGGCCCAAGATTTGGAAACAAAAAATCTCAAGTGTGAGACATTGGGCTTATCCCCATGCAGTGATTTGAATGGAGTGTTCCCAACCACTTATTTATGAGGAAATAGTTTTTTATGTATGAAGCATAGTTTACATCTTCTACCGAAAGAGAAGAAGGAATATTTTTGTCTTGGGGAAGACAGGTTTCCATCTTCTTCAATGATCTATTCTTCCTCTCAACCAAACCATTCTATTGTGGTGTGTATGGAACTGAGTGTTCCATTAATTGAATCCTGTCTGATTCACAATATTGTTGGAAATATATTTTAATGAATTCACCTCCATTATATGATCTTATGGGATTGATCTTTTTCTTGAAACTATTCTCAGTCATATCTTTAAAAACATTAAAATTTCCAAATACTTCTGGTTTTTGTTCCATGACTCATATATCCAACAAATCCTAGAACAATCATCAATAAAAGTAGGGAAATACTTGGAACCATTAATTGATGTTGTATGCATTGAACTTGACACATCACTATGTATCAAATCAAGTATAGAAGCAAATCTATGTGCCTTCCCAACTTCATGCCTCTTCTCTGGATGCTTACCTACCAAGCAACTGGGACATACTCCATCGAAAGTTTGTATGAGAGGAAAGCCTTCAACCATTTTATCATTGTAAATTTTCTGGAGATATTTGAATTTGAGATACCAAAATATATCATGACATATATTGCTAGTGTTGTTATCATGAGTTACTAGAGCAGTGGGAGGTTAAACCATCAAAAAATGTCAGTACTCATAAGCCTTAGTGGCATGATTAGAAATACCTTTCTCTATGAGATTTATAGTATATTTTTCTATGATATCAATTGAGTCAGAGTCGAATGTAACTCTCTTGGAAGATCATGTATGGGTCATCTAATAAATAAACAACAAATTTGTTGTAAGGGAGGGAACATAGAGAACATTTTTGAACTCACCATGCTGGATTTTAATTGAACCTCTTCTTGTTTTTGGAATTTGGGAGTCATCTCCCATGTGAATGCCAGGTCCTTCTGATAGAGTGAGAGTGGAGAAGGATTCCTTGGAAGAAACCATGTGTTTGGATTCTCCATAATCAGTCAAGTAAGCTTTCAACTGAGTAATGGATTCCTTCAAGGCATGACATCTCTCGTGATATTTTGTATGTGTTCCAACATCAGAATTATTTTCTCCTCGAAGAGAAAAAATTTTCGGTTCAAGGAGGGAGGATAGATAGTTGATATTCTTCTTCATGCATTGACTTTCAGGATTAAAACCCTCATACAATAAGGACACTTAGTCCTTTCAAACTTTTTCTTCTTCTTGGAGCCCAAAGATCCTTTAGAAGACTTCTGAATCTATTTTGGATTTGAATTAGATGCTTTAGGATCCTTTACCTTGTGCTTCCCTTTATCTTGTGCACTGGTTGAGCCCAACATCAAAATATCCTTGTTCTTGGAATTTTGGAGGACTCCCATTTGGACCAACTTATCCTACTCTTGTATTAAAGACTCGAAAAATCCATCAAGTGAAGGCATCTTCCAATTCGGGATGGTAGCTCTTCCAGAATGGAAGGTAGAGACAGAGACATAGTACTCAAAACCAAGTTTTCCAAGAATAGAGAGCATGAGATTCTCAACCTTCCTCTCTATTCCACATTTATTACATTGTAGTTCTAGAGGCTTTAATTTTTAGAAAAAATACTGGGTTGCAATGCTATTAGCTTGTTATCCAAGGTGTCCCCCTGAAGCTCATCTTGTTTTCCAAACAATAATTTGAGCTTCTCCCAAGCTTCATTAGGAGTATTGAATCCCTAAGGATGAAAGAGGAGATCCCTAGAGATGTGAGTGCAAAGGAATCCAAAACCTTCATTCAATCAGTTCAAGAACTTGTTTTTTTTAACAGGATGATGATGTTTTGTCTCTCTTCATGTAGTCATCCTATAAAGGCCAAGATTTAGCAAGGAGGCCTGCATATATTCTATCCAATCAACATAGTTGAAGGGTGTAAGGATCTGGGGTAAGAAAGAAGTAGAATACAACTATTCTTCCTTCTGAACAGTGAATTATTCAATTGAGCTACGTAGCACCTGTAATAAAAAAAAGAAAAATTAAAAACAATTCACAAGCATATCAGAATCAATCCTTCCATATAGACATGTACACTTTCTCAGGGTCTGTCACGCCCATAGAGACTTCTATGAACGAATCCATAGTTAGCAATGCACACTTTGTAGTACTTATGTGGAAACCCAACTACTTCTACTTTACAATGGAGATTGGATAGAATTTATGTATGCCTAAGTAGGATCTGATACCATGTTTAATTATTGTTACATTTATATTTAGGAAATGAGTGCAATTGAATTGTTGTATTATTATGTAGTGTAATAAAATGAAAAATACACACTAAAAAAGACAAATTTCACAGAAAATGGATAAGGATTGCTCAGTATAATTAAAGTATAAAATTCATTAATTTTATAATTATACATGAATGTTACATAAAGGATAATTTCAATTATATGGATAGTATTTGAATCTACCAACTCACGACTGACTGCATGGCTAACTAGAAGTGTCTAAATCACTATCAGAGATAACTAGTCTAACTCCATATGTTTAATTCAGTCTCTTAATCAGTTAAACCAGTTAAACTTATGTGGTAGGTGAGAAGTAGGTGAGAATAGACTCCTACCCATAGGTAACTATAAAATACTGGCGCTAACTAAACTGGAGGACATTTAACTGAATGTAACTGGAGCATAACTTAGCTTAACTAGTTACCAACTACCAACAACTGAAGGAGGTTAGTGGAGACACTCCCAGTTCCTCTTAAATTGTAGGGATTGGTCTCAAAGGCACATAAAATGATGCACAAACATGCATTCAATTGCAGTTAACCTCTATATGTGTTCCCCACACTCTAGTGACTCGATACTGGTGGCACCAACATCCCAAGTGGACCCGATGGTACTAGTCGACCCAATATTAATAAACGACTCCTAAGTTAGGAAAATATGATTTAATAGACTTGGGGAAATATTATCTCCAATGCTATGAGAAAATATGCTAAGAGAATAACTGGAAATAGATCTTGCTACTAAGATAATTCTCACAAGCATACACAATAAAAATAAAGAGAAGAAAAGAGACTGAATCACATGAATAAATATATGAGTATTGGAGTGTATCCTTCCATCAGTTAATGATGAATAATAGTGTACATAAATAGTACAACCCTAATAGGAAAACAAATTTGTATGGAGACAACTCATAAAGCTCAAAAAGGATGACTTACCAAAATATGATAAACCCCCATATGTGGCTAAAGCACTTCCCAAATCAGTCAAGGACCTCACGAATTAGGAAAAGCATGAGTGAGTTTTCAAGAGTGATGGAAAAAATGCTAATCCTAGAAAAGGGAGAGAAATTCATGATGGACGGGGTGGAAACAAAATAACCCACTTTCCTAGTTAACTAGCTCTACCTTATCCATGGAAAATAAGGATAAAGCATAATAAAGCAGAATTTGCAGTAAAGTGCAGTTACCAATTCTGGATGTCCATAAAGTGGTTAATATCAACCCAGAATTAGAAATAAATCATTCATGGGGTATAGATGGAATGTGTTGACTTTAAGGTGCAAGTGCATGCCAACTAATTAATTTAGTGGGTAAATAGTTAATGAAATAATGATTAATTATTTTATCCCAAGTATTGAGTGGGTTTAGTATATTCCAACACCCCCCTTTAATTCTGACCTTATGATGGTAGGTCAAAAATATAGGTGTATATAGGTCCCAATAACAAGGTTATAGTCACCCTTTAAAAATTATTGATCGTGTCCAAAAAACTGAGGAAAGAGGCAAAACCACATGGGGAAAATCCTCCCTCAAGAAAAGACAGGCACAAAATTTGAAATAATATGTCTTCAACATATATTTATCTTCACTTGAATGAGCTAAATGAACTACTTTTGGATGAAATACTTGATGAAGAAATCATGAACTCCATTATCATGTGCTAGAGTGTATAACCTGCAGGAAGGAAGAGGAGATACTCCGTGTATCTCGTCAACTGATGAAGTAGGAGCATTATTTGAATTCTTCTTGTTTCTGAAAAACTCTGATATGCAAACACAATCTGAAATGGAAAAGAGATCTGTGCATACTTCTTCCCAAAGATACTAATATTTAAAATCAAAATTAGTATGCATGGATTTAAATGTTAAGTGAGAAAATAATGCTAATATTTAAAATAGAGAGAAGAAAAGAAATGTTAAGTTCTTCTCTTAACATATTTTATCTTAGCATTATTTTAAATTACTCATATTTAAAATCACTTAAATTTTAACCCATTCATAAATATTGGATACTAAAACTCAATTGTAAATTAATGTCTACCCAAAAGTGTAGAAATAATAGATCCAATGTTATGATCAAACATGCTAAGAATAAGCACAGGAAATAGATACACGAGAAAAATAGAGAGGAGAAAAGAAGCTTAATCACATGAATGAAGTGATTAATATTGGATTGTATCCTTCCATTGATTAATGATGAATATTAGTGTACATAAATAGTAAATCCCTCTTCAGAAAATCGATTTGTATGTAGACAACTCATAAAGCTCAAAAAGGATGACTTACAAAAATATGATAAACCCCGATAGGTTGCTAAAGCACTTCCCAAATCAATCAAGGACCTCACAAATTAGAAAAACCATGAGTGAGTTATCAAGAGTGATGGAAAAACATACTAATCCTAGAAAATGGAGAGAAAGTCATGAAGGATGGGTTGGCAACAAAACAACCCTGTTTCCTAGTTAACTAGCTTTACCTAATCCACATAAAAGTAGGATAAAGAAGAATAAAGAAGAATCCACAATAAAGCGTAGTAACAAAATCTGGATATCCATAAAGTGGTCAACATCAACCAAGAATAAAAAATAAATTATTCCAGGGGTATATATGGCATGTGTTGACTTTAAGGTGCAAGTGGATGTCAACTAATTAAGCTAGTGGGTATATAATTAATCAAATAATGATTAATTATTGTATCCTAAGTATTGAGTGGGTTTAATATATTCCAACAAGACTAAGTATGGACAAGGGAGGATTATAAATCCTAACATGATGTGCCTTCACTAAATAGGAGCATAAACATTGATGTGCTTTGACCAAAGAGGAGGACCAACATCGGTGAGCCTTAGCCTAATAGGTGCACTCATGTTTCATTTAAGTGGAACACCAATGTTTTTGTTGACAAAATAATATTGGTGCACATGGTACATGTACCACTAGTGCACCCACGCCTTAAAAATAAAACCTATGTGCCTTCACAAAAGAGGATCACTAACACTAATGTTCATTATCCAAACAAGAGCACCAACACCTATGCACCTTATCAAAGGAGGAGCATCAACACTTGTGCACATTACCCAAAGAGGAGAACCAATACACCATCGCAAAAGTGGAGCACACTTTTTTATTTTATTTTTCTAAAATAGCATTGGCTCACATGGTCCATAGAGCACCAATGCTCCTAAACTATTGAGGAGCATTGTTGCAACATTACCAAAAATAAACACTTGTAATCCTAAATAATTTAAAGCACTGTCATTCCATAATGGTTTAGGCACACTAATAAAAAAACATCTAAAACCTATGCCTAGTAGTCTCCACTAGAATCCTCTACTATAAATGGATAAGGGACATGTTTGTTTGGGGGGATTTCGCTACAACCTCAAATAGAAGGTGTTATCCTTGTAGTGTGAGAAACATATATAGATATGACACTCCCAATATTTATTTATTTTTCTTAAACAAATACATAGACGCACAAATATTTATATAGATTATTAGGTTCTGATATCTCGACAAACCAATCAATATCACTCAGTCCTATGTTGTGCTTAGGATGTATTTTAAGAAACAAAATTTTGTTGAACTAGCTGGGAGCTAATAAAATGGACATTTTGACATATTGAAAAATGTTTCCACCAAATTATTAAATAAATATAAGGGAAAATATATTTATCTTCACAATTTCAAGGCACAATATTAGTAAAAAGAAACACCAACCAAATATTTCCTGAATTTAGTAACTAGGACTCGTTCCTCTTGTACAAAAATACAAATTAATATCGGTATGGAATACATACAATAATGTCTACACAAAAATGTAGATTATGAGGAATTACATAGAAAGACATCATTAAATATAATAATATTGATACACTTCTTCCTTCATGGTATGTTCTTGGGAACCATATATCATGAGTTGTCTGTCGATTATGTCTCTTGATGATTGGTTTCCCAAATAATGTATAATTTAATAAGGCTTGTCCAATCCTTCAACTAGATGATTAATTTACTGGATACAATATTTAAAGAAGGGTCATTAGATGATTCCACAAAACAATATTTTTTCTAATACTATTTTTTAGGAAAAGAAACCAATCCTTCGTGTAATTGATATGTGTTTTGTATTTTTATTTGTGGATGAATAGAAAAAAAAATCATGTAGAATATGATCTAAGTGCACCCTAAGTGCACCCTATTTGAGGACTGGTTGAATGAGACAAGGATTAAATGGCATGAAGGTTATTTATGACTAATGTATTTGAGGAAGGATTGATTAATCCTTGCATTGGATGGTACATAATAGGCATTATATTTGGGGTAATGTTAGACCACCTTTCTTCTAAGTTATACTTTTTCTTGGTTCCATACAATTTGGAGGGTCACCTGATCATTTCCATAGACGATACATTTTGTGAATAGTATTTGATAGAGTGTTTAATGATCCTTTATCTAAATTGTGTTATTATCACAAACATATATGAGAAAAGGACTCCCTATCATTCATCAATATGATATGTTTCATAATTAATATGTCATTATGTTTATTTTCTATTGTATTCGAGGGACAATTGAACAACACTTTCCATAAATAATTATTTACTCGGATTCCTATTTATAGAATTGTCAAATAAGAAGGGTCAACTAATCCTTCTTACAGATAATACATTTCTATGAACTTTATTTGATAAAGTGATTTTTTATTCTTTATCTAAATGATTCATTTATCTAGTAGTGTCATTGAGAAAAGTATAGCTAATTATTCCTCAATATGATTTCATTCATTGTATAGTTTCCTAGATATAGAAGTTGTTGGGTTTAGCTTTTACCAAATTTGAGGAAAGGTCGTCCAATCATTTCCCTATTTGTATGGTTTTGTGTCTACCATATTTGGGGATCGTTGACAGATTCTTCCTTTAGTCAGAAGGTTTACAATGTATTGTATATAAGAGAGGGTTTTTTATCCTTCCTCGAAATGATATGTTTCGTTAGTATCATACGTAAGGATGGTTTTTCCAATCACTCATCTCAATTTCACAATAATAAATTTCTGATTTTAGGAATGGTCAACTAATCATTTGATTAAGGTAGGTTAATCATTTTTGCATACTATAGTTTAGAAAAGAACAGCATATCCTTAATCTATATGATGTGTAACTGGATATATTATTTAATGAAGGGTCGGTTGACCATTTCTCTAGCTAAGACTATTAGTGGTAAATGAATTTGAAGAAGTTTCATATGATCCTTCTTCCATATGATAAGTATTAATAACATTAAAATTAGAGGAAGAGTAGATAGATACTTTATACGATGCTTGACCCAAGGCATACATTTGAGTAACAATATTCCTATCCATACTAAAGACAATACTTTTCATAGATACCACATCTCAGGAATATTCATCCAATATTTTGTCTATCTAGTACAATTATTATATAGCATATTTGAAGAATCTTAGACCAATATTTTTTTTAGATGGTATATTTCCTCGCTACTATATTTGAGAAATATTATTCGATCCTTATTCAATATGATGCTTCACATGAGGAGATCATTTGAAGAATGGTCTATTTGTTGTTCTTCAATATAATGCTTGAGCCAATGTCCACTTCTAAGAAATGTTCTAATGATTATTTATCTGCATAATGGTTAACCCCTAGTGAACATAGTTGAGGAAGGTTATCTGGATCCTTCATTAAGGATTTGTTTGACCCTAAGTTGAAATTTTAGAAAGTGTCGACCAATCCTTCCTCAAGATGAAATAATTCTAGGATATCATATTTTAGAAAGAGTTGTTTGGTCTTTATTCCAGGTAGTACACTTCATGTATTCCTTTTTCAAGAAGGATATGATTAACTTTCAACTAAATAATAGGTTTCTTGGATATGGTATAATAAAAAGGGTAGTTCGATCCTTCCTCTGTATGATTCTTGATTGTAGATTCATATTGTTTGAAGGATTGGTTGATTGTTCCTCTAGATTATTCTTATCCTAAAGTACATATTTAAGTAAGGTTCATCTGATCCTTCATGTAGATAATATTTATCCCAAGTACAAATTTAAGGAAGGGTTGGCTGATCCTAATTTTAGATGGTGCTTGAACCTTGCTCTATATTGGGGAATGGGTAGTAGATCCTTCTTCAATATGATCCTTGATACGGTATAAAAATTTAAAGAAGTTTTAACTTATCATTTTTCTATATGATACTTGAATCGATGTCCACATTTGAGGAAGGGTAGGTCGATCCTTCCTGTTGATGGTGCTTGACTTGAAGTCCATAAGTGAGGAAGGAATGGATTATCCTTCCCTTATATGTTGCATGAGACAAGATTCACATTTGAGGAAGGGTATACTAAGCCTTAGTCTAGATGATTCTTTCATTGAGGTGCACACTTAAGGAAGGATCAATGTGAATATTTGAATAAGTATGAATATTTCATATAGATGATGATCTATATGATGCTAGAAGCGATGTGAATATTTGAATAAGTATTAGCATATTCTTCCTCCAAATGATGGTTGACCCCATGGACATTTGAGGAAGGTTCAACTGATCCTTTAACATGATGATGCTTGATATCACTTTGATGTCCTTCTATGGTGATGACACCACTATTTCATCACTATGCATTTGAATATTGGGTAGGAAATATTGGTCATTCCCCTTTATCACTACATTAGACTAAAATGATAAGATGCGTGAATAGAGATCCCAAATACAAATGGATATGAGGTGGTACTTTACACCTTCCCAAAAATAGATCCTACAAAAGTAGACTAGGATTTTTCAAATCTACCTTCAAAACACGATGATATACGTTCAATTCTCTTATATGTGTCTACCTGATGTTAAGAATAATTCCAACTAATGATAATTGATATTTGTGCATCTAATGATAATATGTTGCTCAAAACTCACAATAATTCCTTTACAAGTTACTTGGGTAGTGTCATTAACTAGATCAAATACCTCAATGTTATATGAGGAATTACTCTTCTACAGTGTAGTGATTACGTTCCTACTCATCCTCATCGTCTGCGTCAATGATACTGGGGGAATCCACCTAGGAATATGCACACCCCATCATCATATCATCTAGTTATCTTTCCACCGTGACTATATGCATCATTGTACATCCCACTTCCAATAGTTTCTCCATGTCATGTCGATACCTCTTCATGAGAGGATCTTTTCCCCATTGATTCCTCTAGACTTGGGAGCATGATAGATTACCTCGATCCTTGGATAAGGGGAAAGATCACTCATTTTGACCCTATTGTGTCACATATTTCTTAGTACATCAATGATCTCATAGCTCATCACCATGCACACTTGATCCATAATCACAAACCCCATGCCCATGGTGTGGGGTAAGACCTTAACCCTATTAAATTTTTCAAATGCACGGTCTCGACCATTTCCTAAGATCACATGTCATACTAAATCAAAATTTGGCACCAATTTCACTACAAGAATCTATATTACATGCCTTTCTTGATTATTGGGACCATTTTTTAGGATCAATGATTTTTTATCGTTAAATATTCTAGTCCTCTCTCAATTTATGTGCCACCATGTAACTCACATTATATATGTATTTATATGGCATTTTCATTTTCTAGATGTACATTTATGGTTGGTTATCTTTGTTTTCTGTATAGATACAAGTTACGGTTGTGCACCCCCTTTGTGGTACCAACCACTTCTATAGGGGGTACCCCTATTTTCTCCTCAAGTTGATGCATTGCCTCATTTTTCTCCCCTCATCCTGTAGTACCCCCTATTTTTTGAGTAAGTGTCCATTCCCAACCACCACAACATTTTTCCTTGCTGAATAATAGATCCTCCCTTTACACGGGTGACAGTTTTTTAGAACCCATGCCATGTGAATACCATTAGGATTGGGATTCCTTATAGATTGACATATTGAGTTGAAGTCGGATGAATTTCCTCATATTGTCACTTGTTGACCTGTCCCCTTGGACTCTCAATACGTAGTTTTTGTTAATCTCTTTTCTAACTCCTTAAACAATGAAAAGATCGATGAGTACTCTTTTTTCTTTCACACTCATTAAAGTATGTGAAAGAACATCCATCCAATATATTTTTACCCCTTTTTGGGGCATAATGGACTATTTATGAAAAGGGAATACTCTAGTCCCTTTTGGGAAGAATATTTCTTCATTGAACACTTTTATGCCTTTTCAGGCCTTGGAGACTAACTTTATGAAAAGGACCACCATTGGAGTCTTCTTCCTCTTTTTAGTCTCTCTAAAATTTAAAAGAACACCGAGCATTAACTGACTCGGGATCGATAAAATAAACGGCATAGTTCCATCTCAAGCACACTTCTATCCCTTCTTAGAGCTCCTTAAACCATGAAGAAGGACACAATGGTGCTTATTATAACCCATACATAACGCATAAAATACCTTGTGTCGTAAGCATTCCCATTCACCTTAGTTTAGAGTATTTTTCATTGAGTAATCCTTAAACCCCTTTTTTCTTATGATAACCATGTTTTCCTCTAAGGACATCCTGATAAATTCCCACCCATTGCAGGTTTCCCCACTCGCCTCCTTAGCTATAATCCCCTCCCCCAAAGATCAATTTTATATGCTACCAAGTCAGGCAATCTGTCATACTCTAAACAAAGTAAGTTTGATTCTGCTTACTCAGTTGTTTTCGTATCCATTGACAATGTCCTAGCCCAATGTACTATTATATTCATTGCATGGTTGTATAGCTCACTCTCCTATCAAGGAACCATTATTTCCTTGCTAGATGAAGGTATCCATCTGTCAACACCAGCACATATATTCCATAGAATAGAGCTAGAGGTACATGTACCTTGGGATCATCACCATAATTGATGAGTTCGTATGGACTACTTGAAGGGAAACCTTATTTCCCTTTTAGATAGTTTCTTCTCACATGCTTGACATCAACCCCCTCATCGTACCGTTGAGATTCATATAGGGTTTGTTTCTTTCATTAGTTGGTTGAAGACCTCAAATAACCCTTGACTCTAGCAAATTGGTGAGTCCCTTTTGAAAACCTATAATTATTATGTTCCTCGGGATATTTGGGTTGTGTTAGTGACAGTGTTTGGAATCCCTTCATGCTTTCGAATATATCTAGGTCCAACTACAGGCCGTTGTTTTCACTACCAATTTTTTAGATCACTCATGGTTGCACCATGATTATAGTCCATATATGAGTCTGTATTGGATACCTTTGAGGTATACAACAATTATCAATGTATGGGCGAGCCCCCCTTTAGAGTCACCGTCATATTATGTATATTGAGATATATATACAAGCATGGGTATTCTTGTCTCTTCTATATATTTGTGATTATATGCACCTCATCCATTTTTATTGTTGTATCTACATATTTATCCCTTGTATCACCAACAAATAGTTTTATCTCTCCTGTAGTGTAGTCCTTGGCTCTCCACACTATTACTACATTCATACTTTGGAAAAGTAATTCCTATGATGTCTATCAGTCATATGATGAGCTCACAACCTAACACATTAGGGGGGAATATTTTAACACAAAATATGTCTTCATACATCATATTCAACTTACTATTTCCATATTATTAGTATCCACACCAAAAATCAACATGGTGAAACTTCATATACCAAAACACCCGAAAAATTGATGCATTATGGAAAGTGGACTTATCCCACAAAGTTAGGAAATTCCACCAAAATAAGGAAAAACCCACCAAAATAGGTAAAATGCCACATTAAAAGGACGTCCCACTCAAATTCAAAATTTACCAGCGGTAAGTGGAAAAAACACCATGGTTTGGAAACCCTAAACCCTAAGAATTTTCCTATTCATGTTATATGAAGGTTTCCATTGACAAAATCTTTGACCCTTTTGTGACAAAGTGTGGGAAACATCACGTTGATTGGAACCAGGCGAGATACACTCAACCCAACTGCAACAGATCCCATTTTATGAGGTAATTTCATTCCTTGTATAAGCCAAATTGTTATAATAAAAGAGAAAAAACCATTTCATGTGCTTCTTGTGTGTATTAAAAAGGAAAATTTTTAATGTTAATTCTTTATTACTATTATTATTTAGATTTTACTATTAATGTGTCTGTTTACATTTATGACTCATATTCAATTACACTTTGGTTTATATTGTACATTTTCGTAGTCTAGTTTAAGTTTCACCATTTTTTACTTGCATTTTCCACACTTCCTTCACACACCAGTGCCACAAGATCCATTCTATCATGTTTCCTCTACCCCAACTTCTCCAAGCTGGTAGAGCCTCCTTTTTCACATGTCGGAGTGAAAAAACACTCAGAACTATTAGGATTATTAATCATCCCTTGTCCAATTTGTTCATATGTCCAAATCAGGAGTCATGTCTAAATCGGGAGTCCATCTAGTCTATTTTTAGTCACTAGCATCATTGGGTCCACTTGGCCTAATTGGGGCACATGTTCCAATTACTAAAGCATGGGGAACACTAATTGAGGTATACTTCCACTGATTGCACTTGCATGCTTCAGTTTAGGAGCCTCCTATACCAATCCCTACAATTTCATATCCATTGGGAGTGTCAATACCAACCTTCATCAGTTGAGTTCAGTTAGTGACTAGTCAAGCTGAGTTAGGAGTCAGTTACATTTAGTTCTAGTCCTATACACTCATTTAGCACTAGGTTTGCATGGTTGCATGTAGGAGAGCCGCATTTCTCACCTACTGTAGTCAGTTAGCCTCAGTCGACACTAAATTAGACACTTCATTTGTGTTTTAGAACTCCGTTGAACTTTGGTATTGGTTTAGACAAGGTCAGTTAACTATTGAGTCCTTTGACAGTTATTTAGACAATGTCTTAGTTACCTACAGTCAAGTAGAGTCTAATCAATTCAAATTTCCTTATGGGATTCAAATTGCATGTGTCTATTTAAGCCATTGTATTTCATTGTAATTATTTTATCTAATTACTTTTTTTATTAATGAAAGCATTCACAGTTCCAAGCCATTTTTGCACTGTTTCATTCTTCAATTGCTGAGAAAATTGTGTGATCTATTTTGTGAGTTGTGTGTTTGTCTATAGATCTATGTGCTCAATTTATATGGTATCAGAGCAACTATGGACAAGGCACTTCTCCTCCTCAGATCTCCTACTGGATCATTTTTTAGCAAAATTTCTCCTTCCAACTCTGCACCAGAAGCAAAAGGTTTACCACTTAATACACCAAGTTAAGGAATTGTTGATCAAGATTAATTGATAAACTATGTGGGGTGTGGTGAAAACCTGAAATTTGCATGTTGTTCGACCTTACGGTGCCCCTTTTGTGTTTTTGCAGGTACAACTTCGAAATGGATTCAACAGTTCCTCTTCTCACCCTATTCACTAACTATTAAAAATGGAAGAAGAAGATGATTGCATCTCCGATGAGATGAGGTCTCTATGGGGTGTCTATTGGACTTGGTGAAGAGTGTTTTAGTGAGAATGAATCTCTAAATAAATTTGATGCATCTTTTGGAACAATGGCACTGGGTCTTTCTCCTAGCTTGCACTACCTTAGTAGATCTATTGAAGACCCAAAGGAGCTCTAAACAAGATTGGACATAACCTTTGGAATGATTGGTGAGGATCATAATAGAAATTTGGAGAGAATTTTCTGTACCATAAGCATTATAAATGCAAAATTATCTACCTCCAATCTCTCTGATGAAGTTGTTGAAAATGAAGAAGAAGCAGAATCTTCTACATAGTCAATTCGAATTGAAGACAATATCCTTGTAGTGACTCCTTCTTCTGATGCTCCGGAAGTTCATGAGATATCTCATATATAATATCTTCATATGGATGAAATATAAGAATACATTTGAATCTCTGATATTGAAGAAAAACACTGCTACACTTCCATGCAAACAGTCATCGGTGATTTTCGGTGATTTTCCTTTGAATTCTATGCAAAATTTGCCAGTAATTGCTTCCAAAAGTGAAGAGAAATTTGATTTTTCTCCCTCTAATGTTGTTGATGGTGTGAAAATATGTAATACCTTGGATATTTTGGAAGAAATATCAGATTACCAAAGTGATCCGTTTACTCCCCATGATATATATCTTCCAGCAAATTCCAGTAGGATTTCATGCACCAAAATTCAGAATTTTGAAGAAGAAGAAAGTTGTGCATCCACTATCTCAGTTGACCATTTCTTTGGATCTGATATGAACCTTATTGGATTTTATATGATCTTATTTGGATCTGATATGAACCTTATTGGATGTTATATGATCTTATTTGGATCTGATATGATAATTATTGGTTTAATGTTTCAAATTCATAATCTTTCAATACTGCTTGTAGCTGTTCCCATCAACAGTGTGAAGAAACAAGTACCGCAAGTCTCCTACAAAACTACTGCTGGGGATTTGATTTCATTTCACAGTTTTGAATATGTTGTGAACCTATTTATATATGATTTACTTTTTGATCTAATATTATTTGGTTCAAATTTTAAAATCCAAGAGCTTCCGTTCATGCTTGTAGCTGCTATCACCAATTCTGGTGTGAAAAATCAAGTACCGCAGTTTCTCATCAAAATTGTTGCTGGGGATTTGGTGTTAGTTTCCTCTTATGAGGTTGCTGATATTTTATTATGTGATTCTTTATCTATTTGAGAAGATATATCATAATATGGAGCTCCATCATTCACTCTCAACAGTCCTAATTCTTTTCTACCATTAATCACATGCTCATCTCCTCATAGAACTAGTAAAGAGGAAGACATTCTGCATCCGCCTTAACACTTGCTCGTAACACTTTGGGGCTGATTTTACCACTCATGATTTTCTGTTCATGGCTGCAACATATCAGTTTCTTGAGTGTTCCTCGGATGTTCTAAATCCTCAAGAACCTTTTTCTCACTTATCAGTTGACTTCAGTTTCTCTACATGGGTCCAGTCTTCATCCAACAACTATCTATATTTATGATTTAGTTGAGCATATCATTATTTTTCCAAAGAATAACATTCCACCAGACATAATGATGGAGAAGTTCACATCCTAGGCCCCAGGATACCTATGCACCAAAGAACCAGATTGATCCTGATTCTCCCTGCTTAATTAGAGGGGGGGCTTTTTTCCCATGTGGTTTTTTCCCCAGCTCCTTGTATTAAGCAGTTACTTTACTTTACTTGATGTAATGGGTGACCTATGGTATTAGTTACCAGGGCCCAAATATTTTCCAACTTAGCATTTAGGGGGGGTGTTAGGATTATTAATCCTCCCTTGTCCAATTTGGTCATATGTCTAAATCAGGAGTCATGTCTAAATAGGGAGTCCATCTAGTCTATTTTTAGTCACTAACACCATTGGGTCCACTTGGCCTAATTGGGGCACATGTTCGAGTTACAAAAGTGTGGGGAACACTAATTGAGTTCTACTGCCGCTGATTGCGCTTGCATGCATCAGTTTAGGAGCCTCCTAGACCAAACCCTACAATTTAGGAGCCACTAGGAGTGTCGATACCAACCTTCATCAGTTGAGTTTAGTTAGTGACCAGTCAAGCTGAGTTAGGAGTCAGTTACATTCAGCTCTAGTCTTCTATATTCAATTAGTGTTAGGTTTGCATGGTTGCATGCAAGAGAGACACATTTTTCACCTACCACATTCAGTTAGCCTCAGTCAACACTGAAGTAGACACTTGAGTTGTGTTTTAGAACTCCATTCAACTCTGGTAATGGTTTAGACAGGGTCAGTTAACTATTGACTTTTTCGATAGTGATTTAGACAAGGTATTAGTTACCTACAATCAAGTGGAGTCTAATGAATTCAAATTTCCTCATGTGGATTCGAATTGCGTGTGGTTATTTAAGCCATTGTACTTCATTGTAATTATTTTATCTAATTACTATTTTTATTAATGAAAGCATTCAAAGTTGCAAGCCATTTTTGCACTATTTCATTCTTCAATTGCTGAGTAAATTGTGTGATCTATTTTGTGAGTTGTGTGTTTGTCTACAGATCTATGTCCTCAATTTATAACAACAAGTTTGAATGAATGATATGAAGTAAAAAACCCATAGAATATCTCAAACATGATTCAATAATGGAAACATGTTGAAAAGAAGGAATTCTAACACTGAGGAATACAAGCTGCAAGATGATAACGGTTTCTAGATTCATTTCTTGGATAATGAGTTGGAACTGATAGGAAGGAATTCATCAAGACCCTAATGTATTCCCCATCATACAACATGAAACAAAATCCAAGGTATTATCTAAGTAGATCAATTCATCAAGTACAACGTATGACATAGGGATGACCAACATTGACGGGCATAAATGTCAACTAGAATATAGATGGATAACTTAGGTTTAGATTTCCATTTAAACATATAGAAAAATATATGACATGACCTGAAAACACTGACATAAGAACATTGATATAGAGTAATATTCCAAGAGGAATCGAAACCCTCACCATAATTACTTGAAGAGTATCCAATCAGAGGAGTAAAACTACTCATAAGGATCCTAAGCAAGCTAAAACCCAACTTCGAGAAACCGAATCAAACAAGTGCTAGGATAAAGTATTTCCCAACATATTGCAACCACTTTATGGAATAAATAAATAAAATGGTTTCTCCCTTTTTTATTTTTAAAAGGATATTCTTCATTTTTTAATGATCTCAAAGAACATATAGATGTCTGATCAATGGTATATTTTTCGTTCAATTTTTACAGTCCCAAAAAAAGTAAACTTGATGCCTTATTCATTTTGTAATGGGATCAAAGAACAGAGAGAATAATTCCCGACGTTTTTTCATGGTTTAACATGAATGGATAAGAAATAAAAGTATTCTCATCAGTGTATTTTTTGTAAAATTTTTACAAGCCCAAAAATATATATAAAAATGTACTCAATATAGGTTCCATTTTTGTTCATTTATAAAAGCGTGAAAAAGGATGAAAGGATACTCAAAATGTGTCTTTGTCATAGTTTAACAAGCATGAGAAATGGGTAGGAGTAACCTTGTCAAGTGACTTTATCATGGTTTAATGATCACAAAAAAAAGGATAAAACTAATATCATGGAAACCCTCTATGGGAAAGAATTTTGGGAATCCCCAATGAGAAAATCCAGAAGTAGACAAAGAGAGAGACTATGAGGCTCAAACTTCAGGACACATAAGGGGAAAAAGATAGTTCATGCACCTATGAAAAATAATAGCATGGGAACCAAATGGAAATCACTGTGCTACTCTAAGGAACCCATGTGAGGAAGGATATAACACACAAGTTATGATATGCAATGCAAATGAGGGATAATATCACTACTTTATTAGTGGGACCCTAAGGTATGATGATGGAAAAGATGGTGGTTAAAAATGAAATGGAAGTGTGAGGGAGATAACATGTGCCTAGATCATAGTTTAGTGATTATACCTCAAGGGAGGTGGATGTCACCAATAACCCATGTATGGACCATCAAATCCTAACAAAATAGATAAAATAAATCCCAATAGACATGTCAAAGAGACAAAAAAAAATATAATAAAAAAATGCACACAAGTGATGTTTTATATTTTTTAAATTTTAAATTTTTTTTGGGTTTTTAACTTTTTATAATGTTTTTAAAAATTTTCGATATATCCATTTTGGGACATATCATGCCATCCCATACACACACAAAAGGAAAATGCAAACCATGCCAATATATATTACATAATGTAAAAATAACCACATGGTTGTGCCATTTTATGTGTGGCATTATAAAACCCATTCCTCGCTTAGATAGGTTTCCCATAAATAACATCACTTCTGGCATGATTATCGATGGCTAGTGGTTTCTTCCTAGCATAATGTCCATAGGCTAGCGATATTCCCCTAACATGAATCATAAAGGATAGTGGATTACCCCAAGTAATATTAATAGAGGCTAATGGTTTTCCGCCTGCCAATATTAGTAAAGGTTAATGGTTCTCTCCCCCATTTTGATTTCTTCAACATGCACCTATTTTGGTCTTGGATATGTTTCCCAAGCTCCCTATTGAAAAAAAATCATGTGTCATAATGGGAACATGTTCACCATGATATATCATAGGATAAATTCATGGAATATCATCACAAGTGGATGAGGAAGGAGGAATATAAGCATTTATATGCTATGTTGATGATGATCCCATAGGTATCAATCAGCCTCTAGGTATCAAGTATGATGTAATGTAACAAATTAGAGGGATTAAAGGGAAATTAACCATAAAGAAGGAGTAATTAAACATCTAATCCCCCACACTTTTCATGTTAGAGTTGGAAACACTAATAAGGGAGATGCTTTGACAATTACAGACCCTTGTGTCAATGGCGCAATAATCCAACTAGTAAATAGTAACCACTATCCCATCATGGAGAAAAAAAAGCACACAAAACAAAATATAAACCATAGCCTGCATAACATAATACCAACTCCCTCCTAGTAAGAGATTGTAATCGAAAGGTAAATCAACATTTCCATGTCTACAATAACAGTCTTTCCACGTAAATCAATTGGAAAACCCACAATGACCCTTTTTGGTTCGAATGAATGTCCATCAAAGGATTTCAACACGTTATCAAAAGGTGCCAAACTAGGGGAACCCAATGCTGTCCAATAAGATAAAGAGAACACACAAGTAGAATATTATTCATCCTAAACAATGTGATACATAGTAATGAGCGAACATAGGATCAAAACATGGAAGCTCGTCATGAAGGAATTAATAACAAAATCATTTGTATGCTCCATTGACGATTATCCCAAACATATCAATGATCCTACGGGTATCAGGGATGATGCAATGTAACAAATTATAGGGCTTAAAGGGAAATTACCCATAAGGGAGGATTCCTTAAATATATGGTCCCCCACACTTATCATGGTAGAGTTGAAGTTGCTAACAATGTGAACATTTTGGAAATTATAAACCCTCATGTTAGCACTATAGTAATCCAACTGGTCAATAGTAACCACCATTTCCTAATGGGGAAAATAGAGCACACAAAATACAACAAAACCAATAGGTTGCATAAATAACAAAAAATCCCTCCTAGTAAGAGAGTGTAATCGAAAGGTGAATCAACAACCTCCATGTATAGAATAATAGTCTTCTGACCTCACTCAATTGAAAACCCCACAATGACCCCTTTTGGTTTGAATGAATTCCCATGAAAGGATTGCAACATGGTGTAGGAAGGTGCCAAAGTGGGAGAACCCAAAGCTTCCTAGCAAGATGAAGACACCACACAATTAGAAGCATCCTCATCCACAATTGTGCAATAGATAGTAATTTGTCATGAATTTATTTGGATTTGAGAAGACACTTAGGAATGAAGCCTAGGTGTAGCCTACTCTAAGTTTAAAGCAATGTCTTTCATGTCAAATAGGTAAATGCCACCAATGCTATTGTTTTTGGTTCATGATTTTCTCTCTTTTTTGCATTTATCTACCCTGCCTCGAAGTCATTACAAATTTCCTTTTATCATTTTCAACATTATCCCACCTACAATACAATTTTTTAATCCAAGGCACATGATATTTAAGTATTACATTGTTTTGAGTTATAATATAAGTGTTAAAGTGGTTTTGTACTTATGTTTGGCTTATTGAGTGGAATTTTCATTAGGGGAGTTTTGAGACCTAAAATGGGACTCCTAAGAGAAATAATAAAATAATATTTTAAATAATAAGACAAGAGTGCTCAATTTTGAAGGGGAAAAATAAAAACTACTTTTTCTTATCGTACTTTTGACATATGACTTTATTGGCTCACCCAAATCTCAGGCTTGGGCAATCGTTGGATGAAAAATGTGATTCCAAATCCAACATATACCCACATGGCATAATTTGAAGGTACCCATGGTATGATAAACAAAAAATTTTAATAAAAAACGTATTTCAATACATAAAATATGTTTTTTTATTTATTTTTCATTTTTTGCGTCGTGGTTTCCTCAACAGTATGCATTCACTATGCAGTGTGGGTATGCATTGGATTTGGATTTAAAATTTTCATATAATGAGTTCCCAAACTTGAAATTTGGCTAAATTGATAACGAGATATGCCAAAAATTCAATAAGAAAAAATAGTATTTTTTGGCCCTCCAAATATTTTTACAAATTTTACCCTGATGGTTGACATCATCATCTTGGAAACTATTGGTTCTTATAAAGTGAATTTTGATTGTGCATTTTTTTCTTTGAGGACAATTTTTTACCTCAAAACTCCCCTAATGTAAGGTAGGTGCATGAATGACAAGCAACATTATCATGTTCTTAAAGGATCAAATTTTGTTAGTCGTCCACAAGCTCCAAGGATACACTATATTTTGATATGTTGTTAGTTACAAGTGCTTTTACTTCCCGACAGTTGAGAATTTTTTCTTCGACCGATGCTGAAGTGTAGGATATACCAAAAACCATTCTAGGAGCATGTTGTCATCGAGATATTTAGGATTGTCACCGTTGCAAACATTTATGGTTAATATTATATCGTGTAATGTCTTTTTTTAGTCATAATAGCATAATCATGTAAAATACCTTATCCTATAAATTATAGAACATCCTTAAGAATCGATGATCTCAAGGAGTTCAATTGTTCTATGTTGAGAACAATGTTACTCAGGGATGGTATAAATAAATTGATTCCTTTAAGGATCAAGTTTCTCGAACAGGAAAAGACATGGCCTAGATAGAGTATTACTACAATTTCTCATTTATATCTCTTTTAATAAATATTATGATCCTATATTTCTTTTAAGTGTTTTAGTGTGATCTATTTTGCAACCCTGTTTAGAGAAGGAAGGCCTACATTCCCTAATCAAGAGCTTTCATCTATTGCTTTCATAGCTAGATTTAGCATTTTTTAATTCCTATGAGTCATTATACTATGTTTATTATTTCTTATAGTTGTTATTTGATGGTTTGTTCCTTATACTACTTGTTAATGGTTTCTTTACAGTGGTTTATGTTGTTTTTATTTCCATAAATTAGAGCTTCAATTCTTTTATATGATTGGATATATTTGTAATTGATAGTTTCCTTGTTTTAATATTATACAAGGTGCATTCATTTTAACTTCATGATAAATTGAGTGTTGATTAAAAACAAAGTTACCGGTTATTCCATAAATCAATAGAGAAGCGAGTTTAGTTCCTTTGATTACATGAAGTGGTTTGTGTGAATTATTCTTATGAATAGTCAATGGTGTGATTTCATTACAAGCATCAAATTGTGTGATTCCTTTTCTCAATAGAGAGTGAAGTGATTTCATTTACAACATAGTTTTCCAATGTGCTTCTTTCCTTTTCAAGAGCTCAATGAGTTATGATTTGTCTCATATTTATTGAGATTACAATTGGTTTGTATTAGTTTCTATGAATGTGTTATTTTAGAGCATAGTGCATTGGTTAATCTTTTGATTGCATAGTCCACGATCAACATAGATTCAACAATATAGAGGAAATTGTATCTTGGATAAACTTTGCACATAACCTCGAGGTAAAAGGTTATTCATAGTTTGATAATTAATTTGTGTGTTTTTTATATTCCTTGTAGAATACATTTAAATGCCCCAACACGCTCAACAACACCTTTTTCTTCCTAGGACAAATTTGGACAACGTCTAATGTTGACATGCCATAAGGAAATTGTGACTATTATTCAAGAACGTTGTAATGATGGGAACCTATCATAAAAAGATTAGAATTATTAACAAAACCATTAGAAAGGTGAGGTAATGGATCAAGGGTAGGATTCTCAATGTGAAGAGATACATTAGGTTGTGATGTAGATTAATCATCGATTGAAGGACATTTTGGAACCATCAAAGTTCTTGAGAATGTTTACAAATCTATATCTTGCTCATAAAAGAACATAGCTACGCTTAACGAATCCTTCCTCTCTATTTTATTTTGATCATTATTTTCCTCTTGTGGGGTTGGAGGGGGAAACATAGTCCATGTAAACTATGTTTCCCCACAAGTAAAATTTCAAAAGGGTTATTAACAATATTAGGAGGAATTCGCAACGAGACATGTATGTTATTAACTGGTATAGTTGGAGAGATAATATTATTTATCCTAATAGTATCACAACACTTGGGTTCATACCATTAGGTCTATATTAATCATCTATTCCTAACATTATACTCTAGTGATCAACCCCAACCATAGAATATATTGAAGTGAAACCCTAATTAGAATAAGACAATACCTTGAGGATCCATCTAAGGTGGATTTTAATGGGAGGTTCTACCTTCTTCGATTGTTTCAATATCAAGTGGATTAAAGTGTTAAAAAAATTGAATTTTAGTGTGGTTAAGGACATCTATAAGATTCAAACACTTTATCATTAGGTAAATTGGTTGAAGGATTAAGTATCCTTCATTTGATCGGTAGACCCTCAAACTTGGGACAATTGCCATGGAACCGGCTTGAGAGGTGTAAAGGTTTTTTAGTCACTATGACAAATGATAAATCAATGATTCAACCTAGGACCATGCTAGTCAACAAACAACAAAGAGAAACCTCTATAAAAATTCCTACAAAGAAACAACAAGAAAACTTACTCTCCCTTCGAACTAATATGTTAGGTGATCAAACTTAGTACCACTACGCATTAGGAAAGAATGGATAAGGATGGAGAAACAATTACTCATATCTTCCAATAGCATCAAACAATGGGAACAAGTACCCTATGTGAGGAGAGGTACCCCATCAATGAATTCAAAAGTGAGTTTTATACATCTTATTCAGGTACCACAAGTAATTCCCCTTTGCAGTCACCTATCTATCATCCCTAAGGAAAGGAAACTAAGGTAATCTCTTCGGGCTTGGTACCTGAATGAGATGGTTATGGGTCAAGATCAAGTGTGTGGGTAGGGAATGTAAGACATAAGTATCAGACCTTAATTCCAACTAATTGGTTTCACCCCAAGGACTTACCAATGACATAGACCCTTGGGGTATATACTGAGAACCATTATCCATTTTACACCTCAGCATACATATATACATATCAAACAACTACCTTTTTAACTCATTTTTATACTAAGAATAAGAATTTATATGAATGTAAAGTACATGAAGTAAAGAAATCATCATCCAAATATCATAATAAAACACATAATTAATGATTTTTTTCCCTTTGGAAGGCAGATCACATGATATCAATTATATTAACATTACAAAAATATGAACACTTGATTTTTTGTCATTATGTATCCTTCACTAGAGATATACATCCTTTGTCCTTACCCAAACACTTCAATCCTTTGTTTATAGAAATATAAGGTCTCTAGTGTAACATGAAGGAATGGGTTGATTCATCTTTGGGGTTTCCACTCAATATTCCTATGCATCTAAAGTAGTAATATGAGACTTCATCTCAACAATGAAGACATGAGATTTGGACTTATTTCACTTTCTTTAAATTCTCGTCGCTTGATCATCATTTGTGTATTTTTTATTATTATTTATCCATGGATATTCCATTCATACAATAGGTTGATGAAAAGATCAAATCCAAGAGTGCATGCATGTGAAAAAACTGATTTTTATACATCATATTTCCTTATGGGTTTTCTTATGTCCAATATATCTTCCCTAATTTATGGATTTTGAGACAGGATTATTGTTGTTGCATAGAACATCTATAGTTGACCATGGTTACTTTTTATATGAACTACAAATCATATTCTTTTCTCCGAGGAAAAGAATTACCACATAGCTACAATCATGCAAAGACCTTGTAGTCTTCACTTGATTTCATTCATTCTTACTAATTGTGCTTTATAATCGTGTTTTTTAAATTAAAGACTGCATTCATCTTCCTCAATGTAGTTGTTGTTTAATAAAATATCAATAGTTGACCATGGGTGACTCTTTAAATGATCTATGAAGATCATGCTTTTCTCCAAAGAGAAAAATTACCACAAACATATAGACCTTGTAGCCTTCACTTGATTTCATTCATTTTTGCTAAAAGGGCTTTATATTTATGTTCCTCAACTTAAAAATGTGTAATTAATTAATATATATATATAGAGTAGGGAGGGGTCACTGAACATGGAAATGGTGTTCTCCTATATAGTCTCAGTCTATGGCCCTACTCAATCCCACTATATATGGACGACTTGTTGAACCACAACAGAAACACAAAGCAACAAAAGGAGGTACTCTATAGTATAAATTGGGTGAGGGTTTGGGGTTTGCAGGTTACAGGATGGCGGTGCCTCTAGGCCTCGCCTCCTCCTCCTCTTGGCCGTGGCACTGGTTTTCCTCCATTGCTTTCTATTGGAAACTGTCCACTCCTTGAACCGACATCTTTGGGTTCTTTTCCGTTCCTTGTCTGTAGAGTTTACTGTCTTCATCTCCTTTGCTCTTCTTCTTGGGACTGTTCAATGAGCCGCTGCCAACGAATGGAGTCCATCCTCATGTGTTGAGGACTAGTACCAACCAGTTAAAAATAAGTGGGAACTATACATAGTAGTCAGTTTTGGCTTTCTGTCCTTTGGATGGGCTGCATATTTGGATGGGCTGTGATTCTGTCACCTTTCTTCTAGCGTCGCCGTGATGATTTTTTGTCCATGCCTCTAGAAGATTCCCCATCTCTTAATTTTTGGGGGTTTGAGGGTTTGTCTATCCTTATCCCCCACGTCTGCATCGTGTCTCTATCCGAAGGGGGCTGTCGTTTTTAGGGTTGTTCGTTTGATTAGGGTTTGATTCCCCCTTGTTTCTACCTTAACTAGGGTTTGATTAAGGGTTTATTGTGGTGCCTGCGGTTATTTCCTATCTCTTTCTACGGTTCCATTGGCATATTGTTGTCCGGTGAGTCACTTTTGGGGATCTCCTTTCTGTCCTTATGTCGGAGGCCCATGATGGGTCACCCGACACATCGGCTGACTTCACTGATGCATGCTTCCGATGTCGTAGAAAGGCTAAGGCCCATAAAATATTGGAAGAAAAACTACGCTATGTGGGGGGTCGTCATATATATTTGGACAGGGTGGAAGCGTTATGTGCCTGTGCGTTGATAGGTAAATTGGAATATGTTTTGATGGACAAAAAATACTGGTTTTCTTGGGCCACTGAACATTGGAATCCCTTCTTGTCCTACGTTCCAGCTATCAGTCTTTTGGTTCGGGGTTGGATAGTTTTTGTCTTCTTAGAGGATGCTCATGCTACTCAGGTTTTAAACCTTCTTTGGAGAGTGGGTAAAGGGTCTCTAGTATTAGACCATTGGCATGTTAATTTCGATCCTGCACGTGAAAGAGTAAAGAAACGACATCTGTGGGATCTTCTTTCGGGGCTTCCTTTCCCGCTTTGGAATCGTCATCTGTTGGAAGGTGTGGGAAACACAATAGGCCATTTCGTGGTGCTTGATGATGATTTCATGAACCCTTTTGATAAGAGGATGGCCAAAATATTAGTCGAGCTGGACATTTCGAAAGGGTTACCAGCATAAATTGAGATTCTCTGTCGAGAACGCATGTTCATTCAACGTCTAGACTATCAAGGCATCCCTTTTAGATGTAGTTGCTGCCGGGAAACGGGCCATTTGCAACGCACCTGTCCATCTTTTCGTAATGGCTCTACATCCCCGGATCATCGATCTCTTTCTGTGGCTCTATATACCACTTCTCCATATCAGAGGAATGATAAGGTGTGTTTGTCATCGGATCCTCCAGCCCCCTCTATTGGACTTCTAAATAATGCTTGTTCCCTCTTTGATGATGCTTCGGACCTTGATTTAGCTATGTTGGACTCTGTGGTGGTTAGTAGAGGTACTCATAAGTCCTCTGCAGCTCTTCAATCTCTAGATGTTTCATCTCCACATTCTGGTTCCCCTTTGCATGATCTCATTGCCCCCCTATCTAAGCTTCCCCCTTCGCCCTTAAAACCTCCTTCTCACGCCACTTCCCTTTATCCTACAACTCTTGTGACCCTTCAGGGCCCTCCTTCTCAGGTGTCCGATGCTGCAAACCCAATGGTTGTCACGCCGTGTCTTTATCCTTTACAATCTCTTCCTCTGGAAAGTGTTTCCCCCTCTCCACTTTTCACTGATGCGGATTTCCCTCCTCTCGTCACCTCTGGTCCTTCACCCTTGGTTTCTCCACATAGCCCTGTCACCTCTCCGTCCTTTTCTGATCCCTCTTTACAAAAGTTCCTGAGTATTTTTTTGGACAAGATGACACTTTCCCCCTCAGTTCTTCCTCTCGACTCCATCCGTTTTGAGAATGTTACTATAAGGAGGAAGAAGAAAAATAAATCTCCTCTTGATGCTGTGGACCTTGTCCCGGCCCCTTACACTCCCTTGTCCACAAGACTTAAATTTGCGGCTCGCAAGCCTTCCTCTCCACCTCACAGGGTCCTTAGATATTTGACCCCTCAGCTGATTGATTCTTAATGTGTTTTCTCACCCTGAATGTTCGAGGCTTGGGGGGCTTAGCCAAGCAAAAAAGCCTCTGTCACCTGATTATTTCGCTCTCACCTGATGTCGTTCTCCTTCAAGAGACAATGACCAGTTCGTACCCTACCTTATTTGCCTTTTCGAGGCTCTGTCCGGGATGGGAGTTTTGTGCTCTTAATTCTAAAGGTCTCTCTGGGGGGATTCTTTCTGGATAGAACCCTAAACTCCTCAAATGTAAAGCTTTCCATACAGCTGCCGGTATCTTGATCAAAGCTTCGATTCATGGCTCTTCATTTGAGCTTTCTATTCTAAATTGCTACGGCCCTTACCTTAATCGTGATTCCTTCTGGAGTGCTGTGGCTTCAGGTGGTCTCCTCTCACTACCAAATCTTATCATGGCTAGTGATCTGAATTTCACTCTGAATGCCTCAGAGATTTGGGGCTCTAGAGCGCAACTTGATCCCTTGTGACCTTTTTTATCCAAGCTTTTCTCTAATCATCATTTAGTGGATGTGGCCCCCTCCTGTGCAGGCCCTACTTGGAGGAATGGTAGGATGGGGGAAGATGGTATCTCGAAAAGGCTTGGTCATTTTTTGTTATCGGATCAGCTTGTTATCTCTCTCCCCAACTATCGGGTTTGGGCTCATAGATGTGGGATTTATGATCATTTCCCTATCTTATTTGATTGGCTGGATCAACAGAGCCCTTGTGCTTATCCGTTTAAGTTTAATCAATCATGGTTAATCAATGAGGATTTTTTCAAGATGATTCGAGTTGAATGGCCACTTATTCGTTTGGACAACTCGATGGATGTTATGTTTGAACTCTCTTATAAACTTTGCGTCCTAAAAGATAAAGTCAAATCTTGGACTAAAGTCGAAGCTCGAAAGATGAAGGATAAGTCTGTCTTCTTGGAAGAGGAAATTAATTCTCTTCTTTCTTCCTCTCAATCTGCTATTTTAAATGAAGATCAGCAGCCGAGATTGAACTCCCTCAAGGCTGATCTCCAAAAAGTGTTAGATCATGAACTATATTCAGCAAGACTACAAAGTAGGGTTACTTGGACTTTGAATGGGGATGCTAATACCAAGTATTTTCATGCGGTGCCTTCGGCTCGAAAAAATCATAATGCTATTTGGAGTTTGCAGGATGAAAGAAGTACTTGGGTTTCTGATGATCATAGTATCAAATCCCTTGGGATTTGTTACTTCAAGAAGATATTTGATGATGATCACTTGACTGACCTTGCTGCCCAGCTTAAGGTTATTCACCTCTTCCCCTCCTATATCAGTGCTGAGGAGAATGTGGCTTTCACTATTTGTGCCACTATTACGGAAGTTGAGAGGGCCCTCAAAATTTTTAAAAGAGATAAGGTGCCAGGCCCGGATGGCTGGCCTGTTGAGTTCTACTTGAATTTTTTTGACCTCCTGGGACCTATCCTCGTCAATGTGGTGGAAACTTCTAGGATCTTGGGAAGAGTGGCTTTCTCCCTTAACTCCACTTTTTTAGCTCTCATTCCTAAAGTTGATCTGCCTGTTTCCTTTGCTTATTTTCACCCCATTTCTCTATGTAATATTTGCTATAAGTTGATCTCTAAAATTGCGGCCCTGAGACTAAAACCCTTCTTAGATGCTTCCATTTCTCCTCAGCAATTCGTCTTTCTAAAGAACCGTCAGATCCATGAGCCCATAGCCATAACTCAGGAAGTTTTACATACTGTCAAAACTAACAAGAGATGTGCTCTCATCCTTAAGTTGGACTTGTCAAAATATTTTGACCGGATTAATTGGACCTTTGTCTGTATTATTCTTATCCAAATCGGGGTTCCGCTTGTTGGGGTGAATTGGATTATGGGCTGTATCTCTTCAGCGAACTTTGTTGTCCTCGTAAATGGTTCTCTTACTACCTTTTTTCTGGCCACTCGTGGAATCAGGCAGGGCTGTCCATTGTCTCCCCTGTTGTTCATCCTGGTTATAGAAGGTTTTATCCTATTGATAGAAGATGCCAAAAGGAATGGTAAGATTAAAGGAATCAAGATTTCGTCTCATCTCTTCCTCGCTCATTTACTTTTTGTAGATGATGTGACCTTATTTGGTTTTGGTTCTTTTGAGGAATGGATGGCTTTCAAAGTCATCCTTGATACATTTTGTGAGGCCGCCAGTATGTATATAAATTTAAATAAATCCTACTTTCTTCATAATGATTTGGATGAGGCCCTTCTCAGAAGAATTACTGGTCTCCTTCCATATAGATTTGATTATCTTAATAAGGGTTTCGATTATCTTGGTTCCTTCCTCAAGCCTTCAGGTTATCTGATAAAGGATTGGTACTGGATTGTCTCCAAATTTGAGAAGAGAATCTCCCATTGGACTAACCGGCTCCTGTCTCTTGGTGGACGTCTAGTCCTCATTCGATCTGTTTTGTCGAGTATTCATGTTTTCTGGTTGTCTCTTCTTCCGATACCCTCCACAATCTTAGACAAGCTCAAAAAACTAATTTTTTCTTTTCTTTAGGGCTCTTCATCAAAGATTAAAAAATTCCATCTTGCAGACTGGCATATGCTAGCTCGTCCTACTTCTCTTGGTGGTTGGGGAATAAAGCACTTTCCCAGTTTCAGTCTTTCGCTGAGAATGAAAAGTTTTTGGCTTGCTCTTAACAGCAATGGCATCTGGCATCATCTCATCTCTGTTAAATACATGAAAAACAAGCCTTTACATTCTTGGTTTAGGGATAAAAGCTTCAAAATTTGGAATGCCTCGATAATTTCGAGAGGTTTCATCGCTACCTTACCGTGGATTGGTAAAGGGCTTATTTGGCATGTTGGCAATGGTTCTGCAATCCGTCTAGGTGCGGATCCTGTTGTGGGTATGGGATCCTCTTCTATTTTGCCGAGAGACTTGAGAGAGTACTTGGAAGACTATGGGATTTGCTCCCTAGCCCAAGCTAGGAATCTTACTTCCTCTGCTTTGGGATACTGATTCACGGCTGAGGGGCTTGATCTTTGTGGTGAATGGAAAACTCTTTGGGATAATTTTATCCGGGGGCTGGAATTTGGCAGAATTCGTCTTTCAGAACAGTGCGATACTCTTCCCTGGTCTCATAATAATTATGTTGGCTCTTTAATTGCTGCTAAAGGCTACGATTGCATTCTCTTTGTCAGTTGTTTTGAGCTTCAAGAACCTGCTCTGGATTTTTTGTGGACTCAACATATACCTTTGAAAATAGTATGCTTTACATGGCTATTGGCTAGAGGCCAGATGTTAACTTGGGATCAGCTTCACAATAGAGGGTTCCAGGGGCCGAGTCATTGTGTTCTATGTGAAAGGAATATAGAGGATGTATATCGTCTCTTTTTGGCTTGCCCCTTCACTGTGGGTATTCTTGCACATTTTGCAGCAAAATATGGGTTCTCCTTTCCTTTCTACAATTCTGTCCCATCCTTTCTGGTTCAGTGGTTTAGCTCCTCTGCGCGCTCAACTCCTTTTAGATATCTACCACTATTTATCTTCTGGGGTATCTGGCTTCTTCAAAATAACTGTCTATTTGAAAATAGGAAACCTGCCTTCTCTGCTCTTATTTCCAGGATCGAAGGTTTTTTAAATTCTTACCCAGCTCCTATACAAATTCATAAAATTCGGGATATTGGTCCAAAACCCTGGATGGCCTTTCTTTGTGGATTTTTCGATGGGGCTGCTGCAGAGAAAATTAGCGGCTCAGGCTTTGTGCTCTATCTAAATGATACTCATTTCTTCAGTTTCTCTATGGGATGTGGTTGCAGCACGAACACTAGAGCAGAATTATTGGCTCTTTGGACAGTTCTTAGAGTGAGTTTAATGATGGGTCTTCCCATACATTTGATTTTTGGTGACTCTTTGGTTATTATATCTTGGCTCAACAGAATTTTTGCGCTTGATGTTCCTTCTCTGATGCATTGGTGTGATGAAATAAGAAATATGCTTCAAATGGCCCCTCCGGTGATTTTCAAACACATATTCCGTGAGCATAACTCGTTGGCAGATGGACTCTCTAAACAGGCCTTCAAATTGGATATGGGTTATGGAACTTTCTCTGAAAATTTGGATGGTATGGTCATTAATCATGGCCAATTTGTTCTTTTTTAGTGTTGCCGAGTCTCATGTTTTTCAGCGTTTGACTTTCAGCATTTGATTGATCTTCTTTATCTGTTATGTTTGAGACCTCTCAGCCAACACGTCTTGCTCAGGAATGTCTGTTTGACGATTATCTTCGATCTTACTCAGCATATTCTGACCTGATATTTCAGGGATGATGAGAAAAGTCTTCTATGATCACACTTTTTTTCTTTATTCTGGATGGCAGTAGACAGACTTGTTATATCTTATATCTATGTGATGTTCTGGTTTTCTATAGTACTCTCAATCATAGAAATGGTATATGTAAATGATGTCTTTTGATTTTTATGAATAACAAAGACAGGTATTTTTTCCTCTGAAAAAAAAAATATATAGAGTATGTGCTTAAAATAATGATCATGAACCTTAAATAATGATCATGAACCTTAAATAATGATGTATACATGGATGGTTTTCCGTGTGTACATGAAAACATTTCAACAACTATTAACGACTCAAAAAAAAACGTAGAAATGCAACGCGTATTTTTCATTAGGAAATTAATCACAACGAAAGATATATATATGGGTTAGTAAAAACAAATCAAAGTGACAAAACTTCTATCAGGTGTCCTAATGAAAAAGGAAACAAAATGATATTGTATGAATTTTTAACAATAAGAGTTTGTATTGATCGGATATTGATAGACTCACAAATTCCTTTTAAAATGTTTATTTGGGAAATTATGAATGCATAACAATCTCATTGTTAACTGTTAAAATGAGATATTGCGTTTGTTCTATATTGTGTATGTTATATTGGGAATTAAAAACACAATATATGTTTGTTAATATGATATCTATCTTTGCAATGATGGTTGTAGAAGTAATATGAATGTAGCTCTTAGGATGATATATAGATTGGAAAATGTGACATTACTATATTTGTTTTTATTTCTGATATATAGTTTTTCGTCAGGGATATTAGTTATGGGAATTATTAAATTTTAACAAAATATTATACTTTAAACATAGAAAAGGAAATATTTTTAGCAAAACAAATTTTTAAATGAAAATTATTTTGTATTTGATTGGATGTTTGACACTGACATCCTACTTGTTATGTGTTTCGCACCATGCAGTGGCGGGAAGGCATCATCATGTTTAAATGCTTTAACGGACTTGATGGTATTTTGAGGTTTTTAAATGCTTTGGTAACCTTGGTGGTATTTCAGGATATTGTTCTACCAAGCCACCAGTCATGGTTTCCCTTCCCAATGGCATAACAATGACGATATTTTTCGTGTCAACCCTATTAGAATTAATATGCCATTGATCTTAATGCAATGAGTGTTATTAGATTATTAATTATTTGCAGTGAAAAGGAATGAATAATACCCACTGAACAAAACAAATCTCACAGGAAACAAACAAGAATTGCCCATTATAATTAGAGTATAAACTTCATTTAATCCTAGCAGTATGCAATAGTGTTACATAAAGGAGAATTTGAATCATGAGAGATGAATTCGAATCTACCAACTCAATAATGACTGCATGGCTAACTAAAACTGTCTAAATCACTATTGTAGTTCAACATAATAACTCCAGATGTCTAATCTGGTCTCTCGATCAGTTTTAATCAATCAAACTAGCCTAACTGCAGTGGTAGGTGAGAAGTAGGTGAGAAATGGCACCTTCCCACATGAATCCATGCATAACTAGCGCTAACTGAACTTGAGGATATCTAACTAAATGTAACTGAAGCATAACTAAGCTTGACTAGTTACCAACTTCATATAACTGAAGGATGTTGGTGTTGGCTCTCCCAGTGGCTCCTAAGTTGTGGGAATCTGTCTAGGAGGTGCCTAAACTGATGCATGAAGGTGCAGTTAGTTTTAGATAGCCTCTATCGGTGTTCCCCGCACTCTAGTGACTGGTACATGTGGCCCCATTAGTACAAGTGGACCCAATGGTACTAGTGAACCCAATAATAACTAAATGACTCCTAAGTTAGGAAAATATAATCTAATAGACAGTTTGGACAAGGGAGAATTATAAATCTTAACACCCCCTTGAATCCCAACTTGGACAACTATGGGACCTGGAAAAAAGGCCAAAAGTCACACATGTACAATCTAAATGATAAAAAATGATGCTTAATAAACCGAGGAAATAGGGGAAAAACTCATGGAAAAAAGCACCCTCAAAATAAGTAGGAACAATAAATACAAGCTAGCTTTAAAACAAAAGAAGCTTCCTCCTTAGAAAAATAACTTGTCAAAAAAATCTGTTACAATTTCCAACACTATGCAGCAGTATGGTTCTTGTGTGCAACATCATCCTGAAGTTATGCATGTAAACCTCTCGATGTCCTTAGGCTTCACATTCAGATATGGGATACAACAGAAATGGATCCGCTCTTGGAAATTATTCAATTCATAGTGCATTCATTTCTGTGGTGTTAATGCATTTATGTGATCGTGTTGTGAATTTCTATTATTAATTGTGGTAATTAATGTAGCTCGAAGATGAGATGGGTGGCTTGGACAGGCGCTTTTTTCACCAGAAGAAAGACTATTTTGTAGGGAATCGATCCACACAACTCCGAGCGGATTATTGTTATTTTGATTCTACTTGCTCCACAAATTTATTGAATGAAAATTCATTTGTTCAGACTCCAACCACAATAAGTAGTAGTCATTTGCCAGGTATTGCAGAAGAAGAACCCGCTAGAAGAACGAATGAGGAAGCTGGTCAGGATCGAAATGAGGGCGTTGTAAATAATAGCGATAGAAATATAAGAGATAGCATGGCTCTTGTACCAACCAGTACTACTGTTGCAGAAGGGAATCGAGACCGGATAAATGCAAGAGCGATTTTTTTTCACTCGTTCCCATTGATGGATCCCATGGAATCACATGTATAAATCCAATTTATTTTCTTACAGTCTCTTGGGACCATTATATTTGCATAAGAACGGGAAGCCATATCTATGAATTGAACCAGATGTCTATGTGGTTATAAACAGATGTATGTTAACCTAAATCGAAAAGGAACCAGAGGCGCATGTCGTTCACATTTAGCTCAAAGCTTCAACAGAAAACAGAAATAGATATGCTCTTAGAAATCCATTCAATTCATAGTGCATTTATCCGACCGCGATGTGAATTTTGTATTATTAATTATGGTAATTGATGCAGCGTGGAGAATATATAGAAGGATTGGATAGGCGTGTTTTCCCATGAGAACAATCAGGTTTGTATGACAGTGATCCACAAAATGTCAGTTTTCAGATAAGCGGCTTACATGTAAGAAAGCAAGGTATTAAAAATATCACAAAACGGGCTTAATTACTTTATACCATTTGTTAGCTCCAATGCACCTATAATGTTCTTTCTTTTTCTTGATTTTTCAATACATGTTTTTCTTTTGCATAGTTTTGCTGGGTGATATGAGTCCAAAACCATTGGGTTATATGTGTCCAAAACCACTGAGATTTAACCTTGCAGGCCTGCAGAATACGTTATTCAGACATACAATCTATTTCTTCGTAACTTAGTTTGTTTACTAAACGATTAACATTATAGTAGTCTAATTTAGTTCTTAAATATGTTATGTCTAGTAGTTAACTATTGTAACAAAAAATTATGCCCAAATTAAAGTTTAAAGAGTAATTAATGGCATGTAATCATTCATTGCAAACTCGTAATTGTCTAAAACTATGGAATTCATTTAACTCCCAATCAATATTCCCTAACTATATTTAACGTTTAATTCCGAATCAATATTCCTTAACTATTTTAAAATTAATACTTCTAGCTTTTCCAGATTATACTTTTTCATTTTGGCACTAGCCCATTTGATGCAACATCCTCCAGAAGGATACAGTGGCATTCACATATCATATTATTATGACTGTTCATGTGTTGTATAATATTGTATCAGATTATTATGACGGTGTTTGTGTTTTCTGAATAAAATAATTTATGAAGAAGTATCTCTCCAGATTGCAGGCGCTATTGTCCATTTATTTTTATATATAGTTTATAAAGTCAATTTCACATTCTAGGATATGTTTTTTTATTTGATGTATCAGATTCTTATAATAATGTTGTTGAACATGTAATGAAAGTTTTTATGAAGAAGTATCTCCCCAATATGTGCCATTAC
>LPNX010668071.1:0-50640 GCA_001517045.1 Pseudotsuga menziesii | reverse complement strand
ATATATATATATATATATATATATATATATATATATATATATATATATAAAAGAATGTTAAATATGATGTATTTAATATATTGTGGTTTGATATTTAGCTATGATTTATGTATCATAGCTGTTATATTTAGCTATGATTTATGTATATTGTGGTTTTTAGTTTATTGTAATTAATATAAAATTACTAGTTTATTGTTAAATTAACCTAAAATGAAATGTATTAATGTTAGGGACATTGCCATCACATGATTCTGATTAATCATAATATTTCTTCATGGAAAAATATAAAAACATATAGAATTATTATTTCTTAAAAAAATTGTAACCAGATTTTGAATGCATCTCATTCACTATATCCATTTCCTAATTTAAGTGCCACACGGGATGATATTAAGAGTTGAAATGAAGTTTCTATAAATTAACAACAAAGGGTTAGACCATGTGCATATGAACCATGGAAATGGGTTACGCCATACACACATTCCCTACCAAGAGGGGTAGACAATGTGAATATGAACCGTGGAGATGGGTTACACCATACACACATTCTACACCAAATGTTACATGGTTCTTTTGAAGGAATACATTTACATACTTTACGAACATTAAGAATATAACGGTGGTAACGGTGGAAGCACTAGACACCATGAAATTGAAATAGATAATTTAAATAAGCATGTTAAAAAAACACATTTTATAATGGTTGACATGAAAACCACTCTAAGTTGATTGTTTTTCTATTTTTTTTATTTTGAAAAAAACATAGGGGTGGTCAAACAAGAGACTTAAATATTTTTGAAGGTATAAAATGTGATTTGTGGTAGCCTATAGTGTGAGTTATGAGTTCTTAAACATTACAGCTGGTTAATTATTAATTTTTGAATCATTTTTAATAGGATATATTACTTTTATTAGAAAAAATAATTTTTAATACATGTAAAGATGTAAATATTTACTTATTAATTTATGAGTTGATTATAAAATTTAATATATGTACAACATATTTTATCTTATATAAACAAATCCATAGATAAATTATATGGTTGAGTAGAAATGTCACACTTTAGATGGTTGGGTAGAAATATCACTTGATAATATCTTTTAGTATGCTTTGAATGAATGAATTTAAACACAGGGCAATTTATTTGGAAATATTCATAGGGGATATGTTTTTACTAGGGAATGGAATTCATATACATGATATTTCATGACATATATGTTAAAAGTCATATACAATATATGATTGTTTTAAAATTCCATAAATGTTTGGTGCTCAAACTATGTTATGTTATAACCATTCCTTTAAAATTGTTGTTTTAATAAGTACAAGCTATTAATGTTCATCAATAATGTATCCATAATGTTTGTGTCTCTTACTTGTGATTTTAAAGATTAAGGACAAAATGATCGTTCCCTTGCCTATAATGTGATCAAAAAATTGTGTTTAAGGTGTTTTAAAAATATGTATATTTATGTGTATGAAAAACACATGTAATTTTTTTATTTTGAGTATTATTTTCATAAAATGTAGAGAGGTTTGAATGAGAAGGAAAAGGAAATACCCCTCTTTGTAACATGATTCCAACTTATTAGTGAGATAAGATTGGATATTCCATTGAATTGGATTAGCATGATATGTTAAATGGGGACTTATCTAATATTGATGATGATATAGATGGCATCAAACTCCTTCCCAATTGCATAACAAAAGGCATGTCGAAGGATTCCAAATTTTGAAATCTTTAGTGTTGGAGATAACTTGAAGTTCCACTATTATCAACCCATTTTTTATCACCTAACTTGTCATGAACATAATGACAATTATACATCATTTTTAGCAAAATATTTTCTCCATTAGCATCACCTCCATCATCTCATGACCTTATTAATATGAATAGAAACCAAGCTAAATTCATGGGTTGAAAACAAAATATCATTTCATGGAATTTCCCTAAACATATGTGCAACCCATCACACTAAAAACCTCAAAAATTAAAACAAGGACTCAAAATGGAACTGTGTTACTCTTAACAAATATGTACCTACCAAATATGTGTAGTGTCTAATGAGCATTTTTAAACCATTATTTTCAAAACTAAATTTTAACATTTTCTCCAATACCTATCTTCATCTCACCAAGTCATTAATTAAAATGGATTATTCAAATTGGAGCTAGTTTAAAGGATCGTGGACAATGTATATTTCAAATAAATATTTCAAGGTCATTCAAAAACTCATTCCATATCAATAATAGTAATTTTATTTTATTGCATCTCATTCTATATAAATACTAGTAACTTTATGTTATTGGTCATTCCATATCAATAATACTAAGTTAATGTTATTGGTCATTTATGATATTGGCCACTCCATATCAATAATAGTAACTTTATACTATTGGATTTATTTGAGAGAGAGATAGAGGCTTATACATTTTTCTTCTTTCACAATTTGGGCTCTTACATACCTACACATATACACTCAATTGGATAGGATTATAGTATCAAAGGAGAATAAGAACCCTCCATTGGTTTGGTTGTAGAGATCCATATTGATTACATCCAACAAGGTGTGTCTCATAGTTCATTATTTTGTTAAACTAAATATAATTTTTACATCATGTTTTTCTAATTCTTTTCCTAACTTCTTCCACTTTTCATTGCATGTATGTAAAGAGTGTGTGGTCTTTTTTTTTCCATTTTCATTAAACATTATTTTAGTATGCTATTTGGTACACATTAGTTCTAAAACATCAACAATAGAATTTCCATCCTTTTTATGGGTAGTCAAAACTTGCCATATCCTACCTCACTAACTAACAATCATATTAAATATGATACTATTGACCTCCAATGCCTACTTAATTACCCTTATGTATCCATTTAATTGAATGTAAATAAAGATATGACCATTTAAATCACATCATGTCCTCTCATCTATGGTGATCCTCTAATAGTATCATAGATGATTCCATCTATTTTTAATTTTAAAAAATAAGTCTTCACGAATGTGGTGATGATGTCGCTACATTAAACAAGCCGCAATGACACATCCCAATTTTATGTTGTTTTCCTTATCCACCCAACATGATGAAGGGGTACAATTCATTTTTCCATGTTGTCAAAACATAACAAACCATATCAAATATCACATTTATAAGTGGAAACGATGAACAATCTTATCAGAAATCAAGCTACATGACTTCTTATTTCTAGATTGGTTCTCAAAATCTCTCTTACCTACAATATATAACGGAATTTCTTCCAAACAACTAGAAATGAAGAAAAAAATATTTTAAAGGATCATGATTATAATTGTATTCATGCTCAATCATGACGTGTTTATTCTATCATCCCAGAGGCACCCCGTAATGATTTATTATTAAGATAGCATTTGGGGGCCTTCTATTTTGTGAATGGTGTGATTTATGTATTTTTTTATACCTCTAATACATACAACTAGCTTATGCCTTCCATGAAAAAGTAGCGATGTTGTAATACCCCTAGTGATAACAATTCTAATATAGGGAAAACATATATTCCATGAATGTTTCCTGATCATTCATTATCATCCTCTTGTGTAGTACCAAGTAACTCATGCTAATTCCACTTGAAACACCTCATTCCCATTGTTCTTCATCTAGTGGAATTATGTATAGTAATGTTTCTAATATATATCTCATTTATGTATAATAGTGTTTCTAATAGATAGGTCATTGCACCATACCATAACCATTGCTATCCATTCCTTGGCCATTTATTGAGACCTTTAGTCCAACAAAACCACGATCCTCCACCCTCTCTACAAGGTAAATTTTATTCCCAATAAAATACACAACCAGTTTTCACCCAACGATCAAAATGCATAGCCTAATACCAAGAATAAGAGAAATAAAGACAAGAGTGAAGGGAATAATAAAAATTATGAATGTGGAGTATAGACTCCAAACCCTTCTACTAGCATTTAAGGAAATTTTAGTCCCATAAATTAGAGTCTTAATAAACCTGCCATTTAGGGTAAGAACCCTCAATTACAGATCTCTTTTAATAAAGATTATGATCCTATAATTCTTTCAAGTGTTTTAGTGTGATATGTTTTGCAACCCTGTTTAGAGAAGGAAGTCCTACATTCCCTAATCAGGAGCTTTCATCTATTGCTTTCATAGCTAGATTTATCATTTTTTTAAATTCCTATGAGTCACTATACTATCGTTATTATTTCTTATAGTTGTTATTTGATGGTTTGTTCCTTATACTACTTGTTAATGGTTTCTCTACAGTGGTTTATGTTGTTTTTATTTCCATAAATTAGAGCTTCAGTTCTTTTATGTGATTGGATATATTTGTAATTGATAGTTTCCTTGTTTTAATATTATACAAGGTGCATTCATTTTAACTTCATGATAAATTGAGTGTTGATTGAAAACAAAGTTATTGGTTATTCCATAAATCAATAGAGAAGTGAGTTTAGTTCCTTTGATTACATGAAGTGGTTTGTGTGAATTCCTTTTATGAACAGTCAATGGTGCGATTTCATTACAAGCATCAAGTTGTGTGATTCCTTTTCTCAATAGAGAGTGAAGTGATTTCATTTAAAACATAGTTTTTCAATGTGCTTCTTTCCTTTTCAAGAGCTCAATGAGTTATGATTTCTCTCATCTTTAGTGAGATTAAAATTGGTTTGTTTTAGTTTCTATGCATGTGTTATTTTAGAGCATAGTGCGTTGGTTAATATTTTGATTGCATAGTCCATGATCAACATAGATTCAACAATATAGAGGAAATTGTATCCGGGATAAACTTTGCACATAACCTCGAGGTAAAAGGTTATTCATAGTTTGATAATTGATGCGCGTGTTGTTTAGTTTCCTTGGAGAATACATTTAAATGCCCCAACACACTCGACAACACCTTTTTCTTCCTAGGACAAATTTGGACAACGTCTAATGTTGACATGCCATAAGGAAATTGCGACAATTATTCAAGAACGTTGTGATCATGGGAACCTATTAAAAAAATATTAGAATTCTCAACAAAACCATTTGAAAGGTGAGGTAATGGATCAAGAGTAGGATTCTCAATGTGAAGAGAGACATTAGGTTATGATGTAGAGGAATCATCGATTGAAGGACATTTTGGAACCATCAAAGTTCTTAGAGAATGTTTGCAAATCTATATCTTGCTCACAAAAGAACATAGCTACGCTTAAGGAATCCTTCCTCTCTATTTTATTTTGATCATTATTTTCCCCTTGTGGGGGTGGAGGGGGAAACATAGTCCATGTAAACTATGTTTCCTCACAAGTAAAATTTCGAAAGGGTTACTAACAATATTAGGAGGAATTCCCAATGAGACATGTATGTTATTAATTAGTATAGTTGGAGAGATAATATTATTTATCCTAATAGTATCACAACCCTTGGGCTCATACCATTAGGGCTATATGACTCATCCATTCCTAACATTATACTCTAGTGATCAACCCCAACCATATAATATATTGAAGTGAAACCCTAATTAGAATAAGACAAGACCTTGAGGATCCGTCTAAGGTGGATTTTAATGGGAGGTTCTACCTTCTTCGATTGTTTCAATCTCAAGTGGAGTAAAGTGTTAAAAAAATTGAATTTTTGTGTGGTTAAGGACATATATAAGATTCAAACACTTTATCATTAGGTAAATTTGTTGATGGATTAAGTATCCTTCATCTGATCGGTAGATCCTCAAACTCAGGACAATTCCCATGCAACCACCTTGAAAGGTGTAAAGGTTTTTTAGTCACTATGACAAATGATAAATCAATGATTCAACCTAGGACCATGCTAGTCAACAAAAAACAAAGAAAAACCTCTATAAAAATTCCTACAAAGAAACAACAAGAAAAATTACTCTCCCTTCGAACTAATATGTTAGGTGATCAAATCTCAGTACCACTACACATTAGGAAAGAATGGATAAGGATGGAGAAGTAGTTACCCATAACTTCCAATAGCATCAAACAATGGGAACAAGTACCCTAAGTGAGGAGAGGTACCCGACCAATGACTTCGAAAGTGAGTGTTATACATCTTATTCAGGTACCACAAGTAATTCCCCTTTGCAATCACCTATATATCATCCCTAAGGAAAGGAAACTAAGGTAATCTCTTCGGGCTTGGTTCCTGGACGAGATGGTTGTGGGTCAAGATCAAGTGTGTGGGTAAGGAATTTAAGACATAAGTATCGGACCTTAATTCCAACTAATTGGTTTCACCCCAAGGACTTACCAATGACATAAACCCTTGGGGTATCTACTGAGAACCATTATTCGTTTTACGCCTCAACATACCTACATACATATCAAACAACTACCTTTTTAACTCATTTTTATACTGAGAATAAGAAATTATATGAATGTAAAGTACATGAATTCAAGAAATCATCATCCAAATTTCATAATAAAACATTTCATAATAAAACACATAATTAATGATTTTTTTTTAAACTTTGAAAGGTAAATCACATGAATATCAATTATATTAACATTACAAAAACATGAATACTTGATTTTTTATCATTATGTATCCTTCACTAGAGATATACATCCTTTGTCCTTACCCAAACACTTCAATCCTTTGTTTATGGAAATATAAGGTCTTAGTGTCACATGAAGGAATGGGTTGATTCATATTTGGGGTTTCCTCTCAATATTCCTATGCATCTAAAGTAGTGATATGAGACTTCATCTCAACAATGAAGACATAAGATTTGGACTTCTTTCACTTTCTTTAAATTATCGTCGCTTGATCATCATTTGTGTCTTTTTTATTTTTATTTATCCATGGATATTCCATTCATATGATAGGTTGATGAAAAGATCAAATCGAGGTGTATGCATGTGAAAAGACTGATTTTTATACATCATATTTCCTTATGGGTTTTCTTATTTCCAATATAATTTCCCTAATTTATGGATTTTGAGATGGGATTGTTGTTGTTGCATAGAACATCTATAGTTGACCATGGTTACTTTTATATGAACTACAAATCATATTCTTTTCTCCGAGGAAAAGCATTACCACATAGCTATGATCATGCAAAGACCTTGTAGTCTTCACTTCATTTCAATCATTCTTACTAATTGTGCTTTATAATTGTGTTTTTAAATTAAAGACTGCATTCATGTTCCTCAATGTAGTTGTTGCTTAATAAAATATCAATAGTTGACCATGGGTGACTCTTTAAATGATCTATGAAGATCATGCTTTTCTCCAAAGAGAAAAATTACCACATACATATAGAGCTTGTAATCTTCACTTGATTTCATTCATTTTTGCTAAAGGGGCTTTATATTTATGTTCCTCAACTTAAAGATGTGTAATTAATTAATATATATATATAGTATGTCCTTAAAATAATGATCATGAACCTTAAATAATGATGTATACATGGATGGTTTTCCATGTGTACATGAAAACATTTCAACAACTATTAACAACTTAAAAAAACAACGTAGAAATGCAACGCGTATTTTTCTTTACGAAATTAATCAGACCGAAAGATTGATATATGGGTTAGTAAAAACAAATCAAACTGACAAAACTTCTATTACGTGTCCTAATGAAAAAGGAAACAAATGATATTGTATGAATTTTGAACAATAAGAGTTTGTATTGCTCGGATATTGATAGACTCACAAATTCCTTTTAAAATGTTTATTTGGGAAATTATGAATGCACAACAATCTCATTGTTAACTGTTAAAATGAGACATTGCATTTGCTCTATATTTGTATGTTATATCGGGAATTAAAAACACAATAAATGTTTGTTAATATGATATCTATTTTTGCAATGATCGTTGTAGAAGTAATGAATGTAGCTCTTAGGATGATATATAGATTGGAAAATGTGACATTATTATATTTGTTTTTATTTCTGATATATAGTTTTTCTTCAGGGATATTAGTTATGGGAATTATCAAATTTTAACAAAATATTATACTTTAAATATAGAAAATGAAATGTTTTAAGGAAAAAAAAAATTTAAAAGAAAATTATTTGGTATTTGATTGGATGTTTGATGTTGACATCCTCCTTATTATGTGTTTCGCATCACACAGAGGCGGGAAGGCATCATCATGTTTAAATTCTTTGACGGACTTGATGGTATTTCGAGGTTTTTAAATGCTTTGGTAGACTTGGTGCTATTTCAAGATATTTTTCTACCAAGTCACCAGTCGTGTTTTCCCTTCCCAGTGGCATAACAATGACGATAGTTTTCGTGTCAACCTTGTTAGAATTAATATGCCATTGATCTCCATGCAATGAGTGTTATTAGATTATTAGTTATTTGTAGTGAAAAGGAATGAATAATACCCACTGAACAAAACAAATCTCACAAGAAAGAAACAAGAATTGCCCATTATAATTAGAGTATAAACTTCATTTAATCCCAGCAATATGCAATAGTGTTACATAAAGGCGAATTTGAATCATGAGAGATGAATTCGAATCTACCAACTCAAGAATGACTGCATGGCTAACTAGAACTGTCTAAATCACTATCGCAGTTCAACATGATAACTCCAGATGTCTAATCCGGTCTCTCAACTAGTTTTAATCAATCAAACTAGCCTAACTGCAGTGGTAGGTGAGAAGTAGGTGAGAAATGGCGCCTTCCAACATGAAGCCATGCATAACTGGCACTAACTGAACTTGAGGATATCTAACTAAATGTAACTGAAGCATAACTAAGCTTAACTAGTTACCAACTTCATATAACTGAAGGATGTTGGTGTCGACTCTCCCAATGGCTCCTAAATTGTGGGGATCGGTCTAGGAGGTGCCTAAACTGATGCATGAAGGTGCAATCAGTTTTAGATAGCCTCTATCGGTGTTCCCCACACTCTAGTGACTAGTACATGTAGCCCCATTAGTACAAGTGGACCCAATGGTACTAATGGACCCAATAATAACTAAATGACTCCTAAGTTAGGAAAATATAATCTAATAGAAAGTTTGGACAAGGGAGAATAATAAATCTTAACACCCCCCTGAATCCTAACTTGGACAACTATGGGACTTGGAAAAAAGGCCAAAAGTCACAAATGTACAATCTAAAAGATAAAAAATGATGCTTAATAAACCGAGGAAATAGGGGAAAAACTCATGGGAAAAAACACCCTCAAAATAAGTAGGAACAGGAAAATACAAGCTACCTTTAAAACAAAAGAAGCTTCCTTCTTAGAAAAATAACTTGTCAAAAAAATCTGTTACAATTTGCAACACTATGCAGCAATATGGTTCTTGTGTGCAACATCATCCTGAAGTTGTGCATGTAAACCTCTCGATGTCCTTTTGAACTGATGAATCTTTGTGCTTATTCCGTATGGAAGAGGTCGAGAAAGATCATTTTTCTTCTTCTATGGGCCAACTAGTTGATTCTTTGCTATCATCATGTAGCACTTTCCTGGAACCTTGTTGCACCACTCTGTAGGGAGCGAATCTGTGAGGGAAAGAGCAACATGCTCATTCTAATACTGGAACCATCCCCAGCTATAGCAATGAGATTTTGAGCGCATATAGGCTTAGGCCTTTGGTTTGGAATGGTAACTGAATCTGGATCTAGAATCTCATGAGATTCAGTCTCAATACCAATATCATGCTGATCTTGATTCTCTTCATGTGTATCTGAAACATGTAACAAATCATCATCATCAAAAGGTAGTGGAAGAGTGGTTATACCTTCTTGTGCTTCAAATGGTGGTGCATCACCCAACTGATCCTCTTCAAACTGAACAATCCGCTCAATGAAGCATTTCCTAGTTGCAACCTTTGTCAACTTGTATTCTTTTGCATCTTCTGCATATCCCAGCATAATGCATTCGATACTTTGGTCTTGGAAGGATTTCCTCTTGTCAATGGGTATTCAGGCTCAAGCTTTGGAACCAAAAACTCTCAAATGAGATACATTGGGCTTATGTGCATATAGTGATTCGAATGGAGTGGCGCCAACCACTAATTTATGAGGCACTTTGTTCTTCAAATATGAAGCACATTTTACAGCTTCTTCCCAAAGAGAAGGAGCGAGATTCTTGGTATGGAGAAGACATGTTTCCATCTCATTCAGTGATATGTTCTTCTTCTCATCTACACCATTCTATTGTGGTGTGTATGGAATTGAGTGTTCCATTCGAATCCCTTTTGATTCACAACGATGCTGGAAATATATTTTAATGTAATCTCCTCATTTATCCGATCTTATGGACTTGATCTTTTTCCTGAAACTATTCTCAACCATAGTGCTAAAAACTTTAAAAATATCATAAACTTTTGGTTTCTGTTTCATAAAGTAGATCCAGTAATACCTAGAACAATCATCAAGAAAAGGGAGTAAATACCTGCAACCATTAATGGATGTTGTGAGCATTGGTCCTGCCACATCACTATGTATCAAATCAATTATAGAGGCAGCTCTATGTGCCTTTCCAACTTCATACTTTTTCTCTGGATGTTTTCCTAACAAGAAATGGTACTACTGCACCCAATAATAACTAAATGACTCTTAAGTTAAGCAAATATAATCTAATAGACAGTTTGACCAAAGAAAATTATAAACCCTAACACACCCTACATGCACTCGAGCATGCAACACTCTACCTGGCACAAAAATCATTAAATGCTATTATTAGATATATATATTTGGGTAGAAATGGATGTATTCATATTTAAATCACAATTGAACCAGAGGTACAAGTCATTCACATTCAGATATGGGATTCAACAGAAATGGATCCGCTCTTAGAAATTATTCAATTCATAGTGCATTCACTTCTGTGGTGTTAATGCATTTATGTGATCGTGTTGTGAATTTCTATTATTAATTGTGGTAATTAATGTAGCTCGAAGATGAGATGGGTGGCTTGGACAGGCGCTTTTTTCACCAGAAGAAAGGCGCTTTTTTCACCAGAAGAAAGTTGTAGGGAATCGATCCACACACCTCCGAGCCGATTATTGTTATTTCGATTCTACTTGCTCCACAAATTTATTGAATGAAAATTCATCTGTTCAGACTCCAGCCACAATAAGTTGTAGTCATTTGCCAGGTATTGCAGAAGAAGAACCCGCTAGAAGAACGAATGAGGAAGCTGGTCAGGATCAAAATGAGGGCGTTGTAAATAATAGCGATAGAAATAGAAGAGATAGCATGGCTCTTGTACCAACCAGTAAATCGAGACCGGATAAATGCAAGAGCGATTTTTTTTTCACTCGTTCCCATTGATGGATCCCATGGAATCACATGTATAAATCCAATTTATTTTCTTACAGTCTCTTGAGACCATTATATTTGCACAAGAACGGGAAGCCATATCTATGAATTGAACCAGATGTCTATGTGGTTATAAACAGATGTATGTGAATCTAAATCGAAAAGGAACCAGAGGCACATGTCGTTCACATTTAGCTCAAAGCTTCAACAGAAAACAGAAATAGATATGCTCTTAGAAATCCATTCAATTCATAGTGCTTTCATTTCTTTGATGTTAATGCATTTATCCGACCGTGATGTAAATTTTGTATTATTAATTATGGTAATTGATGCAGCGTGGAGAATATATATAGAAGGATTGGATAGGCGTGTTTTCCCATGAGAGCAATCAGGTTTGTATGACAATGATCCACAAAATATTAGTTTTTAGATAAGCGGCTTACATGTAAGAAAGCAAGGTATTAAAAATATTACAAAACGGGCTTAATTACTTTATACCATTTGTTAGCTCCAATGCACCTATAATGTTCTTTCTTTTCTTGATTTTTCAATACATGTTTCTCTTTTACATAGTTTTGATGGGTTATATGAGTCCAAAACCATTGGGTTATATGTGTCCAAAACCACTGAGATTTAACCTTGCAGGCATGCAGAATACGTTATTCAGACATATAATCTATTTCTTCGTAACTTAGTTTGTTTACTAAACGATTAACATTATAGTAGTCTAATTTAGTTCTTAAATATGTTATGTCTAGTAGTTAACTATTGTAACAAAAAATTATGCCCAAATTAAAGTTTAAAGAGTAATTAATGGCATGTAAACATTCATTGCAAACACGTAATTGTCTAGAACTATGGAATTCATTTAACTCCCAATCAATATTCCGTAACTATATTTAACGTTTAATTCCGAATCAATATTCCATAACTGTTTTAAAATTAATACTTCTAGCTTGTCCAGATTATACTTTTTCATTTTGGGACTAGCCCATTTGATGCAACATCCTCCAGAAGGATACAGTGGCATTCACATATCATATTATTATGACTGTTCATGTGTTGTATAATATTGTATCAGATTATTATGACGGTGTTTGTGTTTTCTGAATAAAATAATTTATGAAGAAGTATCTCCCCAATATGTGCCATTACTCAATCTTAACTTTACAAGAGCCATTTCTATTTAATATATATATAATTAACTAGGATGTCATTATTTCCATTTCTATTTAATATATAATTAAGTAGATCTCATTATTTTAAATAACTCAGAACATTTCTTCACTTTACACTATCCATCATTCATTTAATTTTATATCAATAGTTATCTCTGTATTTTAAATAAGATAATAAAATTAACGATGAGATGGTAATGATTCCTTGGTAATTCAAAGAGAGTTATTTGTAATATTTATGGTTTTAGTTATATATTTATATATATATAAAATAATGTTAAATATGGTATATTTAATATATTGTAGTTTGATATTTAGTTATGATTTATGTATCATAGTTGTTATATTTAGCTATGATTTATGTATATTGTGGTTTTTAGTTTATTGTCAAGTTAACCTGCAACTAATATAAAATTGCTAGTTTATTGTCAAGTTAACTTGAAATGAAATGTATCAATGTTGGGAACATTGCCACCATGCGATTTTGATTGATCATAATACTGTTTCATGGAAAAATATAAAGACATATAAAATTATTATTTCCTAAAAAAATTGTAACCAGATTTTGAATGCATCTCATTCACTATATCCATTTCCTAATTTAAATGCCACAGAAGATGACATTAAGAGTTGAAATGAAGTTTCTATAAATTAACAACAAAGGGTTAGACAATGTGCATATGAACCGTGGAAATGGGTTATGCCATACACACATTCTATACCAAGAGGGGTAGACAATGTGAATATGAACCGTGGAGATGGGCTATACCATACACACATTCTACACCAAATGTTACATGGTTCTTTCGAAGGAATACATTTACATACTTTACAAACATTAAGAATATAACGGTGGTAACGGTTGAAGCACTAGACACCATGAAATTGAAATAGATAATTTAAATAAGCATGCTTAAAAATCACATTTTATAATGGTTGACATGAAAACTACTCTAAGTTGACTGTTTTTCTACTTCTTTTTAATTTGAAAAAAACATAGGGATGCTCAAAGAAGAGACTTAAATATTTTTTAAGGTATAAAATGTGATTTGTGGTATTCTATAGTGTGAGTTATGGGTTCTTAAACATTACAGCTGGTTAATTATTAATCTTTGAATCATTTTTAGTAGGATATATTACTTCTATTAAGAAAAATAATTTTTAATACATGTAAATATATGTAAATATTTACTTATTAGTTTATGAGTTGATTATAAAATTTAATATATGTACAATATATTTTATCTTATATAAACAAATCCATAGATAAATGATATGGTTGGGTAGAAATATCACACCTTATATGGTTGGGTAGAAATATCACTTTATAATATCTTTTAGTATGCTTTGAATGGATGAATTTAAACAGAGCTCAATTTATTTGGTAATATTCATAAGGGATATGTTTTTACTGGGATGTTTTTGCAAGGGAATGGAATTCATATACATGATATTTCATGACATATATGTTAAAAGTCATATATAATATATGATTGTTTTGAAAGTCCATAAATTTTTGGTGCTCAAACTATGTTATGTTATAACCATTCCTTTAAAATTGTTGTTTTAATAAGTACAAGCTATTAATGTTCATCAATAATGTATCCATAATGTTTGTGTCTCTTTATTGTGGTTTTAAAGATTAAGGACAAAATGATCATTCCCTTGCCTATAATGTGATCAAAAAATTGTGTTTAAGGTGTTTTAAAAATACGTATATTTATGCGTATGAAAAATACATGTAATTTTTTTATTTAGAGTATTATTTTCATAAAATGTAAAGAGGTTTTAATGAGAAGGAAAAGGCAAGACCCCTCTTTGTAACATGATTCCAACTTATTAGTGAGAGAAGATTGGATATTCCATTGAATTGGATTAGCATGATATGTTAAATGGGGACACATCTAATACTGATGATGATATAGATGGCATCAAAATTATTCCCAATTGCATAACAAAAGGCATGTCGAAGGATTCCAAATTTTGAAATCTCTAGTGTTGGACATAACTTGAAGTTCCACTATTATCAACCCATTTTTTCTCACCTAACTTGTCATGAACATAATGACAATTATACATCATTTTTAGCAAAATATTTTCTCCATTAGCATCACCTCCATCATCTCATGACCTTATTAATATGAATAGAAACCAAGCTAAATTCATGGGTTGAAAACAAAATATCATTTCATGGAATTTCCTTAAACATATGTGCAACCCATCACAGTAAAAACCTCAAAAATTAAAACAAGGACTCAAAATGGAACTATGTTACTCTTAACAAATATGTACCTACCAAATATGTGTAGTTTCTAATGAACATTTTTAAACCATTATTTTCAAAACTAAATTTTAATCTTGTCTCCAATACCTATCTTCATCTCACCAAGTCATTAATTAAAATGGATTATTCAAATTGGAGCTAGTTTAAAGGATCGTGGACAATGTATATTTCAAATCAATATTTCAAGGTCATTCAAAAACTCATTCCATATCAATAATAGTAATTTTATTCTATTGCATCTCATTCTATATAAATAATAGTAACTTTATGTTATTGGTCATTTATGATATTGGCCACTCCATATCAATAATAGCAAGTTTATACTATTGTATTTATTTAAGAGAGAGATAGGGGCTTATACATTTGTCTTCTTTCACAATTTGGGCTCTTACATACCAACACATATACACTCAATTGGATAGGAATATCGTATCAAAGGAGAATAATAACCCTCCATTGGTTTGGTTGTAGAGATCCATATTAATTACATCCAACAAGGTGTGTCTCATAGTTCATTATTTTGTTAAACTAAATATAATTTTTACATCATGTTTTTTCTAATTCTTTTCCTAACTTCTTCCACTTTTCATTGCATGTATGTAAAGAGTGTGTGGTCTATTTTTTCCATTTTCATTAAACATTATTTTACTATGCTATTTGGTACACACTAGTTCTAAAACATCAACAATAGAATTTCCATCCTTTTTATGGCTAGTCAAAACTTGCCATATCCTACTTCACTAACTAACAATCCTATTAAATATGATACTAATGACCTCCAATGCCTACTAAATTACCCTTATACATCCATTAACTTGAATGTAAATAAAGATATGACCATTTAAATCATATCATGTCCTTTCATCTATGGTGATCCTCTAATAGTATCATGGATGATTCCATCTATTTTTAATTTAAGAAAATAAATCTTCACGAATGTGGCAATGATGTCGCTACATTAAACAAGCCACAATGACACATCCCAATTTTATATTGTTTTCCTTATCCACCAAACATGATGAAGGGTTAGAATTCATTTTTCCATGTTCTCAAAACATAACAAACCATATCAAATATCAAATCTATAAGTGGAAAAGATGAAGAATCTTATGAGAAATAAAGCTACATGACTTCTTATTTCTAGATTGGTTCTCAAAATATCTCTTACCTACAATATATAAGGGAATTTCTTCCAAACAACTAGAAATGAAGAAAAAAATATTTTAAAGGATCATGATTATAATTGTATTCATGCTCAATCATGATGTGTTTATTCTATCATCCCAGATGCACCCCGTACTGATTAATTATTAAGATAGCATTTGGAGGGATCCTATTTTGCGATTGGTGTGATTTATGTAGTTTTTTATACCTCTAATACATACAACTAGCTTACCCCTTCCATGAAAAAGTAGCTATGTTGTAATTTACCCCTAGTGATAACAATTCTAATATAGGGAAAACAAATATATCATGAATGTGTCATGATCATTCATGATCATCCTCTTGTGTAGTACCAAGTAACTCATGCTAATTCCATTTGAAACACCTCATTCCCATTGTTCTTCATCTAGTGGAATTATGTATAGTAATGTTTCTAATATATATGTCATTTATGTATAATAGTGTTTCTAATAGATAGGTCATTGCACCATACCATAACCATTGCTATCCCTTCCTTGGCCATGTATTGAGACCTTTAGTTCAACAAAACCATGATCCTCCACCTTCCCTACAAGGTAAATTTTATTCCCAATAAAATAAACAACTAGTTTTCACTCGACGATCAAAATGCATAGCCTAATACCAAGAATAAGAGAAATAAAGACAAGAGTGAAGGAAATAATAAAAATTATGAATGTGGAGTTTAGACTCCAAACCCTTCTACTATCATTTGAGGAAATTTTAGTCCCATAAATTAGAATCTTAATAAACCTACCATTTAGGGTAAGAACCCTCAATTACAGATTAACCATCCATGTTCCTTTTCTGGATTTTATGGACATTATGCTCACCAATTTCAACACCTTAATAGAGATAATTAGTTGGTGGATGAGTCCAAAAAGTATGATAATATGAAAACCTCACAACGTCAAACCAATAGTCCACCCAGCCATCCTCCAACAATTCAATCAATGGCACTACAAAACACCTTTACACCAGAAGGCTTATTCACACATAAATCAATGCCACCTCACCCTCATAAACCATCTAATTCCACCAATCCTTGTAACCATTCTATCCATAATATCTACATGACCCCTGCTAATGTCAATATTTAAACTTAATATACTCAAAATGATATATGTTGAAGATATAAAACTATGGTAAGGTGAAGATCTCACATTTTTCATTGGGAACCTTACATATTTTGTGACATAAAAGTCACCCTACATCAAATGTAACTGATATCACCTTATGTCGCATAACCAATAATTCAAATGGAAGAGCTACCCAATTTTATAGTGTTATAAATTATTCACCAATCCCCCATTTCCATTCCTATATTCAATGTTATACAAATATCATGTGAAACATAAGTCGCTTATGTGTTAGTTAGAGATGGTTGATGCTTCTAAGTATTATCCAGTCATTTTCAATTTGGATATAATCGAATCCCAAATTCCTTCTTCAGTAGACTTTCAGTTTTTTGTCACTATTAAGAATTTTATTTTCCGTTAATGCATTATTTATGAAGAGACCTGCACATGTGTCATGTCGATGCATATCTGCAAGAAAATTTCATCTTTTGAAGTGACCCTGCACCTTATCATATTATGTGCATATGATGATCAAAGTTCATATCCATAATGAATCCTCTAGGATAGTCCTATAGAACTCATAGATAAAACCATCTTTGAAGATATCAAAGTTGTAAACATCTAATTAGACTAACATCTAGTCGCTCACAGTTATATTTATTTCATAAAAGTTTTCACTTACACCATGTTTTAACATATGATGTTCTCCCATAATGGGAAGAACATTATGCTTCATCAACTCACATACCATGATCCCAAATATGCTTCTATACCGTATAATGTATTACTTATCATTAAGGATAATCTCTCTATGCCTTTTTTCATTAAAATCAGTCCAAAAATATCCCATTATGCACACTAATAAAAAAATATTTTAGGAATTCCATTTCTTACCATACAATAAGGTATCACAAAGTTATGCACCATCAAATTTGAAAATATTGTCAATGAAAAACAACAATCATCAAATTATGTCCCTATGGTAGGATAACCTTCAATAGGAGCTCTTATCCACCAAGCACCATCCCTACTTCCCCTCTAGGGATTATTGTAACCCCTTTAAACCCACTCATCGAGTGGTTTTAACCCTTTTCCAATTGGTTTGTACTTATAATTCCCTACCCACCATGGTTAATAAGGAAGCCACCACTTCAACTCAACATACTCCCAAAAAGAATGCTAGGAGAAAAATAAAAAATGTAAAATTTTAGTCTATGTTAGACATTGACATTGTCATCACCCTTGCAAAACCTAAGAAGTCTCCAATGCATTGTGACATATATGATACCCCATTTATGCCACCCATCAATGCTCATATTTCCATATATTACATATTCAAATCCATGTCTAACAAGAGAATATTAAATCGACCATTATTGTATTTCATATTACTCTTCCCGACACTAGAAAAGTTATAATGTAATAATACATTGACTACCAACCACAAATGTGAATTTTGGATTTTTTATGAAAACTATTCTAACCATTGCATAGATTTCCAAAAATTTTATGTGAACTTGCATGAAATATGCCTAATGTCCTTGGAATGTTAGGTCACAATTAGTGAAGAGATACCACAACTAACCAACCAAGTAAAGGAATTATGTCGATTTATTATTTGTGTTTGTTACGTTTACCATCATCTTCAATACCCTTAATATCATTATCACCTTTAGTAGCGAAATACCATTGTAGAAGGAGTAAGTCGATAAGTCGACTTGAACAAGAGCCGACTTAGTGGATCATTCGACTAAGTCGATGGGCCGACTTAGTCGATCAACCAACTAAGTCGGTCGGTCGACTAAAATAAGAAAATAGGTCCACCACCTAAGGTCATGTCGGTTCACCGAACTGACAAGTAGTTATTTCGTAACCGCTCTGTAATCATATATATTAGGCTGTTGAGCCAGATGAGAACTCAGTTCAATTATCTGCATTGTATGGACTCATTTTGTATAATATAATCTGTGTATTCATCTATCTGTTCTTGTCTCTTGTATCCGTATTATATTTATATATGTTTTAGTGTGTATTATTGGTAACCTTATGTGATCTGTGAGATTACAACCTTGGTTCCATTGCCCGTAGTACACAACTAGAATGTATGCAAACAGATGATACCAGAGCAGGAGATTAAGGACTGGTGGGAACGTAAAGTTGCAAACTATTTGCAGAATTATGCACAAAGGAACATATTAATAGTCGCACAAGCAAAAGAAAGATTTTTCACAGAGACGCATGAAAAGTTTGTCGAATCTGTGCCCCAACTTTTGAAGAAATTCCTGGGTGAGAAAACTGGAAGGGATTAAAGAACAACAGTTGCTGGAAAAACGGATCCGTGGAGGTAGAACAAACTTGTCAGAGTGGTTTGAGAAAATCGTAGACGACTTCTATGAGGAACAAGCAGTCAAAGACAGAACTTCGGTAGAAATAGTGAAGGATAAACTTTACACAGATCTCGCCAAACAATTTATGTGCTCCCTACCGACCTTGCTGCTCAAATTTTTGATCGAGAAAGGGGTAGTACATATCGTCGAACCTCATCCATCACTTCACGAAATGCCAACAAAATCTAACTAGGCGGAGAAGCAGAGGAAGTGGGAAAAATTCATTACAGAAAGGGAGTGGGAATACTTCCTAAGCAAATAGACCAAACTATCCGGGCTTTCTAAAAAGCATTGGGTAGGCTATGGGGGGGTAGCTGGTCATATGTCGAGATAGAGTATAGTGGATCCTAGTCAACTAGAACAAGATATCAGTCACCAATAATGAGAAGTTGACTAAAAGGGAACTCAAGAGAATAGTATCATACAGAATTATGTCAGACATTCATAAAATAGAAAGGGAAGAGAGACACCAGAGAAGGGAAGCAAGATGAGAAAGAGCGTTAGAGGTTCACAGAGGAAGGAACCCTAGAGAGAACGACTAGGAAGAGAATCCACCAGAGTCGGGTCATGACCGACATGAAGAAGGCGTAGAACAAGAAGCATCCCCTAAAAAGGAAGAATTATGGATAGAGCAGCCAGAAGCTCTCCAATTAAGACCTTCCAATGAAGGAACAATCCTTTCCCCATTGAATCCGCTTACTCGAATACAGAATATTGTCGAAGAAGACCTCCGACTACGAGCTGGTGACTTTAGTATATGGAGTCAACAAGGTGATTAAACGTACACTGGATGACACCTTATTATACGTCGACTAGTGGAAGGGAACTGGGTGACCTTTCAAGTGGCACCCTTCCTCTGAAGTATCCACTTGCTCTTACGGACACATGAAGGAGCTCCTCCCTCGCCAAATACAGCTTTAGAAGAAATCGAACACTCAGAACTGCGAACAAATAGTTGTAGTGGACCATCGACAGCAAAAGTCGACATCAAACAACTACACGTCGACGAAGAATCGAAAACTGACAGGAACAGAAGTTCTATCAACCAAAATTCTGTAGGCTCAAATACACCAATAACCCCACCACCCTCATCACCACCTCCACCTCCACTGCCGCCACCTTCTGAGATCAGTGACAGTGATTCAGACATGGGTCACGGATCAGCTCACATTGCTTTATATGAGGGGGATGAGGACCCCAGAAGACACTGGTTTGTCTGCGAGTCGACTTGGGAGGCCAACCAGGTTACAGATGAAGATAGACAAATGACATAGTTTGCAGGAGCCTTAAGGAAAAGGGCATTGATGTGGTACATGAACTTTTTAGAAAGACAACACAAAGCGACAAAAGATGAGATTAAGGACCAATTCTTGTCATTCTTCAAAACTCCAGATGCTAAGCACCTAGCCGCGAAAAAACTTAAACCACATAACAAAAGACAAGGGAATCCGTCCGCGACTACGATAAGCGTTGGAAAGACCTACTGAACCAATTGGATTATGTTATAGATGAACAGTTACTAATCCAGTGGTTTCTTCCAGGACTATCTCAAAAATTACGCCGACACATCAGTCTGGAGATGTTCAAAACTTACAAGGATGCGCTAATGAAAGATCTTCATGTAGAGATGGACAAGGATATACCCGCTTACCCCATGGACCACAGATTGGAAGGACAACTTGAGAACGTACAGAAGTCTCTGAAGGAGCTAAGCCTCAAGAATCAGGAGATCTGGTGCACCAAATGCTTGATGGCCACCAAGGCTACGGAGGAAGAGGTCGATTCCTATGGAGGAAGAGGTCGATTCCTTGGGAATCGTGACACATGCCTACATCGACCCATCCAGTGCTTTACATGTTACAAAGAAGGTCACCGGTATGCAGACTATCCATACAAGGACAGGACTGATCTCAAATTCCGTACCCACTACGAGGTAGGGAATCACTCATTAGAGGATTTCCCTACCATGTCAAAAAAAATTAATATCAAGAAAAATGTTAATGTCTTGTCTTGTGTGCAAAAGAATGATGTAATAACCACCAAAAATTTACATATTGTAACTTAGCAAGGAACAAAAATAGGAGCTGATAACCCCAGAATTAGTAAGATTAAAGAGACAAATGTCTATCCTGACCCATTGAAGGAAAAACAAACATATAAAAAAGAAACTCATGTATTTCAAGAAATTGCACAACAAGAAAACATGCATAACAGTCGACCTAACACAATAAATAAATTAATCTAGCTCGTTCAAATAAACAAATCAGTATCTCAGTTCATTGATTTGTTGCATGAAATAAAAGGTGCCAACTCTGAAAAACAAACAAAAAACATCTGCAGCTTGAATAAAAAAGACAAAAGTGATGTCGACCCACTTGTCGACCTGGAAATCGAAGGTTACCATGTCTGACAAGTAGTGCTCAACTTCGCCTCACAAGTAAATATCATGACTCATTACACATGGGAACAAATGGGCAGACCTTGACTCTATGAGTCAGGCATATACCTGAAACTAGCCAACCAAGGCCTAATTAAACCCATTGGAGTCTGTAAAAATGTCAACACGACTATCAAGGAATCTCGACCAAGGTTGATTTTGAAATCATTGACCCAAAGGAAGGATCCAAATCCTTCCCAGCACTAGTCAGTTGACCTTGGGGTAGAAAGATGAAAGCATCCATATCTTTGGACAAGGAACGAATCAAATTAAAAGGAAATGGTCAAAAGGTCATTGTACCCATTCATCCATCTCAAGGAGAACCTTGGACTGAACCTATTGATGAAGAAGTCAATGTCAGGCAACTCTACCAAATCCACAACAATGCAGACTACACAGAACCAAACATCCATGGAGAACTTCACTTAGGTAACCAAGACTTAGTTGGTTATAACTTAGACACTGAATTGTACGACTAGGAGATTGAGAACTATGAAACACAAGCAAGAGGGTGGTAGACTATACAAAAAGTGCAGAAAAATCCCACCCAATAGTGCTTCATAGTATCCATTGTCCCAAAAATATTCGAAAAGAAAATAAAGGAACACCCTACCTTACAACCGACCAACCTGAATACTACACAACTACCAAGGTATAAGGAGAGGGAATCACCAGTGATGCATGTCGAGCAAGTATCTAAAAATATTGGTGAACATGGCTGACTTCAAAGCCTAGTTGAAACTTTTATAGGGCAAGCAGCTAGATGGTGGGATACCCATCAGACAACACTACAGACCTGGAAAACTGCTTCGACTTACTTTGTCAAAAGGTTTGGAGGAAATAATTTAACCCAACAAATTCAGATACATGTATTCACTCAAGGACAAAACCCATAAGATCACATCAAAACTTGTGAAAAGGAGTGGAGAAGACTTCGATACAAGGATGAACGAGCATGGCCACACTTGTTCCCATCAACCCTAGCCCACTTACCAAACAAATGGTATAAGATGGAAGAAGCTAGAGGTGAAACCTTTTTATGAAATGAACTCAAGGAAAATTTTATTAAAGAATTCAACTTCATACCTCAAAATGAAAATCTGGTCGAAACAACAAAACAAATTAAACAATTTATCCAACCGACCGAAAACCAACCCTTACAAGACCATCGACAGATAAGGGAATGTAACAATATAAAAACATGGTCAAGACCACAGTTGACCCAATTACAATTAGAAAATGAAAAAATAGAAGGAAAGAGATTTAGATGGAAATCCAACCAAGTCGAGACGACAAAACCTATTCACACAATCCTGAAAGTTGCAACAACTGACAAACAAGATACTGACAGAATGACTGCAGCCGACTTCCTTGCCACATTCTTACAGTTCAAAGAAGGAATTCGACCAATCAATGAAGCCAAAGCACCTGAGTGGATAGATGCCAAAGTAAAAACTAAAGAAGTCGACATCTCAAATGATGATAAACCAAAACTGGAAAATAATGGTGACTACTGGAATGAACAACAGACCATAGAGATAGTGAATTTGCTAAAGGAGTTCCAAGATGTCTTTTCTAGGGATTACAAATACCTAAAAGGCTTAGTCCACGAAATGGGAGAAACGAAAATTGATACTAAACCTGATGTTCGACCTGTCAAGAAAAGGCCTTATAAACTAGATCACAAATACAAGGAGATAGTCAAAAAGGAAATTGATAACATGTTAGCAGCAAGCATCATTTACCCTATCGACCAATCAAAATGGGCAAGTCCAATGTCCATACAACCCAAGAAACATGACCTGACCAGACTAATAATTTGTGTCGACTTCAGGGAACTAAACAATGTAACACTGACAGACCCATTTCCAACCCCTTATGCCGATGAAATATTGAATGAAGTTGCAGGACATGAATGCTACTCATTTACAGATGGATTCTTAGGCTATAACCAAGTACCAATAGCTAAAGAGGACCAGAAGAAGACAACATTTTTGTGTGAATTTGGTTCCTTTACTTACAAATTTATGCCTTTTGGATTAAAGAATGCACCTGTAGTGTTTTCTCGAATTGTTGTAAAAAAATTTCAAGAATACATCTATAAGACCATGGAAGTATACTTCGATGACTGGATAATATACTCCACCTTAAAAGATCATTGTAAATGGCTCAGACTTATGCTGGAGAGATGTCGACATATTCAACTCTCCCTAAACATCAAGAAATGTATATTTGTGACCCCCATAGGGATACTATTAGGGCACATTGTCTGTAAGGAAGGTATTAAGATCGACTTTGCAAAAATTAAAATTATCCTCGACCTGAAACCACCAGTAAACCCCAAGCAAGTCAGGGTGTTACTTGGCCACAAAGGCTATTACAGAAAATTCATAAGATGATATTCAAATATGACCTATCCTCTTGAATAACTATTAAGGGAAGATCAAGAGTTTAACTAGACAAAGGAATGCCACATATCATTCGAAAAGTTAAAAGAAAACTAGTCGAAGCTCCCATCCTAAAGTTTCCAAACTGGTCGATCAAATTCCATGTACATATTGATGCATCAGGAATAGCAATAGGAGAAATCCTAACTCAACCAGGAGATGATGGAATGGATTATCCCATAGTTTACAGCAGTAAAAAATTAAACAAGGCTAAAAGAAACTATTCGAATACAGAAAAACAAGCGTTAGGAATGGTCTTTTCCCTCCAAAAGTATCGAAATTACCTCTTAGCTAACCCCTTCATATTCTATACTGACCATCAAGCCCTGAAGTATCTTGTCAATAAACCACTCCATCAGGGAAGGATTTGTCGATGGCTACTTCTCTTCCAAGAATTTGAGTTTGAAGTCGTTGTCCGACCAGGCAAGTTAAATGTCGGGCCCGACCATCTATCTCGAATCGACACAAGAGAAGAACCGACTGGAGTCGACGATGACTTACCTGATGCACATTTATTTTGCATAGAAGTAGTCCCAGCAGAACTAGAAGAAATAGCTCAGTTCATAGAAGACAGACATGCACCAGAAGGTATGAGCACCAAGAAAAAACAGATCTTAGCTATGGAGGTTGCACCATATAGTCTCATTAATGGATTTTTATACAAAATGGGATTATACGACATCCTCAGAAGGTGTGTACTTGAACATGAACGAGACCAAATCATGCATGAAGCACACTATGGACCTACAGGAGGACATTTCCAAGCAAACACAACTGCAAACAAAATCTGAGAGTTAGGATTATGGTGGCCAACACTCCACAGAGATTGCAAAAATTTTGTTAGTCGATGTGATAGATGTCAACGACTAGGTCGAACTCTGCCTAGTACAGAAATGCCCTTGATCTCAGTGAACCCCAGTCTCACATTCGAAATCTAAGCCATAGACTTCATAGGACCATTTCCTATCCCAACAAAAATATTAGGTGCAAGGTATATTATTACTGCAGTGGAATATGTCACTAAGTGGGCAGAAGTTGAACCCGTCAATACATGTTCTAGTGAGACAGCCACTAAGTTTATTTATGAAAATATCATCACTAGATTTGGATGACCACTAACCCTGATTAGTGACTAGGGGACACACTTTATCAACAAGACTATCAAAACCCTGACCGACCAGTTCCAAATCGACCACCGACGGAGTACATCATATCATCCTTAGTCGAATGGAGCAATTGAAGCATTCAATAAAACATTAACAAAAGGATTAACTAAAATATGTAATGTTGACAAGGACGACTGGGATGAGAAAATACCTACAGTATTATGGGCATACAAAACATCCTATAAATGATCAACCGACCAAACCCCTTTTTCAACTAGTCTATGGACAAGAAGCAGTAGTTCAACTACACTTCTGACAACAGACACCTATTATCACAGAAATAATACATGTTGATGTCAAACAGGGAAGGAAGGATCGACTATTTCAACTCAGCAAGCTGGAAGAGCACCGACTCATGGCTATACAACACAAAGAAATTCAGAAGCAACAACAGAAAGCATGGCACGACCGCAACATTAAGAACAAAAACCTGTCGGTCGGCGACCTTGATTTACTATACAATAGTTGGGTCAAAGGAAAACCTAAGAAATTCCACACATAATGGATGGGACCGCCATTAATACACCCATTGCCGCACACAACCACAACATTGCCTATAAGTACTGGACCGCCGAAGGTTCATTCACCGCAACCTATATAGACAGAGCATCAGAACACCCAGTCGACCAAAAGCTGAGAACCCCTTAGTAACATCGACCAAACCGACACAATGGCCCCCAAGCAAACTAGAGGATCGACCAAGGAAGAGGAGATACCGGCTGCAGATACACCTTTGGTCCATAGGCTGAATAACATTAAAAATGCCAAAGTACAGGAAGGCTCATGGGAGAATCTATGGACCGAGATCTGAGAATGGGCCTTTGTCGACAAAAAGGCCACTCAAGCAGCACAGAAAATCCAACGCAGCACTCTCTTAAGCTACACCAATGTACTGCTGATGGCCAGCTTTGGTGGCACAAAGGAAGCTACTGTGAAGTTCATTATTAGTCAATACCACAACAATCGATTCTACTTTGACGAGCTAATCGAGAGTTGTGGAGATGTCATCTCCAAGCTGACCGATCTCTCTAATAAAGGAGACCTTGTACCAGTTGGAATCAAAGAATGACTGGTCGAAGAGCTCACTAGATCACCTTCCGGAGAAAAAATCAAAAGGGTTGATGATCAGCCAATTCACAACTCAAACGCCATAGATTGTGGCCAAAATAATTGCAATCACACTCACTCTAGCAGGTTGAGGCAACGACCTCAAGTTAGAGATGCTGGAATCCATCGACACTATTGCCACCGACGGACGAATATACAGATGGGGGGATTATGTCACTGACATGGTAAAGATCATCTGTGAGTGATTCCAAGAAATGGCGGGAATCATCAAGTTCCCCTCCCTCATCTTATGGATTGGTATGTACCAAATCTGACCAGAGGGGAGCCCAGTCTTTTGGGAAGCGTCGAGGTTCGACATGTGGAGGTTTAAAACCTTCTCCCAGAAAGGAACCCTGCACGAACTGGATCATGGGAAAGTATTCCTAGAGAACTGGTTCCAACAACTGAAATTCCACACGACTAAATGGAGGGTGCCTCAAAACATCCGATGAAATCTACCCACGAACTCCCACATCTAGCTGAAGCTCGACCATACCTCGGTGTGGTACATGCAGGGCGAGGAGTCCAACACCAAAGCCCTCGACTACTATCCATCTGTCAACCAGATATTCCAAGAACTGTCTCAACAGGCTAAGACAAAAATACCAGTACCAACAGCAGCCAAACAGATCGACTTCTCGATCGAGGAGCCACTCACCAACCAGGAAAAAGAGGAAGACTATGAGCTCAACCTCTACATTAGCACATTTGTGTTGGAGGAGACACCGATCAAACACACTGGTTGACTACAGATAACTATCAAACCTCTGATTGCAAACAAAACAAAACCACAGCCCACAAAACCAAAGGCATAGCCACAAAAGCAGACAACTCCTTCGGCTCCAGCAAGTGTCGTCCCGACTCAGGCACCGACAGGAAAAGAAGAACCAGACAACCCTGAGTATGCTATTACAAAAGGAATTATTTGGAAACTTTCCAAATAAATAGCAGCAACCAGGAAGAAAATAAAAACACAAGAACAACAACAAGGTAAAGTTAAGCGCAAGCTTAATATTGTCGAATCATCATACAACTAAGACAAACTGGCAGCCACAACCCTCGACATCATAGAGGATGCTGCTGCAAATAAAGTGCCAGTCGAAACCCAGTTCCAGCGCTTTGTCGATGCAGGAGCACAAGCAGGTCGACTGAAGAAAGAAAAGACTGTGACGACGCCTGAAAACATCGTCGATCTTGTGTCGACACCTCCACCCCCATCACCCACAAAAATAACCAAGGAGAAAGCACCGGCACAACAGTCAGTCAACCCCCTCAACTTATACAAAAGCGTAATGCCGGAGACGGTAAAAGAAAAATTTGATAGAGACACCGACTTACAATATTTCTTTAAGACACTTCCTGCATTGTTTAAGTCGGCTCAGAAGATTTCCACCTAGGCACCTATCTATACAGGATGGGGCACACAACCCCCAATCGTTGCAACCATCACGTCGACCTTCACAACACAACCCGACAAGGAAGGTAACGTGACTGGACATCTTTCCTCCACTATTGCACCGGCCGACCCTGTACCCCAAGCCAACCTACCAGCCATTGCACCGACGGAATCAAAAATGACTTCCAACGTAAACTCACACCACCAACCCTACAACCCACCACTCAACCATACTTCCCCCAACCCCATCACCCCTGACCATTTTCCAAATCCATCACCACCACCACCACCACCGCCACCCCCTAATTTAGAGACAAGCCCACCACAACCGACTACATCCACACAACCAGAGGTGACCACCATCCCACCTCCCCAACCAGACAAACCATTAGCCTCTAACCCACAAACCCAAGATCCTAGATCAACTGTTGCAGGTACACATGAGACAGAACAAGAAAAGCACAAGAAGAAGAAGGATCATCATGGGAAGTCTCCCAAGATCCAAATTAGCTTGAAGGATGCAAGCTCCTTGACTGAAACAGAGATGGGACAAATCCTAAAAACCCTAGTGAGTGAAGCAAAGACGAGGAGTGCGAGAAGAAGCAAAGAAATCCAGGCCAAAAACACAGAACAGGTCGAGTTTCTCGACAAATGTAGGAATTCGGCCCAGTCCATCATGTCGGGCCCCATAAATAACGACACAGATAGACCGCTTGAAAAAGCATATTAGCTATTCGAGAGCATGGTGTCGACCCTCCAAGCCCACATTCAGGAAACCAAGGAAGAACAGAAAGATGAAACTTCCCGACTCCTAATGGCACAACACACTGCATTTTCTTAAGCATACAAAGTATTACAAGACCATATAGAGGAGAAGGACCAGTTCATGGGTCCCGACATGGAGAGGATAGCCGAAGTCTCCATCTTGGAAAAGATGTCTATCTTATCAGGATTGACCACACTCACCATCGACATCCTGAAAGTTTTGCAGAGTTGGATAGATTTCCAACATCACCTCACCATCACAGCCCCAGCCATTGTTGAAGTCTGCGTATAGAAATGATTGACCATCAGACTTCACAGCCCACCGTAATAAATTTTAAAGGCCAGTAAGAATATTTTGTACCTCCCTGTTTCTTCGAGACAAAGAAACGTTTTGTTCGTGGGGGAGATGTAGAAGGATCAAGTCGATAAGTCGACTTAAACGAGAGCTGACTTAGTCGATCAGCTGACTAGGTCGATGGGCCGACTTAGTCGATCAGCCGACTAAGTCGGTTAGCCGACTAAAATAAGAAAATAGGTCGACCACCTAAGGTCATGTCGGTTCACCAAACTGACAGGTAGCTATTTTGTAACCGCTCTGTAATCATATATATTAGGCTGTTGAGCCGGATGAGAACTCAGTTCAGTTCTCTGCGTTGTATGGACTCATTTTGTATAATATAATCCGTTTATTCATCTATTTGTTCTTGTCTCTTGTCTATGTCTTATATTTATATATGTTTTAGTGTGTATTATTGGTAACCTTATGTGATCTGTGAGATTACAACAACCATCATGATCATTATACCATTGTTTTTAAAGAGATGAATAAATTCATGAAGCTCTCACTAACCAAATTTACCCATTAGGTGATATGCACCATTGGTATTATTTCCTCCTACAAGAAAATATAAAAGCAAATGAATTTGTTTTTGAAAGAGATGAATAAATCATTGAAGCTCTCACTAACCAAAGTTACCCATTATGTCATATGCACCATTAGTATTATTTACTCCTACAAGAAACTCTGGAATCAAATGAATCTTTTAGCCAACTCTCCACATATTGATAGGATTTTATTCCTCCATTACATGTTTACTAGTTTAAAAATATGATCACTTCTTCAGATGGATGAATTTAAGAAGGGGAATATGGTCAAATGACATAAATCCCACTATGTAAGTCAATATTTACGTCAAACCCAATGTCATCAAAGGCATGTTTATTAATGCTTCCTACACTTCACAATAGGTTTCCACCTATAAATATATTTCCAAATTTTCATGAATTATTTGCTTGGTCTTATGCTTAAATGTGAGGAATTTACATCACCATCTTGGAATATGACATTGACACATATCCTAACATATCACTATGCACCATAAGAAAAAATCTAGTCATTCATCTAAATATTCATCCATCAGAGCCAAAATTGATAAACTCTGGGGCACGTGTTTCATTTACCTGATTGTGTATACCACATGCATATCAAATCAAATTCTAGTCAATAAGAAGAAAAAAACCATTTTATTCTCAAAGTATTTCTATATAATAATAAATATTTTCCTAATGACAACTACCCAACCAATTTCATTAAGTATATCATTGATTCCTACCTAGCGCATGAGGTTCTATCCTTCATGAATGGTTTCTTAGTTACAATAAGATTCCAGTTAATTCTAAAGGCCAATAAAAAGCTACGTTCACTACCCTGTTAACCAATGCTTAACAAATTATATAATTTAGGCACACAAATGTTGGAGCCACCTTCTAGTGTTCCATGTCGTAATTCTTCCTTGATATTATCCATTTCATATTAGAATATTTATTGGTGACATTAATGGCTCATTTAAATAAATGATAACACCTATAACATCTTTGAAAAGTATTACTTAATTGTGTATTAGGTGTCCATTCTAGTTAATTTCTAAAAAAAAAAATTCCAAAATAAGGAATTATTTTTTATCCTTTTGAAATTTCAATCCTTTCTTGAACATTTCCCACTATGCCCCCAACCCCCAAAACTTTATGTCAATTACAATACTTAGAAGGTAAGGTGATTTTTGTTGATGAAATTGTCATTGAATCCAACATGGACTTGAAGTGGCCCCATAGGTTGTCATTGATTCCACCAAGTCCCAATTGCAGTTCCATGTATCCCTTATAGAATGGGTTTGTTCCTTGAAGTGCCTTGTAGCCAGTTGACAAGGTCCTTGTAGCCACAAGGATGGATCTTGAAGCCACCACCTTCCCAACGATGTTGAAGACCCTGTTGATGGTGCTGAAGACCCGGTATTTGGTACTGATCCCCTATGGATGATGGAGAATTCCTAGATGGGTTGGAAAATCATTAATGACCCATTATGTGGTCATTAATTCTCTAATAGTGTTATGGTACCCCAAGAGAATACCTCGAAACTCCACAAGTGATATCTTGATCCCTAGAGGTCTCCTAGTGTGGTTGAAGTGAGTGAAGAAGTCCATGAAGCTTATTACTTGATTAAAAATCTATAAAGAACCCCTTGGAACCAGACTTAGTGATTTGATGGCCTTGCAACCCTTATTTGGGTCATGGAGCTCTTACATGATGATGATGAACTTGTATGGTCCTTAACAAGACATGGAACCCATGAACATGTCCTTGGATTGATGAAGAATCTCTTGGACCCACAATTGATGTCTTAGAGGTCCTTGATGACTTGATGAAGACTTGGAACCCCATATTAAGACCCTGATGCCCTTGCAAAGGTCATGTAGTCCACTACTTGCATTTGACGTGGTTAGATAGCATGATGAAGGCACCCACCCACATAGGGTAACATGAAAGCACTTGACACCCTTGCACATGGTATATGGGGTAACCTTGTTGGAGTACGACCCTAAGAATGAGTTCCTAAGACGTCTTGGGTTAAATTAGAATTAACCCTAAGACATGTTGACCATTAATGATTAGCAAAACAATACACAACCTTTTGTGGTGACCTAAGTAGATTGTGTGACATTTAAAATAAAAAATAAAATAATGAAAATAGTTAATTTGGTCACCCTACAAATAGACTCCATAAATTAAATTAAAAATTAAAATTAAAAAAATAAAAATAAATAAATTATAGGTCGGCTCCAAATTATATGGAAAAACGAGTATAAATATCCTATCACATCTTCCTTTTGTAAGGTTTGAAAAAGTAGATTTTTAGCTCTGAATTTATGATGGAGAAGAGGAGAGTAACATGTATGTTCTATAACAAGTTTTTTTGGTGATTATACAGCTCTGAAATTCGGGCTTAACTGAGGCAACAACTGAGGAAATTTGCGGTGAGTATTTAGTGAAGAGTAGAAGCTTGCAGGGGGCACGAAGTAACACTTTTTTTGGGTTTGTTTTGGGTTATTATTCTCTAGAATGGCATACAATGTGGGACATGAAAAATAGTAGAATTGAAACACCAGCAGTAGTACATAAGTTTTCAAATTATTCGGGTCGCTACAACAGTAGTGTGATCCTGTGTTACATGCATCCAAAATTGATCTATTCTCTATGCATGGGCTATTCTTAGCATATTTCTGATCTTGGACAACCATATGCATAGTGAATTAGACCAAAATTTGTAGCAGTTGAACTGAGGTATTAAATGAGGAAATTTGTCACTTTAACTGAGGAAATTTGTCACTTTAACTGAGGCAATTCATCAGCTTGACTAAGGAAATTCGTGGGAGCTAACTGAGGTATGAAATTCTACAACATTTTTGTTTTTTGGTCTATTTATAACCAGCATTTACAACAATCAAATGACTGAACTAAATTCATGGAACTGAGGCAGACTCCTAATAATTTTTTGTATCTCTTCTTGGGTGTTATTTTGTAGCCCTATATTTGGAAATAGGGAAGTCAACAGCCTCATAAACACTAATATTCAACCACCGAACCTACTAGCAATCAACAACAACAATGATCCAAGTTTGAAGTATCTCCATGGTCATAAAACATACGATTTTTACAGTCTCATCTCCATGCTCAAACAATCATGATTTGAAGGTTTTAAGGCAGCAAAACAAGTCTTACATCAGAGAGTTAAAATGTATGTATGAACAGTACAAGTATGTGTGTAAACAATGATGTATGATTGTACAATGAAATCTGTGAACATGGATAGTTGGTTAATGTATTACTTTGAGACTATACGCAAACCAAGTCAAGGTCTTCTATAGATGTCACACACAGCCCAAGTGTGATTTTTTTCATGTACATATGAAGTGATGTGTTTAGTGGTATGCAAGAAGTATGTTGATATGATATGGTGATGAAGTATATACCATAAATATGGATAAATGACACTATATTCGTGGATGTTGAAAAACCTTGATAATACAGTGTATGATGATGATGATTGGATGATGCCCTAATGTACAGTGGCATGCACAACCAATAATGTTAATACATGTATGATGCACTATGTGATGATGATGTTTCTAGGGTAGATAAAAAGTAAATAAAATTTTAGTGGTTGATACCTTTATGTGAACAAGGATGCAAACCCTACTATGATGCATGCACGTTTTGAGGACAATGTATGTTGAATGATGAATGTGTAGTAGTGAAACATATAGTCATGTGTGGAAGTAATGATACACTGGTGTGGTTTACATGATGCATTGTACACCTTGACTTTTTTGTGCACCATGATGATGATACATGAACAATCAAATATGCAGTAACATCATTGGATGTGTGATAAGAAACAAACAATGACAAGTACATTTGTATATTATGATGCCTTGTATAACTAACTTATGATTAGCAGACTTTAAAGACCTTGATGCATAGGTGTCAATGTTGCATAATATGATTTGATTCATACTTTGATGAACACCAAAATTATATACAAACATGATGATCCAAACCTTTCCTTGACGATGATGGTGGTGACAGTCTTCAGAAGTGTCACCTAGAGTTGCAACAACAAGCATAGAATGACCAGCAGAAGAAGTATTGACCAGACGTTGATTAGCAGTTGTGATCAGCAGATTGACCAGATATTGTTGACCAGTGTTGACCAAAAGTGTGATGAGAGGATATTGATGTGTACAACAGAGATGGTTGAGGAGAAGATTGATGACAATCAATTATAGGCATCAAGCTTGCAAGTAGTGACTTGCACTTGAGGATTTCACTCCTCAAACCATTCTTAACTAGAGCTAAGAAAAGCAGGTTGGGTCATTTTTAGAGTTGGTTCTATTTCTATCAGTTGTTGCTAATGAAAATCAAGAATATTGTTGTCTTCCATGTATAGTTAATAAATATCAAAATTCCAAAAATTCTTGTGTCTCCTTTGATGTGATGAATATTCTTATGATTGATTTAACGGATGCATTTTATTATCTTATTGATGGCATAATTATTGATACATTCTGTTTGACTAAAAGAAGGTAAAAAGTTTATAGATTTATCATAGACTAATTGACCCCCCTCTCAATGTGACCATTGTGTCCAATAATTGGTATCAGAGTCGGCCTTTGTCACAAGCCTTTCACGCTTGAAGGAGATCCTTAGACACAATGGATGAACAAACAGGTTGTTCAATGAATGAAGTACCAGAGGAAGCACTCATAAATATTGAAAGAAATGTCTTCGATAAATTGTAGAAATCCAGGGAAAAGGATGAGCTACAACAAAGACTATTAGAAAAATATAAGCAAACTCAACAAAACCTCATGAGTCAACTTTAGGAAAAGAATCCATAAGTTAGTTCTTTGAAGGATAAACCTGATCGAATGAAAAATGAAGTGCCTAAATTGAAATAAACCAATCACACTTGTGCAAGTCTTAAAAGTCAATTGGAAGAGGTCAAAGCACAACTATTAGAACAAAATAAGGTGAGTCAAGCAAAAGAGTTTGAGATCATCTGTCTAAAAGAGGAAATGAACAAGATAGACTCTACAAATTTGAATTTTAAAAGGAGTTCTTCAACTCTATATGACATCCTTAGTTATCATAGATGACCACTTGTCAAGATTGGGTTAGGCTATGACAAGGAAGATACCACTGAAGACTTCAAGCTCCTAGAGAAGAAGACTAAAGATAAGCCTAGGAGTTATGCAGAGATTCTAAAGATTCTTAAGCATGGAGAAGAAAGCAAGAAAGAACATACTAAAACTCAGCAAGGAATATCCAGTCGTCATGATCTTCCAAGAAAGACCATGTCACAAAGAATACCACTTGTTTCATAGTATGGATTTAATGGTTATTGTTTTTCTTTTTCTAACTTTCGTCATAAGGCTATGGATCACAGACTCCATGAAAGAAGAAGTGTTGGAAGTTCCTACAACTCAGTTGGATGTTGGACATGAAACCATGTGGGTCACATTGTTGCATGTTGTCGTATGATGAGGTGTTATAGTTGCAGTGGCTTTGGTAACAAATCTCAAGACTATTGGAGCACACGGAAACAACCCATGAGAAGTTTCCAATACAAATTGTCAAGGAAAGGCAATCCAAATGAAGGAACAAATGCTGAAAGGACAGATGCCAAGAAGCAAATATGTATGAAGAACACCGACCAGTTGTAGATAGGAGAGGTTGATCAGAGTAGGGAGGATGGTTTCCACATGGAAAGAAAAATGTAAGGTCTCTCAAATACCTTAGCACACCTTGATTTCATGAGGTTGGGGAATGAAATAAAAGGAGAAAGGATAATTACTCCAAGTATACAGACATGACCTATGATCATGCATATTGACAGGGGGAGCAGAGATCAGTAATAAGTCATGATTTTAGATACAGGTATATGGTTGCCCTTTTCCATTGATTCCAAAGGGGGAGAGATGAAGACAAAGGGAGAGATGAAGAAAAAAGGGGATCATGTTCATAGGGGCAGTATGAGTTGTTGTCATCAATGACAAAGGCGGATATTGTTGATGAAATTGTCATTGATTCCACCATGGACTTGCAGTGGCCCCACAAGTTGCCATTGATGCCACCAAGTTCCACCTTCAGTGCCTTGGATCCCTTACAGAGTGGATTTGTGCCTTGAAGCACCTTGTAGCTAGTTGACAAGATCCTTATACCCAGAAGGATATGTCTTGAAGCCACCACCTTGCCGAAGATATTGAAGACCATGTTGATGGTGCTGAAGACCCTGAAGATGGTCCTGAGCCCCTATGGATGATTGAAAATCCCTAGATGGATTGGAAATTTATTAATGACCCATTCTTTGGTCATCCATTCTCTTATGGTGTCATGGTACCCTAGGATAAGACCTAGCAACTCCACATGTGATATATTGACCCCTGGAGGTCTCCTTGTGTGGTTGAAGTGATTGAATAAGTCCATAAATCCCATTACTTGATGAAAAATACCTGAAGAAGTCCTTCGACCCACACTTAGTGATTTGAAGGCCTTGGAAATCTTGTTGGGGTGATGGAGCTATTAAATGATGATGATCACTTTGTATGGTCCTTGATAGGCCATGGAACCCATGAACATGTCCTTGGCTTGATGAAGAATAAATTGGTCCCACAATTTATTGCTTAGAGGTCTTTGATGACTTGATGAAGACTTGGAACCCTTGATAAAGACCCTGATTCCCTTGAAAATTTCATTGAGTCCACTACTTGAATTTGATCCGGTTAGATAGCATGATGAAGGCACACACACACATAGGGTAACACGAAATCACTTGAAACCCTTGCACATGGTATATGGGGTAACCTTGTTGGAGTATGACCCTAAGAATGAGGTCATAAGAGGTCTTGGGTTAAATTACAATTAACCATGAGACATGTTGATTATTAAATATTAGTGCAACAAAACACAACCGTTTTGTGGTGACCTGAGTAGATTATGTGACATTTAAAATACAAATAAAATAATGAAAATATTTACTTTGGTCAGCCTACAAGTTGACCCCATAAATTAAATTAAAAATTCAAATAAAAAATAAATAAATAAATGACAGGTTGATTCCAAATAATATCGAAAAGCGAGTATAAATACCCTATCACCGATTCCTTTTGTAAGGTGTGAAAAAGTGGATTTTTACCTCCAATTTTTAGATGGAGAAGAGGAAAGCAACAAGTCTGATCTATAACAATTTTTTTTAGTGATTATACAGCTCTGAAATTCGGGCTTAACTGAGGCAACAACTGAGGAAATTAGGGATGTGTATTTAGTGAAGAGTAGTAGCTCACAGGAGGCAGAAAGTAACCTTTTTTTTTTGGTTTGGGTTATTCTTCTCTAGAATGGCAGATAATGTGGGACATAAAAAATAGCATAATTGAAACACCAATGGTAGTACATAAGTTTTTAAATTATTCAGGTTTCTACAGCAGTAGTGTGATCTTGTCTTACATGCATCCAAAATTGATTTCTCCTCTCTTCATGGGATATTCTTAGCATAGTTCTAATCTTGCACAACCATATGCATAGTGAATTAGACCAAATTTTTCAGCACCTAAACTGAGGTGTTAACTGAGGCAGTTTTTCACTTTAACTGAGGCAATTTGTCACTTTGACTGAGGAAATTCATCACGGTGACTGAGGGAATTCATGGGAGCTAACCAAGGTCTGAAATTCTACAGCAGAATATATATTTTTTTGGTCTATTTCTAACCAGCATTTGTAGCAGTAAAATGACTGAAGTAGATTCATGGAACTGAGGAAGAATATTGATATATTTTTGCAGCTCTTTTTGGGTGTTCTTTTGTACCCCTCTCTTTTGAAATAAGACATCCAATAGCCTCATAAAAAATAATATTCATCCACCAAACCTACTAGAATTCAATAGCAACAATCATCCGAGTTTGAAGTATCTCCACAGTCATGAAACATCCGAGTTTTACAGTCTAATCTCTATGCTCAAATAGTCATGATTTGAAGGCTTTAAGGAAGAAAAACAAGTCTAACAATAGAGAGTTAAAAGGTATGTATAAATATTACAAGTATGTGTGTGAACAATGTTGTATGATTGTACAGTAAAATGGGTGAACAAGGATGGTTGGTTAATGTATTACTTGTAGCCTATACACAGACCAAGTTAGTGTATTCTATAGATGTCACACATAGCCCAAGTGTGAGTTTTATCATCTACATATGAAGTGATGTGTTTAGTGGTATGCAAGAAGTGTGTTGATATGAGATGGTGATGAATTCTATACCATAAAGATGGATACATGACACTATATTCTTGGATGTTGCAAAACCTTGATAATACACTGTATGATGATGATCATTGGATGAGGCCCTAATGTACAGTGGCATGCACAATCAATAATGTTAATATATGTATGATACACTATGTGATGATGATGTTGCTATGGTAGACAAATAGTAAATTAAAGTATCATGGCTGATACCTTTATGTGAATGAGGATGCAAACCCTACTATGATGCATGCACCTTTTGAGGACGATGTATGTTGAATGATGAATGTGTAGTAGTGAAACATACAGTGGTGTGTGAAAGTGATGATATAGTTGTGTGATTTACATTATGCTTTGTACAGCTTGACTTTGTTGTGCACCTTGATGATGATACATGAACAGTCAAGTATGCAGTAGCTTCCTTGGATGTGTGATAAGAAACCAACAGTGACAAGTACATTTGTATACTATGATGCGTTGTATAATTAACTTCTAACTAGCATAATTTGAAGACCTTGATGCAAAGGTGTCAATGTTGCATACTATGATTTGATGCATACTCTGATGAACACCAGAATGAGGTACTGACATGATGATCCACACCTTTCCTTGACAATGATGATGGTGACAGTATTCAGAATTGTCACCTAGAGTTGAAGCAGCAAGCATAGAATGATCAGTAGAAAAAGTATTGACCATAGGTTGATTAGCAACTGTGATGAGCAGATTGACTAGAGATTGATGAGCAGTGTTGACCAGCAAAGTGATGAGCAGATATTGATGTGTAGATCATATATGGATGAGATGAATATTGATTAAAATAAATGATTGGCATCAAGCTTACAAGTAGTGACTTGCATTTGAGGATTGGACTCCTCAAACCATTCTTAGTTGGAGCTAAGAAATCCAGGCTGGGTCCTGTTTTAGAGTTGGTTCTCTTTCTATTTGTTGTTGTTGATTATAATCGAGAATATTGGTGTCTTCCATATACAATTAATAAATATAAAAATTCTAAATATTCTTGTGTCTCCTTTAATGTGATGAATGTGTTTAGGATTGATTTAAATGATGCATTTGATTATTTTATTGATGACATAATGGTTGATACATTCTAGTTGACTAAAAGAAGGTAAAAAGTTTGTAAATTGCTCACACACTGACTCACCCCCCTCTCGGTGTGAACATTGTGTCCAACAAGTTTGTTGCAACATTATATTCAAAAATACACTATGATTGTTTATGGATTTTTGAGATTGTTACATTCTAATACCCATTTCATGTGGGATGAGCAGGTTCAAAATTAATTTGACACCATTAAATGTTCTTTTACTTTGGAACCTCTAATTAACCCTTTCAATTTTGTGAAGTATTTTATTCTTCATATCTTGTCCTCTCTATTTGCCATTTTTGGGTTCCTCATTCAAAAAGGTAACAACTGTATGGATAATACCGTGATGATCTTATAACAATGAGGATAGGATTGTCGTAGTCATTTTCATCTCTGTCCAAAAGATACACCATTACATCCTAATGAGTAAAACCTAAGTTTTTGTAAATTCTAACACAATATCATAAATATCGAGTAAATATCGAGTAGGGATGAAATCAATGGAAAATTTTCTGATTGGATCATTATCCTCCAATAATATCACATTTATTAGTCGATTCCTTAGGCTCGTACGGACTCTATGAATCTAGTTGCAATCAATTTAATTAAAATACTTGCATCTCAAAACATTATAACCTAATTTGTATTATATTTTTGTAAGTAGACTTTAAAACATTATAACCTAAATTGTATTATATTTTTGTAAGTAGACTTTAAAACATTATAAACTAACTTATATTACACTCAATTTAATTAAGAGACTCACATATCAAAGCATTATAACCTAACTTGTATTATATTTTTGTAAGTAGACTTTATCTTACACCAATCAAAAGCATATAACAATTGTTTCATGCAATCAAAAGATTTGATGCCTTATTTGGCCTCATATTGACAAAACGGGATTACTTTTAGGTTTGAAACTTATGTTATTCGTATATTAAAATTTATTTATTGCATTTTTCTAACTAATTCTACAATTTGTTTATAGCATTAGTTTACACCATTAAATGTTTAATGTTATGTTCAATGTTATGTTCAGTCATGAGCCTAAAATGGAACCCACACCTAAAATGATAGCCACATGGAAGCCACGCCTAAAATGATAGCCACCGCCGACTACCATAATCTTCTAGCCACCGTCGACTACCATAATCTTCTACCCACCTATAGGCCTAATATTCTATCGACTGCCTTACTCTTCCACTGACAGTAGAAACAAAAGTCTCAAGAATTCTTTGATAGAGGCCAAGTGGTGTGCTTTATTGCATACATTGCATGTGTCTTTGCCTTTGACATAGGGGAGGGGACACCCTTCTATAGCCGGGTTAAACCTTGGGAGGCTGAGGATTTGGAAAGGCCATGTCCCTCTTCATGTTACATATGGGATGAAGCTTCCCAATCCACCAGCAAGTAGCATTGTATCAAGGGTAACAACAATCCTAAGGCATATGGGATAAGCTCCAAAAGGCATAATGACAACCAGGATTAACTTAAATAAGAAGCCTCCCACTTTCAAAGAATCCATCAAGTCGGAAAAAAAATGTGGGATGAATTAGAGGACAAAGTACAAGTGCACGTTCTAGCAAATACTCCGGTTGCAAAGCCACCACCCCGCATGTCCATTTAAAAGAAGGAGTTTGATCCACCTCCCGTGCTCAATAAATTGGAAAATAACATCGCAGTGGAGCTAAGAAAAAATGTGGCTTCCCATAGGGATGAAAAAAAACACCGATGCCATTCATATATTCTAGACAAGGTGCACGATTCCCATAACTTGCTTCCCTTCCAGCATCACTTTTGCTCTGATCAAAGAAGAATCGACTTTTTCTTCTAATCCATATTATAATTCTGATGAGTTCACTTTTGATTCTTTTATTTATTTTGCATCTGCTTAAGCTTCTACCTCTACGCATTACTTTTAATAACTAAGAACGCGTAAGCAGGATCACCCGTTGTGGGTACAAATTTCCCTCTGATCTGAGTAATGTTCCGATATTGAACTCACAGAGATAACTAGAATTGTTGCATAAATGCTATCTCTAAACTGTACCTGCGCTACTGTATTTCACACAACATTAGTGAGCCCTATTACTGTAATTTATTATTTTCCTATGTCAGTAAGTTTTGGATATTTACTAGTTCCAGTGGTTCCATTTGATAGTGAGGTTTGCCAATGCTATCCCACTCAGAAAGCTATAGTTTAAAAATTTTAACTAAATTTATGATTGTTCAGGTATTAATTAATAAAAATAGCCTTTTATATTTATATTAGAGTATTTTCTTCTATCTCTTTGGAATAACAATTTTATAGGCAGAGCCAACTTATAACAGAAAAAATACACAAGAAGCTGTTCGTTGAGCTCATTTTTCACCCAATTCTAGAAACACTGCATAATGGGTTTATCTCTATAAAAAAGAAGCAAAAATTAGAACATTGTAGAATGGTTTCTACTCAGTAATATTGGGTTCTACCACCTTATAAATAATTTATTAAACCTATTATTAGTATTGGTTTCATTTCATCATCAAATCAAATAATTTTATCAATAAATGACGAATCACAAAATTTGATCTTGGTTCATGAGGTGAATTCACAAGCAGCCCGACATATAAATTAATAGTAGCAACCCGTTAGGAGCAGGAAACAGATAAAGAAATATTAAAACAATAGAAACTTCAGAGGTTCAAAGATAGAATCGATTTCCTCCAAGGGCCGGAGGTAGACTGTAATGTCCCCGGTTTTGACCCCGTTTGCATGATGCATATAATGTAATTAATCGTGGTGAGGAGCTAAAGGAAAAAGCCCCACCACCGATTTGGTTGTGTATGTTTTGGCAATGGGGATAATTGCCGATGGTATGTCATGCTATCTGGCACATTATAATTGGCATCATGTAAACACGCACATCAAATAAAACTAAAACCACAACCAGCTACGACAGTGCAACGTTGAATGAAAAAGGGCATGGTTCCAAAGGATAAGGGGTGGGGGGGATGTCAAACCTTGGTTATGGGTGAAAAACCCATGTTTTTCCACCTTTGTTTTGTTTTCCACCTTTCTTGTCTTACCCAACCTCTTCAATGTCTTGACTTTGTTAGTTGGGGGCAGTTATTGCATGAGGAAACGTGGGCATGGGAAAACGTGGGTTTTGGCAGGCTGCTATCAGTTTTGGGACAGTACGCATGCCCAGTGGAGAACCTTCATTTCTCTCACGCTAGTATTCATTCTCCCCATGGTGGGTTGCCCTCACGGCTGGTCTGTTTCTCCTCACGTAGAGCCGTGGTCTGTTCATCTTCACGCGGAGGGTTCTCTTCACGAACAGGCGAGAGACCTTCGTGCTACACTCACGTAGGCATGGTTTTGGTCTGTCTGTTCCTCATCTGCGCGCAGAGGGAAGCAGTTCACTCTCACAGTTGTCTATCCATCCGTGTGCATCAGTGGAGCTGTCCTCCTCACGCACATGCGGAGAGTATGTAGTTCCTTTCCCGGTGGGGGACTGGGTAAGTCTTTCTGTTTTCTGAATTGTCCAGGACGGACTGCTATTTCCTTATGGGGTGATTCGGCCATCCTATTGGTTCCACCCATGATTTGGGTTGTTGTGGTTCTTTCCACGTTTCCTGAGTGCTGTTGATTTTCCCTTCTATGGGCTGCGTCTTCTTCCTCTGTTTTGGGACTGTGTATAGCTCCCATCGTGCTCTTTGTGTGTTGGGCTGCTGAATTGCCCTGGTTTTTGTTTGCTGTGGATGCAATAATATTGTGGGTGTTGTGGCTGAGTTGTTTTGGCCACGTTAGGGCCAAGAACAACTCAGCAGTGTGGTTGGACTTGAGCTGCGTTCGCCATTTGGTTGGGACTATCAGTCGGTTGTTTTTCCTTCTTCATAGGGCTGTGAAGGGTTTGTTTGGCTGCATGGAAGCAGTGGTTGGTCTTCGGACTATGCTGGCTTGGCCACTGTTGAAGGCCTGTTAAACCCAGCGGTGTTTGGTTTGGCTGTTTTATGTCCCTTGGCTATGTGTAAGCCTGCATTGACCCTTAGTCCTTGAGGAATCGTGCCCAGCTCGGGGGTGGCAGCATTGCTGAGAGATCAATGAGCAAGATGGCCTATGGTTGGGTGGAACGTTGCAGCGACGTAGCTGGTTGCGGGATTCTTCACCAAAAGATAAGCCTGCTGTCTATATTTCATCTCTGCAATTATATATCGATGTCAATTGATTAATTATGATGAACATGTTGGTGCTGGAAATGTATGTGTGTTGCTTCCGCTGAATGTTGATTCATTCTGCATCTGGGTATGCTTGTAAGTTTTAATTCCAGCATTGATTTCTTTTGATTATGTTCATGGGGTGGTTTTCCCGGTCGTTTTTGATGTTCGTCGCGTCCTCTTCACCGGTCTGAGGGATGGGGACGTGACATAGACATGATCACTGACTATGTGAATCTGGCCAGTTTCATTCAGTTATCTAACAACTTCCTTGGATTCTTCCTCGAACTTAGATTCCATACAAATATGCAATCATTATTTTCAAGAAATGGAGTGGTGGAGGATCTGGCATAGTGATTTTATAATTTCATCGATTTGCACAAACATCAGTATCATTTCCTGATTAGTAGATATATTCGTTTCCGACGAGATGGACACCTCAGAAGCCACATCACCTAGCAGGAAAGGAAACTCTCCTTTGGTAGTCGAAGAATCTGTTCCCATTTAAACTTTTAATATGTTGGAGACAATCATGAGAGAAACTCAGTGAATTGATCTACGTCCATCGAAGTGGATGAAGGCGTAGCGGCTTAGTGAATCCATCTTAGTAGATCGAGGTGGAGCAGCTCAGTGAATCGATATACGCCCATCGTAGTGGATCGAGGTGATGGGAGCTATCGATTAAAATTCCAAAATCTAGACGAAAACACTTTGAACAACCATGGTGTTCGAAGGCTTAGGAAGCACAAAAGTCATGAAAACAAAATTTTTAACATAAAGTTCATTTTTTTCATGTTAAGAAACAATTTAATAGCTTGAGACTATTGAGTAGTGTTTGATTCAGATATGCTAATATTTTTTTATTTTTCAGCTAATGCAATGAAGACACAATATAAATACAAATGCAAAACACTTATTAACTTTCGTTTTTTTCTTATTCAAGAAGAATTGTTGTTGTGACACATAAAATGTAATTTTCGTCAAATAAAATATACTTAACAAAATAAAGAGGAGGGTTGACATGGGTTCTTAACGTCCCCTCCCTCTTAGAAAATCTTTGTCCTCAAAGCTTAAGATGTGGAAATGTTGTTGAATATGAAGGAATGGTTCCCATGTAGCATCCTCTGGTTACATGCTATGCCACTGAATTGAAAACCTCTTTGATGGATCGAGAGAGAAGCTAACAAGTGCGCTTATTGAGGATGGACACCGGCTCCGAATGGATGGATCCTTCATTATTAAATTCTGGTAAAACAATTTGTGCTCTGATATCTTAGTGCCAATCACTTGTTGAATGAGAGAAGGAGGAAGTGCCAATTTATAAGCAGCATACCCAATCTTCTGAAGAACTGTATATGGGCTAGAGATATTTGGAGCAAGCGTTTCATTCCCTTTGAATTTGTGGGAGGATTGCTTGTAAGGCTGTAGATGAAGAAAAACCATATCACCAACTTGAAAAGTGCGCTCAGAACAGTGTTGATCGACATGTTATTTCATGTGGGTTCTTTCCATGTGAAGATTGTCCTGCAGGAGGTGAAGAATATGATGTCGGTTTCGACGAACCATGTCAACTTCCTGAACTGGTGAACTAATGGGGGTGGATGGAAGGAGTAATGGAGGTACGTGACCATAAACTACTTCATATGGAGTCATTTTAGATGCAGTATGATAGGAATTATTGTACCACCATTCAGCAAGAGGGAGCCACTTTTCCCACTGATGTTGTTCTTCAGAGGTGAAACAATGAAAATACGTTTCCCAATATTTGTTGATGACTGTAGTCGAACCATCTATCGGTGGGTTATAAACTGAACTGATATGCAGTTCAGTGTCAGTGAGGCGAAAAATGACTTGTGAAAGTTGTGTTGCGGTCTAAGACAATGGAAGAAAGGATTCCATGAAGAAGGAATATCTGGTCCATGAAAATTTGTGCGATTGAAGAGGTTGTATATGGATGGCTGAGAGAAAAACAATGACTATATTTCAAGAGTTGATCCACCACAACCAAGATTACGGTCTTCCCTCCATATTTAGGGAGCCCTTGAATGAAATCCATTGAAATATATGTCCAAATACTTGTAGGGTATGTGAGAAAAGGTTCGAGCAATCTGCAAAGAAGTGTAGTTTCACCATTGTGGCGCTAACAAGGAGCACATTTAGAAACCATATGTTGAATTTATCATTGCACCCCCTTTCAAAAGAAGTTACATCACGCCAGCTCATATGTTTTGATGAACCCAAAGTGCCTTGCCAATGGAGAAGCATGGAGTTCATAAAAGACTACATGTTTAAGATCTATGATCTGGGGAAGCACAAGACGACCCATGTATCTCAGAGAAAATCCATCCCAAGATGAATGTAGTACCAAAGAAGGGTTACTGACCAACTATTGGATGATTTCAGATAATTAGGAGTCATTGAAATATCCTTCTTGAATAGAGTGTAACCAAGTTTGAATAGGTATAGAAATAACTTAAAGAGAAACATGGGAAGCAAATGTGCAGAAAAGAGCATCTGCCACAAGATTGTACTTATACTTCTTATAAGTGATCTCATAGTCATAAACCCTGAGTTTGATAACCTATTTTTGTTGTGTTGGGGATGAGACCCATTGTTCTAGGAAATATTTCAGACTCTGGTGATTAATCTTGGTGCAGAAAGGATTCTCTAAGAGGGATGGCGACCACTTCTGTACTGCGTGCAAAATAGTCAACATTTCCTTTTCACATGTAGAGGTGGATAAATTCTTGCCATAAATGGATTTTTCAGTGAATGCAATGGGATGTTCATCTTGAAAGAGGACAACCCCAAGTCCATTGTCATAAGCATCACTCTCAAGAGTGAAGGGCTTGGAAAAATCAAGCATCAGAAGGGTGCATCAGAATGAAACATCCAAGGGAGTAGTTGAGACTACAGGAGGTTGCATATGAATGAAAAGGAGTCGAGTGATGACACAATGTGAATTCATCTTAAGGATATTTTCCATGCGATGTGAACTAATGATGTTGAGAGAACCTGGTTGTAAGCCATTGAATGTGTGTTTGTTCCCATTGACTGAAAACTACATCCATAGTTTAGCAAAATCCCATAAGATGGTTCCAAGTGTGCGTAACCATTGAGTTCCCAAAATCACATCACATCCTCCTAGAGGCATGGCAAACATTTTATAGTGCAAGTTATACTATCCAATAGAGATACACACATTACGACACTTTCCTTTGCAAGGTAAGGTGCTTCCATTGGCAACCATGACTTTAAAGATGGAGCAAGGATGGAAAAAACTATCGGCTTGTTTGGCAATATGAGGGTTAATAAAGTTATGGGTGCTACCAGAATAAATGAGTATTGTAAGAGGGATATTCCTAAATAAACCCTTGACCTGCATGGTTTATGGGGTAGTGACTCTGGCTAATGCAAGGAGAGATATCTCTGGGTGTCCATCATGAGAATGAGGGTCAATAGGCGGCTGCTGAATGTCAACCTGATCGTCTACTGAATCCTTAGCAACTTCAAAAATTTCAAGTGCAGGAGGAGAAACCAAATCCAATAGATAGAGATTTTGTTCAGTACATTGATGTCCCCGGGTGAATTTCCCATCACAGTTATAACAAAGTTCCTTTTCCCTACATGCCCTCATCTCGGCTTCAGACCAATGCTTGATAGGAGTGGGTCTAGGAGTTGGAGGGATTGGATGTCTTTGGGAAACCATATTTCTTAATGGAACAAAAGTATCTTTGGGGCATTGCTAAGCCCCGATCTTGTCCTCCGCTAACTTATCCAACCCTAGGATTTCCATCATTATGTTGGGATAGAACATGTTAACCTTAGATCGGGTTGTATCCTTCAGACAATCCTTTTGTGTGATTGACCAATTTCTCAAATTTGGTTTGATACTCTCGCACAGTGCTAGTCTGCCAAAGGTTGGTGATCGCTCCTATGAATTGATCAAAACCACGAGGGCCAAATTGGTGCAAAAGGAGTTGGCAGAAATATGTCCATTGTGGCACTTCATGAGCCTTAACGTACCAACTGAACCATTGAAGGGCTTCATGTTCCATGTTAAAGGATGCAACTGAGACTTTATTAACATCAAGAATGTTATGCAGACTGAAATATTACTTGGCCCCCTAAATCCATCGAATCAGATCATCACCATTGAAGCGAGGAAAATCATCACCAATCGGATCATCACCATTGAAGAGGACCCAGTGCCAGCAGAAGACCTAGGCTGTTCTTGGTTGCTCATGGGTGAATGTAGAGGATGGAGGCTGAGAATTTTTTGATCCATAGCTTCAAGTTTGGTCTTGATGGTGGCAATTTATTATTCCATGTGTTTATTTGCACCTGCGCGGGGGACAACCATAAGCAATTTTTTTTTAGGGAAATTGGTAGAAAAACAAAAATAGAAAGGGCTTTAGAGAAGGAAAATTTTGAGTTGCGAAAAACTCGGGTGGGTAATTGGGGTTTTATTGGGTTTTGAACACTTGCTAAGGGACAAGAAAGTAGAAAAGGTGAATTTCATAAGTGGGGTAAAATAATTGGAGGAATTGTCAGAGAGGGACAATTAAGCAGGAATAGAAAATGAACATCGTGGAAAAATGTGGAATTTTGGGTTTCAGGAAATGGAATTGGGGATACGGTCCTCAAGGAAGGAATATGGAGAATGGTATTATGCGTGTTACAATGAATTTTCAATGGAAAAAGAGCTAAGTCAAAGAATATATGGCTAAAAAACAGAATTTAATATTTCTTTTCCTGAAGAAATGATCTGTGCCGGTGCTAGAAAGTTGTGCTTTATCAACTTGAAATGAAGGAAATGACCTATAATGGTTCTAGAATTATGTGCGTTATCAACTGTAAATAGATATGGACCCCAGGTATATTCGACTTCATAAAGGTTCACGAGAGTCACTCGACCACCAAGGCTGTCTGACAGCTTGCGTATTGGGATAGTACCCCTCACTCCACAGCATAGGTAAAACTGCTAACTGCTTGGCCACAAATGAAAACTCTTTGGATTTCCTCACAGATAGGAATCTAGTCAATCCGGTGGGGGTAATTTCCCTTTTCGCTTGGTAGGTCCTGTCATAAACCCAAAATTTCAAAAAAAATAATATTTTTTGTAGTGACATAAAATGTCTTATATCGTAGTTTAGTAGATGCTAGCGGTTAGCAGAAAATGAAACAATTTAACAAATTTTTAAGGATTTGTTTTAAATACGGAAACACTAATACAAATTTAATTTTTATAAATCATAGAAAGAGGACTTGCATTTCATTGTTCCTCAAGTAGGTGAGAAACCATGTTTGAAATTTGGGGCTTACTTAGCATTCTGCTAACTTAGATGGACTGCTGGTTCTTACAGGTTCAGCAGGTAAGCGTATGATCAAGTAGGAGTTTATTTTTCATGAAGTCGAGAAGTACTTCTTTAGAATGATAAGATGCTAGAGTATAAATTGATTATTAAAAAATGCAAGGCTCCGATGAAGTAAAGTAATTTCCTTTGTTGTTTGGATCTAAGACAGTATTTATATTTTAGCCATAAAGACTATTATTCTTAACATACTTAGTGCCATTTACCAGAATGAGTTCTGCCAAGTTTTCTTTCTATCGTAAAGATTACAATACCTAGTCAATTATAAATTCTTCCAGTGAGCATATGGCTCATGATCTTGGCATATAAATACTTTTACTATGTCATGATCTAACTACTATTGTCATGTTTAATACTCAAATGTACTGTTTTTTTTTATGCAAGAACATAATCCTATGAGTTTCAAAGGAAAAAGTTTATAATAAATTATTAACTTTAATATGAGAAATTTTTGCAAAATGGTTTGTCTTCAGTCTCCTTGAAGACTCCTTCATTTATCAGTTTCGGGTTTTAAGTGGAGAAGTTTAGAGTTCTTCGGTTTATAAATGAACAACATATCTCTACCCTACCTCTTCTTTACTAGTCGTGAACCATACAAATTTGTTTGATTGGTTTGCTAGTATCATTATCCTTTGCTCAAGTAGTTTACAAGATATAATACTAATCTTTAGGTTATCACCATGATACAAGTGTTATTGCAATAATACAATACCACATTGTTTTATAATGTTACCATATAATTTTACTTGTATCCTAAGGTAGATTTACTACCTAACAACTACTCTCATATAGTCGAAACTAAAGGTAAAACGCATTATAAATTTCATTTTTATACTATACTGGATCTAAAGCATGGTTTAAACAATAGCATGATTATCATTGTGAGCAATCATAAGAGCTAGTTAAAGGGTCGATGGAAAAGTTAATATGATGAGAAAACACAAGAAAATTATACTATGGTCAATGGCATAGATTTGAATCATTATTAGTAATGATAGAATCCCTTATATTAGTCGATTTGCATGGTGGAAATTATTTGCAATGATATAATTCATCCTTGGTGGTATGCAGCGTTGAGATTAGAAAATGACCCATGCATGGTTAAAATTTTCGAAGGGCATGTGGTCCATTCTCCTCCATGCATTGGTGACTTAAAATGAAGTGAAACCCTACTTCTTGGCACTTGGCTCCGAGGGTTTGTCGGCCAGCAGGCTACACCGTGAGGTTCCATGCAGCCATGAGAGGCATGCTCCTTATCTATTGTTGGCTATGTAGTCTGCATTATGGTGTGAAGTGGTTTGGGTATCTTAGTTTGTAATATCGGTTTCTCTTGTGAGTAAAGTTTTACTGTATGAGTGGTTTTCACTACTTCACTTGGCTTGAAGCCTGTAAAGGATTTTACCCTGTCACTTCTTGTTCCTGTCCTTGGCCTCATGGAGTTTGAGACTATCTCTTGCTGCCTCAATCGCCGATTTGGCTTAAGGATATTTCCTTGCTTCTCAATTTTGTGCATTCGAATTGGATGGCCATATCTCCTCGACTCTACTTTCTTCTTGCTCACAGGTAAAATTTTAAACTTTAATTTGAAATTCCATTTGTCAATTTATTTACTAGGTTAGGGTTTAAAACTTATGAATAGAGTTTTAATTTATAGTTTGAAATTGTGTTCTTGCAGGTACCTGCAATGGCTCCACGCTTTAAGTTGAAAACAACCTCATACTTCGGTGAACTTCATGGATTCCAACCAGTAAGCACGGGTCTCGATGTGGGTTCTCCCTACTTATGATATGGGTTGTTGGATGAAGTTTCCCGTGGTTGGAAGCATGACTTCGAATTCTCTGTTGGTTAAGATATTTAATTTGTTTATTACTCATGTTTTAAGTGAAAACCCTTGTTGTGTTTTGCTGGTAAAACAAGCTCTTGAGCCGTGGTGTGTATTTGGTTTTGGTTAAACAAATTCAACCTTACAGCTTTGTGATGCAATACTGTCGATTTAAGAATATAAGAATCTTCTTTATCCTAAGAATTTTTAAAAGACCTCTGTCTCATTTGCATCAGTTTTTCTTTTACATGAATACTGTGAACTGTGTTTTGTTTAACTTGCCAGTAGTGTATTTAGCTTACTATTAATATAATATATATATA
>LPNX010668019.1:288925-484173 GCA_001517045.1 Pseudotsuga menziesii | reverse complement strand
CCTAAGATTTCAACTTGGAACTTAGGGTGTAATAATTTCAAGGTCTTACTGGTGGGGCCTTGGCCTTGGGCTCCTCACCAGGAGACGAATACAATAATATTCAATTTTTTTACAAAGCAATTAGGGGTTTACAAGAGGGACGTTACATCCTCCTCCCCTTAAAAACAACACCATCCTCGGTGTTCATGACTTCGTCCAGTCTCCTTCTCCTCATGAGTCATCCTTCCTTCTTTCGCCTTTCCTGTTCTGACTTTTCTTGACTTCTTCTCAAGTTTTTCCATCGTTCAAGACCTGCAGTTTTCCTGCAACAATCTTTTGGGTCTAGCCAACTATTTCTTTAGTACAAAATGTACAAAATTGTAATTCAACTAACCATATGCCATAGATTATTTTGCATTGTAATAATCTGTATAATATCCAATCATTTTCATAATGCAATTTATTCTTCATTAAAACATGATGACTACCTTTTTCCGTTGGTTTTATCCCCAACGTTTGGTCAATTAGGTTTTCCTCTACGTGTGGAACCACTTCTTGACCTTACACATTAAGCAATGTAACAGTCTTTTGGAAAAAGTCATTGAACATGTTTTTACATTCATTATGTTTTCCAAACTCCTTTTGAGTTTCTTTTCATTTTCTGGTGTGGACTTACAATAATTCTGAGGTTACTCTCCTCAGTGACATCAAACAACGTCCTGTCTTTCCAAATGTCCAAATTTTTCCTAGGTCTTTTGCCACACCACATGCCTAACACCAATGTGCTCACGCAGCAATCGCTTGCCTAACACCATTGTGCTCCTGTAGCATGTATGCCTAACACCGATGTGCTCACACGGCAATCACGTGCCTAACACCATGGTGCTCCTGCAGCATGTATGCCTAACAACGATGTGCTCACACGACAATCACTTGCCTAACACCATGGTGCTCCCACAGCATTCAAATTTTTTCCTTGTTCGTGTTCAGTATTAACCTTGACTATTTATAACGCACACTCCTTGTGCTTAGCATGACTTTACTGTCATTGTCCCGATTCATAAATCGGTTATATGGTTAGTCAAAGCATTTATTGGTAAAGCCTAGCTCTATTATTTAACCATTATCATTTCATAAGTTGTAATGATTTTACCATCATTTATGAGTCACAAAATCCTTACCCACTTCTGAGAAATTGAACGCAACTTGTACACCCCAGTGGATTTATATGTACCATAGTGTCCGTGGATCGTGACAATGGTCCTAATCTTTGTAAAACTCAATAGCCAATTTCGACTGATATCCCTGCAAGGTTAGCTCATGGAATTACACAACGTTCATGCATATCCCTGTATAAATTAGCTCATAGCATTATTCAACCTTCGTGCATATCCCTGCATAAGTTAGCTCTTATCATTATACAACATTCATGCATATCCTTGCAACCGTTAGCTCACACCAGTATACAACCTTCATGGATATCCCTGCATAGGTTAGCTCTTAGCATTATATAACATTCATGCATAACCCTGCATAAATTAGCTCACAGCATGATACAACATTCATGCTTATCCTCGCAATAGTTAGTTCACAGCATTATACAACTTGCATGCATATCCCTGCATAAGTTATCTCTTAGCATTATACAACATTCATGCATATTCCTGCATAAGTTAGCTCACAACATTATCCAACCTGCATGCATACCCCTGCATAAGTTATCTCTTATAAACACTTAAAAAAAACATTTTATCAAATGATGATACATATCAGCATAAGTCTAGCTGAAAAAATACTTGAAAACATTTTATTAAATGCTCATACATATCAGCATAAGTCTAGCCTGAAAAAACACTTAAAAACATTTTATCAAATGATGATACATATCAGCATAAGTCTAGCCGAAAACGCTTGAAATTTTTTTATCAAATGCGGATACAAGCATAAATCTCCGCTGAAAAACACCTTAAAACCTTTTATAAAATGCTGACACACCTCAGCATAAGTCTCTCCTGAAAAACACTTAAAAACACTTTATCAAATGCTGATACATCTCAGCATAAATCTCTGCTGAAAAACACCTTAAAACATTTTATCAAAGCAGCGAAAGGTCTGATGTAAACAAGACGACTTAGAAACCAAAACGTGATAGAGGGAGATCTTACCCTATCCTTTTGAGAGGGAAAAAAATGATTCAGATAGCAGATAAATTCATAAACACTACCTTACCTTGCAAATCTGATTCCCTATAAAACAGCCGTTTATTAGAAGCATTCTATAAAGGCCAGCAATAACACTGATCACAGTCATATCTTGATCAAAACCGTACAAGTTAAGGGTTATATATAAAATAAAATGCCAACAACCGAATTCATCCTTTATTTTTATTTTTTTATTTTTCAAATCGCATGCATCTTAAATACTTCAGATCTCAACCTCTTGGTCAAAACACAGGCATATCCATTCTCCCTATTTCAACATTTGGAAAATCACTAGCATATCATTATCAAAATTTAAACCATTATTCTACCATAATGGTTTCATTATCAAAAGCTAGTTAAATAAATCGAATTTCATTATGAAAACTGTTTGGCCTCGCTTGAAGTCGGAAAGCTCTTTATTTTTGAAATCAATGGCTTGCATGGCCCCTTTTGCTTGGGAGTATACTCTCCTGAGCCACTTACTCCTTTTATTTATTTATTTTAATGAATCCTAGCTTAGGTATGGAGAACTTACAATTAATACTGGATACTCATTAGGCCTTTAGCAGTACTACATTCCATTAGGTAACTTTCTCAATGCCATACCTACTACAAAAATATTATTTCCAAAAATCAGACATCATGTTGTTAATAATAATTCAGTTTCTATATTATCATGGTAGAATTGCTTCGTCGACCGTGAGTTTGTCTGGAAGGACTCTTGTACCTTGCCAAGAATTTTCTCATGCAATTTAAATAAAGATGCAACAATTGCATTGACCGTTCATAAATCCTTTTGAAAGAAAATAAGGGGAATAACCAGATACCTCTGCACTTATGTCGTTGGCCTAACGTGGAAGTGGGAAGGTAATGTCCATAATTATTGTGATCCTGAGAAGAGGTTCCTCCTTCTCCTACACAACTACAAGGTCAATTAAACATTTGCATTCGGCACAACTTAAAGTACCTGGATTGTTGGACTTGTTTTATGTTATCACAGACCAAAACTCAATAGTTAATTCTTAAAATGAAACATGCGGAATTAATTTGAGCCCAATTAGGCCCGAGCGTTCAACTCTCGCTCTGATACCACTTGTAAAATACCTATGATACCTTCAAGCTATAAAGCATTCAAGAAGTCTGCAAAATAAAACTTTAGAAATCTTTTCACCAATTAAAACATTTATACTACATTCATAACCATCATGTAAATAAGGAAATAAACCAGCACAACAAATAACACGAAAGAGACAACCATCTTCACGTGGTTCACCTCGTCCACGAGGCTACATCCACCAACTTTTGCTAGTTTCTTTATTTTCTTTAATCTATCAAAGGCTTACAATTCTGCAGTACCCAATGCTGCAATCATTTACACAGTCTCTCTCTCTTGTAGAGGTATTTCATAACACATAAACGCCTTACATCAAGGCTTACCAATTGAAAGGGCGGACATGCCCACCGAGCAAAAACACTCACACTTAGACGAGATCATATCCATTTTCTACACATTAAATACTAAGGTAGTATGGGATCCTCGCCACATTTGGGGAACATTTAAACACGGCACTAGAGCTCATCAAAGTGAGCAGCCAGCCGACATGTGATCAGCATTCCATTTTCTTTTTAACATATACAAACATATATATATTTACCAGCATCAAAAAACATATATATTTTACCAGCATTCTGTTCTGGTTTAATATATATATAAACATATATATATTTACCAACATTTCACTTTCCTTTTAAAATATATAAACATATATATTTTACCACCATTCTGTTTTCCTTTTACAATATATATATATAAACATATATATTTTACCAGCATCAAAAATATATAAACATATATATTTTACCAGCATCAAAAATATATAAACATATATATTTTACCAGCATTCTATTTTTCCTTTTTCAATATATATAAACATATATATTTTACCAGCATCAAGATTATATAAACATATATATTTTACTAGCTCCAATCGCCTAGCTTCTTGACTCCCTGAGCATGAAGTCGGTACTGCTTGACTGAATCTCAACGATCCATTGCATATAGAAGTTTAAACCTCCTTTCTTTTCAAAGATAGAATCCGCCCTGAAGGAAATAATTGAGTTGGTCCAGAATTCACTAAACCGTCTCATTGACCAGTTCTTATTAGCCATAATAATAATAATATTTAGGGTTCAATGATAATTTCCTCCGGATCATCAAAGTTCAAATGCTATAAACAGAGTAATAGGTCTTTCCGTTCGTTTCCCCCCGTGCTTGGGCCAAGCCCCGCTTACTGCTCTTGAGGTTTCATTTATGCAGGTTATAATAGTTGGTTATAGATAGACATGGTGAGCAAGGAAAAATCTAGGCCAGTTACTCCCGGCCGTACACCCCATTTAAAAACAGTTTTTATGTATCAGTATGCATGACAACTCTAACCATTCCATAATTCACCCATGACAGTAATATAATCTGCTATTCACCCTGAATACTTCTAGGATAAATACACCCTGCCCTTTTTAATGTATACGGCATAGCACGCTATTGAAGGGTGGAGTAACACCATCCAGGAAAACAAAAATATGCTGAACCTAAAAATCACCTATCAGAACCCTTACAATCATGATTTCGATACTCATGGCAGACTTGAGGTAACCACAATCTCGAAAGGAATCGCTCCCCACAGGTCTGGTGATTCACACAATCAATCTTTCATAGATAAAACAATAGTTTAAGTTGGCACACGACAGATTAGATCTCACATAAATTGATGCAGTGGCCTCGGCCAAAAGGACAGACGTTTTGTGGGGGAAAACTAAATATGTGGTTTCAATTACAGGCATCTTGGCTGCACAAATGTGAATAAATTTACTCGGACCCCCGCAACAGGTTGTTATCCAAAGTCTATATGAATAAAAAAAAAATTCTGGAAAGAAAAGCACTTATTGTGTACCTCCAAAGCTACCCAATCGCATGCAACACACAAGTCTGAACAGAATAACATCTGAAATTACTTCTAGACTTAACCTTATCTTCTGCATGAGTAAATTTTACCACATAACTGGGAAAATTATTATTTCCAGCTTCAGACCACCTGCATGTGATGAACTTCCACGTTAAAACCAATAGATGTGCTCGCACTTCCTCCAGCAGCTGTACCAGGCCTGGAAACTATCATATGTAGATCACGGCAATCTCTACCGTTCTATTCAACTCTCATGACCTCAAAACCACAACACAGTCAGACAAAAATTATTTTGTATTTTCTGAAAACGTATCTTCCATTTTGATCGAGGAGAAGACAATTTTTTTTCTCCCTCAACCTGACCAGCAGGTATGTACATAAATCCCTCGGTAAGACCCTAACGCCTCTATTGACGCCTGTGCATGCCTTGAAATGCCTCCTTAATCGGTGCTAGTTTGTTCAGGGTAAACAAAAACTGCAGGTTAAATGTCTCTCAACAGTTAAATACAAGACGTGGGTAGTCAATTAAATCCTGCATAGTTATTGGCCTTAATTCATGTAGCAGTTTCCACTGTCCTTGTCTTATTTCCATAATCAACAGAGATTTAATAATAAGTATATTAGGTGTCAATCCGTAGTAATCTATATATATACATATATCTTTCTATGTATAATTTCTTTTCCACATAATCTCCAATTAAATATATAAGGCATTGCTCATCGATCCGTGTGTAGAGTTATTTATATATATATATTATACAAAGGTTTCTCCATTTTTTCTAATATATATATAAATACTTTATATATATATATATATATATATATACTTTTACCTGAAGTTCCTTTTCGAAAAGCCCTCGGTGGCTTTTCCCTCGATAACTTTATAACTAAAATCCCCTTTGTGTCAAAGTCAAAAGAAGGCTAGACTTGGGTAGTTATTTTGGGCTAATTCTCGCAATAGTTTGGAATCCCTAACCATGCTCTTTTGCCCTTATACGTTCAATTTTCCCGTCGTTAAGATGTTTCTATGACCTAAGATTTCAACTTGGAACTTAGGGTTTATTAATTTCAAGGTCTTACTAGTGGGGCCTTGGCCTTGGGCTCCTCACCAGGAGACGAATACAATAATATTCAAAATTTTTACAAAGCAATTAGGGGTTTACAAGAGGGACGTTCCATGCCCATTTATAAACATCTTGAGTCCATTCATGTTTACCTTGAGTCCATTTCTTGCAGGATGACTCAACTATTTGTCCTGCAAGCACATCGTTATTCCTATACACCCACAATGGCCATAGTTAACAAAGGCATGAAAGGGATGATGTCTTGCTCACATAATAATATACCAACAATATTTAAATTATGCATAAATATAAACCATAACATGAAACTTATAGTATTTGTTTACACTTTCAAACGTAAGCATTAGGCGAAGGGACAAGAATTTTCCCGCTGCAGCAGCTAAGAAGACAACTGAGTTAGATGGTTACAGTCCAATGAATAAAAGAACATAATCTATTACATATACACAGTATGGTGCTCTACCATTCTATCATCATACACAATATGGTGCTCTACCATACTATCATCATATGCATCCTCTTTGCGATACCCCTTCCCTGTGCTCACAATTTATTATTAAACTATTTAAAGAGAAAATATATAAATGCCACTAAACATGTCATGAAGTCTATTCATTTTATTATTGCAGCTAATAGCTTTAGTGACTAACACTAACACTTACCAATCAAAACTTTGTTTCTAAGTTAAAGAATGATCCGACTGAAAGCTTCGCTTCGACTTTCCACCCAACCAACTGACTCTATCTGGCGTGCGTTCTTCCTCCTAGAGTCACCCCCGAGTTTGGGATACGAACCCACTAAGGTCAAGGGAACATCCCTAAGTGTTCTAAACATGTTTCATGGTTCGACCATACCACTTATCAACACTATTCTAACCAGCTACCCATATCGGGCCATTACTCTGGACTGTTCAAAATACCACACTCCCTTTATTTCATAGTACAAGTGTATTTATAAGCAGCTTACTAACAGGGTGATGAAAAACTGATTTACAGCTAGCTAGACCACATTTACCTCTCAAACAATTCTTAATACACAATAGGAAAAAATAAATCACCATCTACAATATTTAGATAATGTGAGCAATTTAGTTTCTTGAAATAAATATATATGTGTATAGTACCCTTGTGCATATTTATCATGTTATTCTGTTAATAAAGGAAGAACTATCCCACTGCCTACGTACCATCCTCCATAACCTAGGAAAGGAAGTTCATGGAGGAGGTGTTCAAATTGAACAAAATGTAAGAATATGTTTAATACATGGGATAAAGATATATACTAAATAAAATTATTAATAAAGCACTGTGAGACTTTACATACACGCATCGCTTCAGAAAAGAGAACCAAGGTGTCTAACACCCTAAAACCATTTAGCTTGTCGAAGGCTGCAATTAAAGACCAAATTATTGGATCGGTCATTCCTGGAATGAATCAAACTCTTATAGACATTTAGTTAACAACCCCCGCTCAAAATACAAAGTAAATGAAATTTTACAACACTCAAGGGCATATCTATGCTTGATAGGCCTGCAATAGTAGCCTAGATCAAAACCCATCAAGCCAGTAGCTTGTCCAACCATAACTCAAGAAAACCTCAAAGAAAAAGCTTTATTTTAGTAACGAATCAAATGGGTTTTCTAGAGAAGCTCCATACGCGAAACAGTAAGCAAAAGATGCATACGGAAGGGATTTATCCCCCCCAAAAAAACATAGCAATAATCAACTTAACTACGACTTCACCTTCAGCCCATAAAGCTCAGTATGTAGAAAAATAACATACAGAAATGGATACCCTCAACTATTTATCTCATCCAGATCCCAAACGCTAAGCTGGGGACCGCGAAAGCTCATGATTAATTAATCCAGCTACTGGGTTAGCGGTTTTAAGTTGGCTATACAAAAGGACATAGTGATTCATCCTTTAAAACAATTATATGCAAGAATTCAACATACCAAGATGGCCCTCTAAATCTGTGTTTCACATTCGCTAATGTAATGATATAACAGACTACGATGGGCATTGAAATTTGCGATTTCATATTTAGCTCAACAAACCATGTGCAGTAAACTACAAAAAAAACAATCGCCTCTTCAATCTACGAATCATCTTCCCTGTAATAACACCCTACGCTAAAAACCAGCATACTGCGGTTTCACATGTAGCTAAAAGGGATATATCACACAGAAAATAAATTGCCGAACACGAAGATACCAGCATGGAATCATGACATCATATACAATACAGCATAACATAAGAAAAGGCTGAGATCAACCATACAGCAAGCGCAGATACCAGCATGGAAATCGTGACATCATATACCATATAGCATAACACAAGAAAAAGCTGAGATCAACCATACAGCATAACACAAGAAAGGTTCAAATGCAGATACCAGGATTTGCCGGAGATTCCCTTCATATTTATGGAGCAAGGCGCAAATTCCCTTAACCCAGAATGCCCTCGACCATGATTCTTTCGTGCACTTCCCAGAGCTGTCCCCCTCTCTTGTATTTTTAACTTCCTTAAAAAGGCTGCAGGGCCCTCCAATTCTTCTCTTCCCACGCATGTGGGATAAATGATATTGCCCATAACTCGACAACTAACTCACTTCTCTTTTGGTATTTTTTTTTCAACCTTTCCAAAGTATCCCTTGCTTTTTCCTTTAACTGCTCTACGCTTTCTATTTTAATTATATTAACCCTTTTCCAATTTCTGATAGTGCTTGAGGTTTTATTTGTGGAACATTCCCATTTTATATAATATAAAGCTCTCATGTGTAAACTAAGCATTACCACAATATTCACAATTTTTAAGAAAAACCAAATAATGTCTCGTTCTATATATATATATATATATATGTATAGCATAATATGATGCTCCACAACATACAAAGGAAAAGTTTATGACTTCTAAGGGTTTTTCCTTTAATAATGGTTGTCTATTAATATGCTTTTCTTACAAACGTATCCCAAAGTACTATCTTTTAATATATATAAATATATATCTATTAAAAAGTAATTGTTATAAGAGCCTTGAATTATTTGAGCATATATAAAGTGGTATAAAAGAGCTTCTCAACTATACATAAGGCAGTATTGTAAATTAATATAAGAGTTAGCTCTCCATACTTCAACCGTTGCATGGTTCCCTTGTTTTATTAATTAAAGCATTGTTTTTTGTTAATCGACTCCACTTTATATACCAAAGACTGCCATGTTAGTGATTAAACACTACTCATTATTCTCTTAGTATTTACCAGTACATAATGATCATTCATTGAGTTTCTTGGTTTCCCCTTTTCTGGAAAGCCCTTTTCCCCTAGTGGGTTCGTTGCCAAATGCCGTTTTAGTCGTTCGAAGCTTTCAGTCGTTAACCTTATCAATTATAACCACAACTTGATAGATTTTTATAGTCGATACTTAGAGCGATATTTACTTACACTGTGAGCTCTAGGTTGAGGTGGCAAGGGATGTTACATCCTCTCCCCCTTAAATTAACACCGTCCTCGGTGTTACCAATTTTTCCTAGCCTCGTCTCCTTTTCTTCTTCAGGTTCTTAATGCTTCCTTTTATATTATTTAATCCCTTTTGACAGGTGGGATTAGGTCACCAAACCTACATTTTAAGCATATATATGCATGTCTACTACATCAATAAAACATGACTACTAGCATTGACGTTGAGGCAATCTAGAAATCTGATTGTACAATTTCCATAATCCACAGTGGCTCCAATATACCTGTCAGTTCTATCTATCAATAACTAAACATATTACCTCATCAGTACAAGTTTACCAGTAATGCACATACCTTTTCCCGCATTGTTCCTTTCTTTGGATGTCCTCCATCCCAGCACACCAAGTGCCAATAGTACTCCAAGTACCATTTCAAGCCACCCAACACAAGGAAGATACCAATCCTTCATGTATCTCCTTTGTGCTATTCAAGGTGCTTTATCATTATTCTTTTCTCTGGATGTTCCTCCATCCCAGCACTCCAAGTGCTAACAGTACTTCCAGTACCAACTCAAGCCACCCAACACAAGGATGATACCCTATACCCCTCTGTAGGCATATCTCCTTTTTGTGCTATTCGGAGTACTTCACCAAGCTGAGGAACCTCCGTTCTCACACACCTCCATAGAGCCTAGAGGTTATTATCTTCACACAGTCCCCCCTACTCATGTGACAGTCCTCTAATGTGTGCAGAACGAGTCTTAAACAAAATGTCTTACATCTAGGCATCCCCAGAATGCATAGTGGTCCCTCGCTGGCCCGGGGGGAAACAAGGTAGCTTTCAACCACTACCTCCATCACCACTCCCTCGTGGTGACAACTTTAATACACATGAGATTTAACTCATCATAGTCCTGGAGATTTAGCCTTTTCTCATGGCCATAATTTCCCAAGCCTACAAGCACTCCATAAGTGGTTAGCACAGCATATCATTGCTTCAAAGAACATCAAACCTTTTTAACATAAGTCACATCTTACTTTATTTCTCATTCACCAGATAAGAGTCTTTATACTAGTGCACTCTTTTCACCACTAAGGCATTCTATTGATTTCTTAAGCACAACATATTTCATTACTTACCTTGGCTGCACTGTAGCCCAAGTTCATAAGTAAATCTACTTTCATGTCTTTGAAAGATTTGTTTCATACCTTGCGAGTATGTATGAAAGATCAATAGTCTCCATGTTTGCACAGCTTGATTTCCTAGGCTTCTCTTGCATGTCCGATATTACATTGCATCTAACCACAACTTTTCATTTAGTTCCTGCATTCACTTAGCACTCATTTCATAGTTAATGGAATCTAATTGGAGATTCTTTAAGAAAACCATGTTCTACTTTATAACAGATTGCAACATAGCATCTTATATCATCATTCAACATTATTTCCAAAGCAAAACGATAGCAATTCTATGATAATTTTTTACCTCATGTTTATGTCTATTTAGGCCGCAAGGTCAAATGCTATTGCTGTGCACACTTGAAGGGGGGGCATCAAGGGTCTGTTCTTGGTGTTTCTTTATGGACCCAAAACTTGAGAACGGATAGTTCCTATGAAAACTATTATCCCCAACCAGAAACAATTTTTCTTAGTTAACAGTAATTTGTTCATAAAGGTGTTAGCATTTATGCAGTTGTGCCTTACTACTAACATTCATTTGGTATATTTTTGTATACCTGCATAATCCTAACAATATGTGTTTTTAATATAGTCATCCTTTCAGTATCACTTATGTTCTCAGTTAGACTTTGCACATAATGAATTTAGCTACACTTGCTAGGATTTTGGGAAAATATATTTACTCTTTTAAATGATTTATTCATCAAAATTCATTGATAGCTACCTTGTCCCCTTTTTCTAAAATGGTGTAAAGTCTTTTTTTTTTTTTTTGCTTACTTTACATGACATGATGGGACTTCTAAAAAGAGTGGAAACATTTCCTTATAAGTCACCTTTTATTCCTTGCTAATTGGCAAACAGAAGATACAGAACATTAAATTCATATTCAGCAGTTCCTTACCAGTATGTATCAGTTCATTATACAATTTCATTTATTGCTCAATACCAAACAAAAGGTATAGAACTTTAAATTCCTATTCGCCAATTCCTTACCAATATGTATCAGTTCATTATACAATTTCATTCATTGCTCAATACCAAACAAAAGGTACAGAACTTTAAATTCCTATTCGCCAGTTCCTTACCAATATGTATCAGTTCATTAGCAGCCAGTCCAACTATTAATGTAAGCCCTAAAGGGTGCTTCTGAAATAAATTTATTCGTCTTGTGCGCATTTATGCAGACTTCCATATCTTTGCCAAAATTTTTGTGCAACTCAAAAGGAGAGGTTACATTTGTCTTAATCGTGGATAAAAGAAAAAATATCTTCAAAATAAACAAAATATCAACATACCTATGTACTTACCTTGTTGGGCCTCACCTTGAAGTGGACAGGCTATTCTTGCATAACTACAGGGTCAACCAATACATAATTACTTGAAGTCACTGTACTTTAGAGTACTTGTGTTGTAGATCAATGTGAGTCCGTGGATTCATGTTATCTCAAGCCAACTTGATTGTTAAAAGAAAAAGAACAACATAGGTAGAATCATTTTTGAGCCCAGATAGGCCCGAGTGTTTTGACCTTTGCTCTGATACCATATGTAATGTCCCTCTTATACCTAGGTGCCAATGTGTGTAGAATTTTTTTTTTTTTTGTTTACACTATTACTACAGAGGAGTCAAATCTGTTAGCAGCAACCTTGATAGGAAAATTCATGCACATTGTAAAACAATCATTTGAGAATTATCTTTAACGTAATTCACAACATGCCATCATCGTAGTGCATGAAGACAGCTTAATGTGCATACCACAAACTGGTAAGATAACAGTAACATTCTTCCAATTATCTTTTTATAATATTACCTTCTTATACAAAATTAAGGAGTTAAGGAGAAATCCTTCCCAAAGAGTCATTTGTAGATTCAATTCATACATAAAAAGACTTTCTACAACTTCCTCAAAATGAGAACAAGAAAAAGGTAAAATATCAAAAGCGCCTAAGATAACAATATCAAGGATGCTCAAATTGTGACATCCCAAATGAACTGAAATTGATTCTTAGAAGGAATACGAAACTATTTCCTCTACATCACGAAGACTTAGTTATGCTAATTGGATTAAGCTCATTTTTACGTTTCTTGATCATAAAACATCCTTAAGGAATACCAAAAGATAACATACATATTCTTTATTTTTCCCCATGAGATCCTTATGCCATATTGCCATCCTCCTAAACCAATTTAGGAATTACAAACAATAGGAGGTTATTATCATTACATCCACATGCCACTTACTTTATAATCAGGCTATATATGAACATAAACAAGTGCATAAAGGTTATGCCCATTTATAAACATCTTGAGTCCATTCATGTTTACCTTGAGTCCATTTCTTGCAGGATGACTCAACTATTTCTCCTGCAAGCACATCATTATTCCTATACACCCACAATGGCCATAGTTAACAAAGGCATGACATGGATGATGTCTTGCTCACATAATAATATACCAACAAGTTTTAAATTATGCATAAATAAAAACCATAACACCAAACTTATAGTATTTGTTTACACTTTCAAACGCAAGCATTAGACGAAGGGACAAGAATTTTCCCGCTGCGGCTGCTAAGAAGACAACTGAGTTAGATGGTTACAGTCCAATGAATAAAAGAACATAATCTATTACATATACACAGTATGGTGCTCTACCATTCTATCATCATACACAGTATGGTGCTCTACCAAACTATCATCATATGCATCCTCTTTGCGACACCCCTTCCCTGCGCTCACAATTTATTATTAAACTATTTAAAGAGAAAATATATAACTGCCACTAAACATGTCATGAAGTCTATTCATTTTATTATTGCAGCTAGTAACTTTAACAACTAACACTAACACTTACCAATCAAAACTTCGTTTCTAAGTTAAAGAATTGTAATATCCCTCTCCTATACCCTAGAATATCTTGTAATTTTGCATATTATTGTACTCGTCTCGGTGAGGAGCTCAAGGCCAAGGCCCCACCAAGACAGCGCCTTGCGGCTTATAAAAGTTAAACACCTAAGAGAAAAATACTTAGGAGATGTAATGCAATGAAACAACTTAACAAAGGGATAACTAAACCCTACCCAGGGCTAAAAGCAAACGGTTAAAGAACCATAATCAATACCGCAGTCTTACGTAGCGTATGGTTTAGGACGGAAGGTCCGGCCTTATAAGGGACTCCCGGTATGACACTACAGTTCAGTACTTAATCCTATTATGGAGAAAGTCACAATCCTTTTTAAGCAGCGAAAAAACAGTTAGGAGTAAAGTTAAAAGATTTAAAGAAGGGTTGAAAGAAAAACCGAAGGGGTTGATTATCAAAGGGCTATTAGGTAATAGTCTCCTTGAAGATAATTTATCATCACGAGTACATAGGAATAATCCTTACGAATAGAGTACATAAACCAATGATAAGGAGAATTGTCCTTGATGGCAAGTAAATGTTATGGTTTTAATTACTCTCTCTGACAATATTTACTTAAGCGTGCATCACACATAATTATTAGCTAAAAGAAACTATTTTATTAATAAGGAAGAAGAATAATCGGGGTTGGATGCATGCCTGTAAGAGTAATTACTTGACAGCAAAATCTAGGGGGGGCCTGCCTCGGCAAAGATGGAGGCAGAATTTTTGCCTTGAATTGGGGAAACCTGGCGCATAGTGGGGAAAGACCATTTTCCTTTTTTTGTTATTTATAGGTTTGAAATTCTTTTAGAGGGGGCGCACTCAGCTAGGGTGGGAACCACCATATCATTATTTCAGTAAGGGGAAATTCTTGGGGGAAATGTCAATTGTAGACTCAGCGAGCCCTGGCCAAGCCTTCGAGCCTTCCTATTGAATGCGTGAAGAAGGAAAAACTCAGTTTGAGGAAGCACAAGTTTGCTGCGTTGGAGGGCCTCATCCCAGACTCCGTTGTGGTACTGTTTTAAAGATGGTAAGCTTATTCCCATTTTAGTAGAGTTTTCATTTGTTGAAAAACATTGGGGCGTCCTTCAGGTCCTTCACTACACACTTCTTTTATATACAAATATATTCTGGTAATAGTCTACTGAAAAGGTTGGGGCATCCCTAAGACTGATAGGAAATCTTATGCGATCTCTCATCTTTAGGTATTTATATATGTGCACTTAAGAAGTGGTGTCCATTGCTTAGGATCGTATATAAGAGCTCCTACTTACGGTCTTGTTCAAACAAGCTCCCGTTTTGAATCAACGAGGAATATGTGTTACGGCCACGACTTTGTTTAGAGGTCAAGGTGGTTGATGCGCCCCTTGAATACAATATTTTGTTGGGTAGGAACTAGATGTACAGTATGCAAGTCATTGCTTCTTCCCTGTCCCGTGTTGTATGCTTTCCACATAACAGGAAGATCATAAGGATTGATCAAACAAAATTCAAGAATCCATCTGTTACTACATCTTTGGGAGCTTCAATCCCGATCATTGAACACTCTCAGCTAGCAACTGGGAGTGTGGGTGTAGGCATGTATCCATCCCTCATGGGAAGCTTTAGTTGTCCTACACCGATCCTTATGATAGGTTCTAGTTTCGATGAGGCTTCGACATCTACGATATCAGTGTCTTTTTGCACGAATCATATGGAAGATCCTTGGATCCTTCCTACACCGAGTACTCTGAGTGAGCCCATTTGACGGACGTGCCATTGCCTGCAACTATGATAGCTTATCAAGCTAATCTCAAGTGTGTTGTAGAGCCTAGTCCTTCCTCTTTGTGGACGAAGGGGGAAGACCCTTATGTGCTGCCGGCATGGGTAGTACAGTCTTCTCATGCACACGACTGCCTTGATATGGTTTTCCCTTCAGATGAAGCGATTATTGAGGCTATGTCGGGAGTTGAGCCACCATGGGAGGAACACCATCATAGATCGTACTTTCCTCCTGAGCTTGACAAATTGGAGCATGAGGATTTAGGACAGTTCTTAGTCAGAGAGTTGGTAGTCCTATGGTTCCATTAAGCTCTCCTGCTCCAATGGCTGATGGAAACATGGTGAACATATCTTCAACAATTCCTATCAACATCTCTCGCAATCCTGGCACAATAGAGAATGTCTATATTGGAGCGGAATGTTCCCATACTGAGATTCTAGAATATATCGAGCTATTTAAGGAATTTCGTGATATTTTTGCTTGGTCTTATGACGATATGTCAGGCATTGACCCTCGTATTGTCGAGCACGAGATTAATACTTACCCCAATGCTAAGCCTATTTGACAACATTTGCGTGCAGTGAATCCTAGGAAAGCACCCATAATTAAGGCAGAGATAGAGAAGCTGTTGAAAGCCGGTTTCATCTATCCCATTCCCTTGACAGAGTGGGTTTAAAACCCCATTCCAGTGGATAAGAAGTAGGGAGCGATCCACATATATACTGATTTCCATGATTTGAAACGTGGTTGTCCTAAGGACGATTTCCCCACACCATTTATTGATCAGATTTTGGATGAGTGTGCGGGTAGCAAGGTTATTTCCTTCATGGATGGATTTTATAGATATAATCATATACAAATTAAACCTAAGGACCAACAGAAGACTGCATTTATTTGTCCTTGGGGAACGTTTGCATATCAAAAAATGTCTTTTGGCCTTAAAAATGTCGGAGCTACATATTAGCGGGAAATGACCTTGATCTTCCACGATCTTAAGTCAATTATCAAAGTATTTTTGGATGAACTTGTACGTCATTCTCATATGAGGATGCGTCATCCCTATCAATTGAGATTGGTATTTGAAAGATGTCATCACTATTTGGTCAGATTAAATCATCATAAGTGCATTTTTTGTGTGAAGTCAGGTCGTTTGTTAGGATTCATCATTTCTAAATAGGGTATAAGAGTAAGAATCAACCCTTTGAAGATTGAGGCAATACTTCAGTTGTCTCCCCTGAAGAATATTCATCATATTCAATGTTTGCAAGGCATGGCAAACTTCTTACGAAGATTTGCTGTCAACTTTGCCAATTTGACTAGAGGCTTCATGTGTCTATTGAAGAAGGACACCCCGTTTTATTAGGATGAGCAAGCCTAGGAGTCCTTTGATGCACTCAAGTGAGCCCTAGCATCGGCCCTAGTGATTAGTCCCCTGGAATTGTTGGCAGCCAACAACAACCCCTTCATATTCCATTATGATGAAGGGAGATCAGCTCTATTTTATATTTTACTCAAAATTATAATAGAGTGCCTTCAGAATCTTTGATTCTGAAGGTACTCTCAATTTAAGAAAAGTAAAATAATATGTTAAGAGTTGGTGAAAACATGTTCTTAAATTTGGCAGTTAGCAGCTGTTAGTTTAATAAGTCAGTTTCATTAGATCCTATATAATCAATTCAATCATCAAGATAAATGTATACGATTATATATGATAATATGCCAAAGGGAAATCAATGAAACACATTCTGAGCTGGATGTGGGTAAAATATTATGAGTCCTAAAACCCTTAGAACTTAGGTGACTTATTAAATTAAAACTTTATTAAACCTAATGCTCATATTTCATATGTAATGCCTTACCTTCATTTTGTAAAAATTGTATATATATATATATATTAGTGAATAAATGATTATCATATAAGAATTTTTATATATTATAGTTTTATCATTCAATATCCTATCAAGTTTAATTTCAAATATTAATCGATGGGATTTTCAAAATTCAAAACTATAAATCTATGAAACTTAATGTATATACGTGATAGTCACGATAAATTAAGCCATTTCTCTAGTTGACAAGCTAACATTAGGATATGTGATTTCATCACTATATCACATAGAATGCTAACACCTTTCACGCTAAAACTGGAGATGACTATTAAGATGACAGAGTTTACGAAGGGCCATGTGTCAAAATGATAACGTTTGTCATTTGGATTGCTTAGTTATCACAGAGATGTGGCTTGAGCTTCATGATAAATCAACAGCTGTGAACATATGGAGGCATCGTATTAACAGAATTGAATGTTGATAGTCATGTCATTTTATCACGATGTACAAGTTCATTATTAAACCACTATCTATAATCAATGTTTGAATTTATGAGTCGTCAGTCACAAGATCTTTTGTACGCCGATTTGGTGGAGTATCACTGCTAGTCGTGGCTAAGTTATGGTTAAACCTGCATACATCATACTATAATGTTAAGTTGTAGCACTCATCATTGCTAAGGGTTCGGCTAAAATGGCCAAGTTCAGAAATCTCATATTCGTCAGATCTAAAGCATGCGAAGTTTGCATATCATGTCATTCATTTGGGTACCTATTCCCTCTTTGTTCACCTCTTCGTTCATTTTTTTTTGAAGCTAGGAGAGCTTAGAGGAAACTATGGCTCCTTTGAACCGTTATGAAATCTCTGGCTCTGAACTCATAGAGGCCGACGAGAAAGCAGCTCTACATTTCGAGAAAATTGGGTGGGGGAAATTCTTTAGAAGTTTCGACGGCCATCATGCAGAAGTAACTAAAATGTTTGCCATGAATTTGAAGGACTACATTGTGCAAATAGGGGGTTTTGAGTTTGTTATTAATTAAGACAAGCTAGCAACATCGACACTGTTAGTTTTTCAACATTTAAGCTAGCATTATGTTAGGATCTTTTCACTGAGAGAATAACAAGCACAACAATAACGTAAGAACATCACAAGAGACAAGAGACACAAAGCTTTTAGGAGGGGAAACCATAAATGGAGAAAACCCCTCAACTTCCTCTAAGATAGTATCACCACAAGATGTGATCCCAAAACAGTAAGATGACCTCCCAACACAACAGCGGCCTTCTGTCTTCCGTCAAGCCAAAGATTTCCTTCTCCAAAAGTGCGCCACACTTGAGAGAGAAAGAGAGCTAAGTCACAAGTGATAAATAGAGAGACTCTCACTCTCTATTTATATTCTTCCGTTGACTTGAAGTGCACTCAACCTAATAATTACTACTCGAGCCTACACCTTAATTAGTGTATAATAACTCAAGTGCCCCTAAACTGTGGGGACTTTACCTAATGACTTGATATGACTTGTTTACATTATTAATCCTCCCGATCGGAACATCAGGGCATGACCACATGACTCAAATACATAATAGAAACATCCCGGAATAAACATCGGGTTACAATATATGAAATATATAGAAGAATACATTCCGAAGTTACATATACATCAACACTCCCTCTTAACTAGGAAGGTATTCTTTCGACACAATTTTCAGCACTGGTCTTCTTCTCTGTATCACCTGGATCATCTTCGTCTTTAAGTCATCTCTGTCATCAAGTCTTCTTCGTCTTCAAGTCATCTTCATCTTCAAGTCATCTAGATCTGGATCATCATAGGACATCATCACAGAATCTAGATCATCACTCGATCTGGATCATCATCACTGAATCTAGATCATCACTCGATCTGGATCATCTCTCTGGACAGGATCTGGATCATCACTACTAGATCTGGATCATCACTCGATCTGGATCTCTTGGAGTCATCATAATTGGATCTGGATCATAGCTCGATCGGGATCTCCACTGGTCATCATCAAGTGTGTACTATCTCGTCATAGGAAGTTCTACAGAACCAGCCCTATTTCATGCTGGATGTAGGCCCACCACCTGCAGGTATTCATCATCACTGGCCATACTGGAGAATCCTTAGGACTTATTACATGCATCACAAAACCTAGAAAGAGCATCCCAGGACTGATTACGGGCACACATCCCAACCTATAGGATCTCCCAGGGCTGATTACATGTGACCTCACCACAAAACCTCGCAAGAGCATCGCAGGACTGATTACGGGCACCCACCCCAACCTATAGGATCCCCCAGGGCTGATTACATGTGAACTCCCCACAAAACCTCGCAAGAGCATCCCAGGACTGATTACGGGCACACAGCCCAACCTATAGGATCTCCCAGGGCTGATTACATGTGGTCATGGAAAAACCTCGCAAGATCATCCTAGGACTGATTACGGGCACATAGCCCAACCTATAGGATCTCCCAGGGCTGATTATATGCCATCCCAGAGCAAAAACTCGAAGGAGCATTTGCCAGATGTCTCAGGGCACCGAATTACATGCCATAGGAAAAACCTCGAAAGACCATCTGCAAATCTCCCAGGACTGATTACATGCTCATTTGCACAACCTGACTGAGTGTTCATGGTAACTGACCAGGTGCCTCCATTCCTAGAATGGCAGTTGCCCTTACATCTGTCCTACTCGACAGAATGGCCAGCACTCATATCTGTCATGGGAGGAACTTAATCCTTTAGCCATGACCAGAATGGCTCAGCCCTTACATCTGACCTACTCGTCAGAATGGCTCAATCCCATCCAATGATGGAAGACTCTCAACCACAATGAAGAGAGATTTTTGCACTTACATCTGACATGGAAGGAACTAAATCCTTTAGCCATGAACAGAATGGCACAGCCCTTACATCTGACCTACTTGTCAGAATGGATTTGGATCTCAGTACTCATATCAGTCATGGAAGGAACCAATCCTCTCACCATGATGGAATATCTCAGCCCTTACATATGACCATGGAAGGAACCAATCCTCTCACCATGTCAGAATGGCTCTGGATCTCATCACTGTCTCTGGGAGGAAGCCTCAATCTAGAGAACACCAAGTCTCTCTCTGAAGTACTCAAACTTCAGCCTAGCCAATGGCTTCATCAATACATCAGCTATTTGTTCCTTCGTCGCAACATACAGGAGCTTCACTGCTCCTCTCTGCACCATATCCCTGATATAGTGATATTTGATCTCGATATGCTTCGACCTGTCATGGAACACTGGATTCTTTGACAACTTCACGCAACTCTGGTTGTCACAGTGTATACAAGTAGCATCTAACTGGAGATCAAATATATCAGACAGTAGCTTCCGTAGCCATACTGCCTCACAACTAGCTGAACAAGCTGTGACATACTCTGCTTCAGCTGTACTCAGTGCCACACAGGATTGCTTCCTGCTAAACCAAGAGATCACACCTGATCCCAAACTGAAGCAACATCCCGAAGTACTCTTCCTGTCGACAACACTGCCTACCCAGTCTGAATCAAAATAACCCTCCAGGTTAATCTTCTAATTCGCATCATACTTGAGCCCATAATCAATTGTACCCCTGCATGCTTTGTAACCATCAAGTGAACATGTCTCAATGTGTTCACAGCAAAGCAAATATCTGGTCTCAGGTACATCAAGGACCCAATCATCTGACGATACATCATAGCATCAACCATCTCTGAAGAAGCATCACTCAATAGCTTCATGTTCGGTGCCATAGGTGTGGTCATGCAGTCCATAATCCTGAACCTCTTCAAGATCTCTACTGCATACTTCCCTTGTCCAAGGAAGATTCCATCTGCACTCTGCCACACTTCCATACCTAGGAAATAGTTCATCGACGCATAACAGGAGCATCACTGGTCTTCCGCCTTCAACCTTGAAGCAAAGGTTGGAATCCACTTTACTCTCAGTAAAGCCTAGAGTCATCAGTAATCTGCCCATCCTGTCGTACCATGTCGAACCTCAAGATCTTCCCTCTGAAGTGAAGCATCATACTCCCTTTGTCTTCTATGCTCTATGCACTGAAAACATTCTGTACCAGAGTGACAAGTAGCTTCCTATGCTACTAATATTCTATGTGACCATCTAGTGTATAAACTTCCTTGACATCATTCTTCTTGAACTGGAAGGTTCTGCATCAATGATGTCACTGCATTCATCATATTATTCTTTGTCTTGAAACTGTCGTCACTTGTTCTTCGAAACAAGTCTTCATTCTTCTTTGCTTGCAAGTGATTATGTATGTGATCTTTCCTACAAGTCAAATGCATTTGCATGGTTAGAAACATTTCATAAGGAAAATTCATACTGGCAAATTCTTATGCATAAATATATGATCATGCAACTACTTTAGCCAATACAACATTCATCCATATCTCACTGAAACTTTCTAGATGCCTTCCATCTCTACCAGGACAACATTGAGATTGTGCACTAATCCAATATGTCAGCAAAGAGGTTTCATTCTAGATAAGTAGAAATGGAGAATTTGTATAGCACCATGAGCTACTTACCCATCACATGCATATTAGTAGTATGCTCTCATTAATGCAAACATCCTATCATGCATAGTACAACCACTAAATATAAACAAATGCATAACAAAATAATATAATGAAATGACAATTGAATACTTATCTTTATTTGTTTCGAGGGTGGACTCCTTCTTGAGCCTTCAGCTTCATCGTCTTCTTCATTCATAGTCGCATCGTTTCTTATCCAAATGCTGAGGTGGATAAGAAGTTCTTAAAGAGTTGAGTTCTTCATATTCCTCTTGCTTGAGGGATCTTCATTGGATGGAAAGAGCTTGATCTTCAGTTTCTTCCATCTTCCCTTCTCTTCTTACGAATCAAGCTTCTTCTTCTTCTTGAAGTCTACTAAAATGTAATCACTTCCTTCTGGAACACATTCCTTGAATGAATGAATTCCACGATCATGGGAGGCCATTCAAGGTGGCCATCACCACTTCTACATTCTTCACCGCTTCAAGTTGTTCTTGATTTGAGAGACTCTTATGAATGCATGATCTCTTCATTCTGGATCTTCACATTCTTCAACTAGTTTCTTTAGGTCATATTCCGATTTTCGTTCTTCCCTTCAAATAGCTTGAAATTCTGGAAGACCTTCAATAGCTTTGCTTGCAATAGGTAGTGCTCTGTAATGCACATGTGCAAGCCTTCTATGCCAAAGCTCATTTGGCTCTACTATGTCATGGATCCAGGCTTGTTCTTTAATGTCCCTTCAATTTGTACAAGCCTCCTTCTTGTTCTTCAATCACTACCGCATCATCGATAGTCTTTCCTTTTGGTCACATGATGACTTGACCATCTATGAATGCAGCCCGCATTCCTTTTGCATCAATGCTGAAATAGAGAGAAGGTTCTTCTTCAATCCTAGCACAAACAATACTTCTTTCATTGTTAGAGACTTACCAGAGTCTAGCTTGTATGAATATTCCCCACTACCTTTTATTGGATATTGGTAGTCATCTACAAGTTTCACCTTGTGAGGTGATTCATGTTCTGATAGTCTTACAAAGGATTCCTTGAATCCCATCATATGTTTGGAAGCCCCACTGTCTATAATCCAATCATCACTTCCATGAGTAATGTCACCTACGAGAACTGATATTATAACATATTCATCCTCGCTTGAAGAATCTTCTCTTTCATATTTGGATCTCTTTTTGGATGGTTCATCATCCTCTGCAGCATGAGCATGATGTCTTCTTTGGCCTCGTCTCCCTCTGAAACTGGAACCTCCATCCTCATGTAGGTGTCCAATCCATTTTCTTCAGAGAGATCATATACTTCCAGGTTTGGAAGTTGTCGACTTCCGCAAGCTTTTAACTAAGCTGATGTGATATATCATATTGAAATGAGAACCTCAAATGGAAATAGCAAAGGATTAGATCTTACCGATTTGAGGTGTCCGTCCTTGTCCCGGAGTTCGTTGATCTAGGGTTTGTCACAGAAACCCTAATTTTCAAAACTTGGAATATTTCAGATCTGATTGGATGAACAGATAGATCTCTTCAAATGGAGCTGTCCATCATACTCCTTTTCTGAAAACAGTGAAGGGAAACTCCCGGAACAGGAAGCCCTCATTTTCTGATTTCTTCTGCAGAAATGCCTGTTACTGTTTCTGTGATATCTCAGAAACTACTGATCCTCTGTGTCTGAAATTTCGTACTAAGGTAACCTCGCATGTTCCTGATCTAAAACCATAGGTTTCTTCAGAATTGGTTTCACCATTTGGGATTTATGATCCTTTTCCCAAGGTGACCTGTTACTGGACTTTTCAGAACAGTGAAGTTGTACGGCATGCCACGTGTCACTGGTTCATTTTATGAGTTTGAACTTAGGACCACAGAAAGTACAGTCCGTTCCCTTTCTTGAACATCTTAAATAATTCCATTTGGACCTATGTACCCCAAGATATTGCATATCTCCCCAGGTGTCCTGTTTATGGATAATTTCTAGAAGAGGATGGAACCCTAACTTGGAGAGATCATATCTCCCAGAATATAGTGAATCAGAGGCTGCCCTTTGGACACAGTGTTCACCAGGATTGTTTATTTTTCTCCTACAATTGTTATATTCTGAGACTTTTCCAATCTTGGAATATAGCGAATGTACCAAAACTCAACAGTTTTAGTATTTAGGGTTTCTCCTAGCTCAGGGTCAAACTAGGGTTTGACTTTCCCAGAGTTTCACCCAACCAAATTTATTGATCCAGGTCTCTAAATTTCAGTTTTGATGAGGATAACAATCCTATGCTGGTCTCACCCAAAAATTCCTCTTCTGTAGAAAGCCCTAATTTCCACATCGAAACTGAAAATGCTTGAAATTGAATTCCGTATCGACAAAACGATGCACCCTTCAATGGAGAGTCATCCTATCATACTTTTGCTGAAAATCTATGGAGGAAGATCTAAAAAATAGGAAGCCCTAGTTCCTGTAGATGTACAATGTCTTCTTCTCAGGTTAGCTCTGATACCATGTTAGTTTTTCAACATTTAAGCTAGCATTATGTTAGGATATTTTCACTGAGAGAATAACAAGCACAGCAATAACGTAAGCACATCACAAGAGATAAGAGACACAAAGCTTTTAGGAGGGGAAACCATAAATGGAGAAAACCCCTCAACTTCCTCTAAGATAGTATCACCACAAGATGTGATCCCAAAACAGTAAGATGACCTCCCAACACAATAGCAGCCTTCTGTCTTCTGTCAAGCCAAAGATTTCCTTCTCCAAAAGTGCGCCACACTTGAGAGAGCAAGAGAGCTAAGTCACAAGTGATAAATAGAGAGACTCTCACTCTCTATTTATATTCTTCCGTTGAATTGAAGTGCACTCAACCTAATAATTACTACTCGAGCCTACACCTTAATTAGTGTATAATAACTCAAGTGCCCCTAAACTATGGGGACTTACCTAATGACTTGATATGACTTGTTTACATTATTAATCCTCCCGATCGGAACATCGGGGCATGACCACATGACTCAAATACATAATAGAAACATCCTCGAATAAACATCGGGTTACAATATATGAAATATATAGAAGAATACATTCCGAAGTTACATATACATCAACAGACACAGCTACCACAAGTGGGAGAACACTGGTTTAAGGGTAGCAAAATGAATAAGAAGAGGTGCTTATCTCTGTTGCTGCCTTTGCCAGAGGATACCAAGCTGAAAATAGGTGTCCCTGTTAGGTTCTTGAAGCCCGAATGGAAAACTTATGATGAAATATTAGTAAGGTATGTTTCCTATGATAGATGTTTCTCCCATTTGCACTATTACCATTTAATATTGTTGTTAGCGTTACAGGGTTGTAAGCTCAATTTTCCATTCTATTTGTGGCAAAGTTTAAAGAAAATGTCGCAGGCTGTTAGAAGTTTTAGTAATCCCGACAGAAGCCTTTTTCACCATGGGTTAATAAAAATTATAATTCAACACCAATTGTCTGAAAATGGCAAATCATGGGATAGTTTTTTAGCCGACTGTCAGTTGGGGCCGACGCAGTACTGGCTGAATCCCTCTCCACGAATTCATAAGAAATGAAAAGCCATAAAGTCTGAGGTTAATATTGCTTCTGAAACTATATCAGAGGTAAAAGGGTTCGGGAAATTCAGTATACCCATAAACGATGGGATTAGTAAAGATGTTGATGGGAATACAGTCCCTTGTGGCTCTAAAACAGTCCTGAATCAGCCTTTATCTGGTAAAGGTCATAGCACCCCTGCAGAAACAAAAGAAATATTAACTAAAAGCAAAACTGATAATGTTGTATCTGAATCAAATAAACCTTATGAACACAACAGGGAACCCATGCGTAGATTAGATCGTCTTGCCCAGATTTGCTGTGACAAGGGAGGGTTTGATTCGAAAAATTTGTTGTTTTCGAGAAGGGTTACTAGGAGTATGAAACCTTCAGTTTTGGTTCCTATTGCTCATCAACAGGCTTCTCAACCTGCAGTCATCCATGTTGAAGATGACATCCCGTCATCTATCCCTGTTGCAATTCATGTAAATAATCCTACTTTCATACAGGGTAATGATGCAAAATCAGGCAAGGCTGAGATTACTCAACCAGGTATAGACACAGGTATTGCAGACTCTGAACCATCGTCTAGTCAATATATTGACAGCCCCATTTATCCTTAGGTAACCAATGAAGATGAGACCCTGTAAGATGTACTAGATAATGCATACCAGGATAAAATTACGGAGTTAAAGGGTAAACTCAAGCATTGCCTATCCAGTACAACATTGTTAGAAGAGGAAAATAAAACATTTAGAGAAGAGTTGCTGGATTGCATCAGTAGATGGAAAGAAGCAAGTGCTAAAAAGAATCAGTATAAAAAATTGAAGAATTCAATAATAAGTACAAACCATCACCTACTTGAAAGAATTGAAAAACAAAACGTAAAGATTGTCAGGTTAAAGGCTAAATTGACTGAAGCACGAAGAGTTATCTCTCTTCAAAGTAAAACATGAAGGTTATTCTCATTTTCCTGGGTCGTATTGTTGTTAAACAGGTAATGACATGTTTTGTAATACATGCCTGTAAAATCACATATTTTATAGGCATGCATTAAAAATCTTAGTTTATTCTATTAAATTTATTATAAATAGCTTTAATGAGATTCTTCGTTGGTTGAATGCAGGTGGGTTTATCATCATTCCTCTACAGAATTTCAGGACGTGGTTAATACGTTGGCATGGAGATGTGGTTATTTGTTACGAGCTGGACTTTCAACAATGACCAAGAATCTTCCAAGTTCCTGGACTCAGGCTATTCGTTTTCTGTTTATAGTGACAGGTGTGATATAAGAGATTAGATTCTCTTTTTAGTTAAAGGAACCCTATGATACTGCATGTGCATTAATGGGGAAAACTAAATCATAGTAGTATATAAGTTAGGAGTTTTGATGAACTCGGGGATGGAGTGTTGGAAGAAAACATACTTGAAGTATAATTTCGTTGCTAGTGTTATTTCATTCCTGAAGTTGAATCTTTGGAGGTGGATACAACTGGACATCTACAGACTGATACCATTACTGGTATTTTTGTTTTGGATATATTATATACTTCTTCATCTTATCTTTTATCTTACGATTAACACATTATGCTTTGATATATGTGTGTTTAATTACAATTTACACTTTGTTAGTTTGATATTGCATTTTGAACAAATATATCGTTATGATTATGTTTATTAGTATTTTTAATATAAACTTAAGATATAATGATATACTCTTCTGTCTCTTAAAAATATCATTTGTATGTTAACAATGATTTTATAGTAGACATTATCTCTAAGTTCAAATAGCTATGTTGATAATTAATTATTAATTAATTTCAGAAAGTTTAAATAACTGTTTATTGTCAGTTTTTTCCTCGATTCTGTTGTCATATAACAGAGTGACTTATTATCCATAATTTAAATATTTCTGTTTAAATTGTGTTTTTAGTCTTTATGTTCATCTTTTATTGATTGATAATTAATATAGTCTTTAGAAATGCTCTCAGCTGAGATAGGACATATAGAATAGTTTTGTTTAAGTTTTATTTTAGTATATTCCAATTAACAACTGTTAAATTAATTTGTAGAATTTTGGTATACTTTTGCAAATCTTTATATTCAGAAAACTCTTCAATACTTGGAGTCTTTCCTTAAGAAAGCAACCATCAAACAATTTAGATAGTTGAAGTTAATTATAGGACTCATTTAGGCAACTTAATAGTTTTTAGGATTTAACTAAATAGAAATAACATTAGAATAGGTTAGATTTTGCTGATTTTATTTTCTCCTTAAGAGATAAATCAACTGGTAGCTAGACCACAACCTGCGAGGTTTTAAGCTGATTTTAAACATACCGGATGCTGTTTTAAGGTGATTGTGTGGACAAAACCTCCTTATTGGCCTAGTTCAAAAAATTAGGCCAACGGGACTATAGCCGTGATTTCCTACTTTATGTGGCTGTGTCCATGGAGACGATTGGTATGGTTTTGGTTCAAGAGGATGAGGAGCTCCAAGATCATGTCATATATTATCTGAGTAGAAACCTTATTGACGCAGAGGTTTATTATTCTCATGTCGAGAAGCTTGCTTTAGCTACCGTACATGCTGTTCAGCGGTTGAGACATTATATTCTCCTTTGCCATACCTTGGTTGTAGCCCATGTCAATCCGTTTCAATTCATCCTCCCCCGAAGGATGATTGGGGGAAAATATAATAAATGGATTTTCATTCTGCAAGAATTCGATCTCGAGTTTGTTTTGGCAAAATCAAAGAAGTCTTTAATTTTTGTAGAGCTTATATCGGATTTCTTGAGCGAGGTCGAGGAGTTGGTTTGTGAAGATACGTTTTTCGATGAACACATCTTCCTAATATCAACTTTAGACCCATGGTATGGGGATATTATAATATATTTACGAACATTGAATACCCCTACTCACCTCTCCCAAGATGAACGGCGACAATTACGTCACGTCTCTACAAACTACCTCATAGTGGATAACACTTTGTACTGCTATGGGGTAGATTCCATTTTACGATGATGTCTAACTCATGAAGAGGCTGAGGTAGTGTTGAATGATTTCCATGGAGGGGCATGTGGTGGTCATTTATCTGGGCTTTCTACAACTCAAAAGATATTAAGAGTGCGTTATTTCTAGCCGTCGATATTTAAAGATTGTGTTGATGCAGACAAGAGGTGCCACCCTTGCCAGGTGTTTGCGTGTAATATGTGCTTGAATCCTTCCCTGTTACATCCCATTATCACCACCAGTCCCTTCACTAAGTGGGGGCTTGATTTTATGGATTGTAACCCAACTTCGGCTGAGGGCACCACCATATTATAGTGGCTGTTGATTACTTCATGAAATGGGCTGAGGCTATGCCTACAGGAAAATCCGATGGTGAGACAGCCGCTCACTTCATATTCAACCAAATTATTACTCGGTTCAAGATTTCAAAAGAGCTTGTCACTGACCATGGCTCGTACTTTCAGAACCGTATGATGGAAGAGTTGGCATTGAAGTTAGCGTATAAGCAAGAGAATTCCTCTTCTTACTACCCTGAAGCGAATGGATAGGTAGAGGCAGTGAATAAATCACTCAAATCCATTCTCCAACGAACCATCTCACAAAGCAAGAATAATTGGCACATCATGTTATATCCTGCTTTGTGGGCCTATCGAACCGCTGTTAAGACTACCATTGGTTTTTCTTCATATCAACTTGTACATGGAGTGGAGTCGATATTGCCAGTTGAATGTGAGATTCCTTCTTTGAAGCTAGCTGTAGAATTCTTACTAGGCAATTCACCATTGGAGGAGAATTTGATTCACCTTGAGCAACTTGATGAGCAGCGTCGAGATGCCTTGGTGGCTCTAGAAGTCAATAAACGTCGCGTAAAGGTCTAGTACGATAAGTCTGTCTGTCCAAGGAGGTTTAGTGAAGGAGACTTGGTCCTTTTGTGGGATCAACCGAAAGAACCCTTGGGGGTAGGGAAATTTAATCCTATGTGGCGGGGTCCTTACGTGGTCAAGCATGTGTTAAAGAAGGGTGTGTATGAGTTAGTGGATTATGAAGGAACATCCTTGGTAGAGCCTAGAAATGGGATCTATCTCAAGAAATACTATGCATGATCTTTAGCCAAGGCTGCTTATTGTATATTAGTGTACAGTTTTGCATAGTTATTTATTTTTCTTATCGTGATCGAGTTTGTGATGAGTTTTCGTTTCTTTTGGCAGATGTAAATGGAATCTTCCACCTACATAGGATTCACAGATGGTGTGAGCCGTCACACTCAACACTTAGCCTCTGCTACTTGGGTGATTTATAATCCTATGGGTCAGGTACTGTCTTCAGGAGGCGTATGTCTATGGCCATCTTCCAACAATGTTGCTGAATATAGTGCCGTTATTGACCTTCTACGGGATGCCATTTCCCATGGCATTCTCTCTCTTGAGGTATGTCTTGACTCGGAGTTGGTAGTGTCACAGCTTAATGGTTTGTACCATGTTATAGATCCGATGTTATTGAGAAGATTCTTACATGTGAGATTGTTAGAACATCAATTTGACAATATAACATATATACACATTCCAAGAATTAATAATCAAGTTGCTGACTCATATGCTAACTACATGTTAGATTGGCATTTGTTTCATTCACAGTAAATTCATCACAAACACAATTTTTACACATGTAAATAAATAAATCGATCACAATAAAAAAAATTATATATAAAAGCAAAAATGTGATAATACATAGTGTCATGATACAAACTTGGGTCTCTCAAGACACCAACATATAATACACAGTAATACAAAATGTATACACTCCCAGGTGTCTAATCCTATGGAAGAGGAGGAGGGTTGTGATCATAGAAGGTCACTATGGCTCTAGCCAGCCGTCAAAACAATCGCACCCATGCTCGTGGTACACCCACCACCTGGCACTGCATAGCCTTAGGAAAGTCCTCAACTTGTGCCATGGGAACCCTATGTGTCAGCCTGACAAAATTGGTATGAATGCTCTAGAGCGTCCGTTCCACATCCACACATGTGATATCATCTCCTCTTCCTCTCTGTTTATGACGAGAGAAGCCTTTTGGCCATCGTGGTCCCACATCTGTACACAAATGGTAGATGTCACTATGTATTGACATGCAAAAATATGTCTTTTTGATTCCATATAATCAATAAAACACAGAAAAATTAAAGAACTCAAAAAATTAAAATAAAAAAAAACAGAGGCTCGAGATTCATTACTTATATCACCATATGCCGATCTTGGTGGTAGCGGCATGTCCGAGTCCCCACGGAAGTCTATCCCCGGATAGGGATAGTCATCAATGGAAACTATCTGCCGTCGTCACCACGGAAAGAACTCAGCTGGATAAGGGTTGGCCACCCTACCACCCCCCATTCTGCACATCGCATTTTCCCAACACCATTGGGTCAGATCCTGAACCCCGTGAAGAGGAGCGTCCACTCTGGGGCTCAATCTTGGAACAGACTCGAAGAAAAACGTGCTCAGTATACTACTGAACCTGAAGTTCTGCACTCTTCCTACCTTACACTCACTGATTTGATGTTTCATGTTGCTCAGTAGTGTAGTGCTTCAGTCATAAATCGTGGGTCTCATGCACTCCACTGCATAGAACATCAAAGGCCACGAGGCCTGGTGGAGTGATGCCAAGCCTGCTATCCTGCCCAATGTCAATAGTGTTGGTAGGGACCTGACTCCCCACCTTCTCCATGTCTGGATAGCAGTACACCACAATGTACTCGTCGATAGTCAGGCCACCTCCTGGCCCACCATGAGAACGAAGGTTCACTACTTCCCCTTGTCTAGAAAGCCCAGTAATGAAGTATATGTCCTCCACCTCTATAGCGAGGGACATCCCATCTATCTGGAAGGAATCTGAGTCTGGACCCCAGTAATCCACCAGCATCTGTAAGAGTCTTGGTTTGGCCCTCAAACCACCAAGACACCAAAACGTGTAGAGTCTGCATGCATGTAGAGCTTGTTGAGCCATTATATCGGCCCTTACTGCTTCCTCTACCTCACCATGTTCATGCTCTCTCTACTCTAGGACCATACTGCATAATTAATTACCAATTTTTCCATTATATTATTGAAAAAACCTTATGTGTGGCCTCATATGCGACTGTGTTCAAAACAGCCAGGTATGTACGCAGGTTTGGGGGCATTTTCCGCGTATATCCAGCCCTATAAGTAAAAAAATCCTTGATTTTTATGTGGGTCATAGCGTCCATTTTAGTTTGTCCTAGAAAGATGAATTGGCCATGGAATTTCATAAAAATTACATCAAAATGAAAGAGAAGAGCATGGGTAAATACCTAGAAGAAACTGTACTGGATTTCGCCGGCTGGATTTCCTGGAATTCATTGTGGAAAATCTGAGCTCAAATGGGTAAAAGTTTCAAATGTTTTATAATATTTTGAATTGTTTACTATTTATAGAAAATTTTCAAAATTTTCAAAATTTTTACCCCCTTTCCTATAGTTTCAACATTTTTCAACCATTCTGGACCGTTTTTGACATAATTCATGATGTAGAGGACCTTTTTTAGTGCTGTTTCAACCGTTGGATTGACCCGTTCGTGCCGATCTTAGGTATCATGTCTAAACTGGCATATAGGTTAGGTTTCATCACCGTTTTCATTTTGCATGACCTTATGACCATCTCATCATTACCTTAGGTACGAACCCACTCTATTATGTCACAGAACCTTCTTGCTGCTTTAGAAGTGGCATGATATGAGTGGTAGAGCTTCACCTTACATGGGTACCCTAGTTAGCATCTTATTTTCATTTGGTTTCCATGCTGACATTTTCTCCTTTAGGTTCTGGGAGTCCGTTGTATAGTACTGCCATGACATTTCACAAGAGCCTCATACTCCTCTTGATCTTTTCCTGGCCTTTTTCCGTCATGAATCCCTCATGTCAAGTTGTGAATGCATTATCATGAGATTTTCCTGCCTTATTGAGCTTTATTCCGGCTCCCTGACATTCTGTTTCAGCCATATAGCCTGAGCTTGTCCCATGTCTAGCCATGTAGAGCCATCTTTTATATCCTTTGCAGCATGTTTCCCTTTTACCGAGAGGGGATTTTCCCCTAAGTGTCGATATCCTACACATGTATCCTTGCATTGAGCATAGATATGTTCCACTACTTGGAACTAGTTTGTTTTCCCTTATGAAACTCATCTCCTTCTATTTTGTAACTATAAAGCCATTTTGTTCTTTTTCAAGCTTTTTAAATAACTGAAAAAGTCCAAAAAAATAAAAAAACCAAAAAGTTGGACAAAAAAAGATGTTATCTTTGGCAGCTGTCGAGTCATGTCGCCTTTGAACAGAGCACTGTATATCACATCTATTGGTTGGGTTATAGTTTGACTTTAGGAGCTATACTCATTTATCTAAGTTTATCTCCACCAACTCATTAAGCTTCCAGTCCCTATGGATCCTTTGTCGATGCCTCCTGTGTCATAGATATGTCCCAGTTTGTATATCGAGTCTATGCTACCTTCATTCAGTCACCATATGCCGTTATGCTCTTGTTCGATGGAAGTTGAAGCCTGAGTCGGCCACTCCTCAGTTATCTTGACTTTGCATGTCGGCCATTCCTGGTACAGTTACTGGTTAGTGCACCTTATGATCGAGTCCTTTCATATTATACATCTTTGATGAATACCTTGTGTTGGATGATGGGGGATGCCTTAATGCCCTCCTTCCAGCGGATTTCATGCCATCAAATTCAGATCATTTATTATGGGATTGGAATCAAGAGTCATTTTGAGTTCCTTGAGACTTGCAGTCATTAGTGATAGGTTCTCTCTCCATTGACAGTCTTTGGGAATACATCAATGTTCCTTGATTGATGGATCCTCTCAAGTATTCAACCTCAACACATTTATTCACACTTGTTAGTTTGCAATCTAGTACCTTGATTCCCATTTTCATTATCGGTGGGTGATCTCGCATTTGTCAATGGTATACATCAATGACTGGTAATCAGATGATTGACTACTATGCTCGACCTCGACACCTCTATTCACATAGTATGACATGTACTTGTAGCTGTGTGTGTAGAATACTTTCCAGATTGGTGGCATGTTTTATATGCTACCTCCTTGATCGTCCCATGGTTCATGAGATTTCAGCTCTCGGGACTTGATTCCAGTATATGTCAGACATTTCCATCCATTATAGAGATATTTAGCCATAATGGAGATCATGGTCCTTTGTATATCTTCATCATGGAGATTCTGATTTATGTATATTGTACATGGCGATGACCACTTATGTGATATATTGTATCATGCCTATTCATGGCCATTGTGCTCTTATGTATCCGGGACTGCTATATGTATTTGCAGTTATATGCAGAGTTGTATTATTGTACTATGGTGATTGGGTGGCTGGTCTTCCATTTGGGATCCTTCATCACTCCACTTCTGGGATGGACTTATAATGTATTTCGGACATCATATGACCCCTCTGACCTCACATATTAGGGGGCATCTGTTGTAGCTAATTTTACCACTCCAAGTGAATCAAACTTTGTATGTCCTTCCCTTGTCCCACTGCAGACTCCTTAGACCACATGGACCATTTTTTGTTCTTTGATGTTTCATTGATCATCTCTATAAACATGTGAAAAATTCTATATGCAACTTTTAATCCCTTAATTGCGTATATACACAGGTTTGACCACTAAAACCGCATACATTAGGATGTGTACAAAATCCAAATCCTTTTGGAGTTTTCCTTGACATGGATCCGACTCACTTGACTCCTGGCCTTCCCTATGCCTTGAGATCGCTTGGATTCGACCTTTCATTACCCCTTTGAAAAGATATATAAGGAACTCTATGGTACATTGAAGGCATATGAGAGAATTGAGAGTAAAGAAACTATAGTCCATTGTTGCCGAAACTTATGCTTGAGTCTACATCCCTTTATCCCTTGGAGTACTAGTGTGTTCTTCCCAAGCTTTCCTTTTTCTTGTGAGCTTGCTATCGAGAGATGGAGGATTGAGGTGGTGGAGGCCCAAGTGGGGGATTCAGTTTCTCTGGTTCGCAGACATGCCATTAGGGGTTGTATCTATTGTAATCTCTGATTTATATTAATATAAGTATCTTTTCCTGTCCAATAATGTGTGTTTGAATGAAGATTTTATCCATGGGATTGTGTCAAACGCTTATACATTATTGATTATATATGCTAGAATAGATCTAACACCATGATATATAGAATGCTTGTATTGTTTACTTGTTGTCGAGGAAGTAATTTATCAATTCAAGCTAAAGTTGGAAAGCTCAACGGGGATCTACTTCAACCGTCCGGAATAGGGTACAAGGTCTGATCCTTTAGTGTTAGACATTTAATTTCTATTGCATATTGAAAAGGATTGATTTCTGGAGTCAAGCTGTCTATTGTGGTACCCCAAGCCATAGGAATTTCTCTCTGTAACAGAACCCAAAGGAGATTTTCTGGTGGAACCAGATTGTATCCTCAAAAGGAGGAAGATCTTTCTTCGGAATCACACCATTGGTCAAGTGAAGGTGCAATGGGAGCACCTTAGTCTAGAAGAAGCCACTTGAGAATCGGAGAGTCATATGCAGACTACATATCCAATTCTAATCCACAGAAATTCTAACGACAAAGAATAAATAACATCGAGGATGATGTTATATTTAATGGGGTGTGTATGTCACATACCCCAAATTTGCAAAAACATTTTATGTTTTAGGGGACATTATGCTATACTTTTTTTATAAAGTTTGTAATTAATGAACAAGTGCGGTCAAGGATAATTGCATTTAAATTACTGAATATTTTATTATTAAATAAATGAATGATGAGACAAGAGATTAAGGAGGCTGTTAAATGAGTGTTTTACTGGCCACTTCGTGGAATAGGCTAGGTTGAGAGCATATTAACACTTGGTACCATCCTCAAACTAATTCTAGCTATTGCAAGAGGAAACTTTCCTATTTTGGTGGTCATGTTCCCCAAGAAAGTGGAACAAGAGCAGGTGGTTCATAAAGTGAAAACTGACCCAAAATACCTAGGCATGCTAATAAAACTTCCCATTGAATTCAGATGAGGCTGCTCATTCTTCACTTGTGAAAATTCTAAGTGAATTTAGTACACAAGAAATTTGATGGAGGGGACTGGCAGAAGTTTTTTTTTTTGAGTGAAAAGTGCTGAAGTTTTGATCTAGTGCAGTAGATTTAAGCTGAGTTCATACTGCTACAAGTAGAACATATTACTATTGATTCCTCAGTAGAGTTGTAGAGGTTTTCTAAACCTGTTCTCTCACCTAGATATTTCAACTAGGTGGGCTAGTAGACAGGATCGAGGGTCCTGAGATTTGCAGTTTAGCTATCTCGAAGAGTTGGTTGGGAGGAACAAGCTCCTTAAATTGTTGTCTCCTCTACTACATTTCTAGGTTCTACATGTTCTTTCTAAATTTTCTATGCATACTTCGGATCAAGAATGAATGATTTTAGGAAATAATATGTTATGTTCTACTCATTTGTTATTATAATTATTGAAGGAAATATTTTACTGTAAAAAGATAGACAGATTATGGATTAGATATGGATTAGGATAATGATTAGAGTAATTTCAAATTTTACCGATGGATAAAATACCTAACTGTATTTTTCCACACCTTCAAGAAGGTAGTACTCTAGTACAATAGGTTAGATTAAATTCTGATAGATAAATCAAATGAACTATGCATGAATGCGTTTATTTACCTTCTACAGATTTTTATAGGGTTAATCAAAAGAAATCCTTTCTATTTCAAAAATTTCCTTAGATAGAGTATATTATTATAAAAATAAACAAAACTGTTTCCAATAAAGATCTTAAAAAAAATCTACATAGCTTGTACTCCTATTTACACAGTAAATAAATTATTATCTATAAGCCTAATTATTATAGGTATACATAGTTATTAAATATTATAAGAACAAAAAAAAAATAAGCGGGAATAACTTAAAAACAGTAAAATGAAGTAAAGTAATCACTTAGGTAATTTCATTACTAATGTAAGTGAGAAACAAATTTTAGATACATTACACCTGTAAAGATTTAAAAATAAATAAAATTATACAAAACCCTAATTTAGAGAAACGGTGAATTATGACCTTCTTTTCCTTCTCTTTTCCAGAGTAGGGTTAATACAATTTTAACGATAATTACTTTAAGCATACATTCTTAATTTATACAAATACAAATTACCTATTTTATAAATACACATAATTAAATGAACTTTTCACAGAAACAGTACTAAAACTGTTTGTCAAATATTATAAACTAAGACTAATTAAGTAAAGATCTTTTAAATTTTTCAACCCAAGTACACAGTAAGAACTCAAGTTGTACTAATCAACCCTTCTTTAATCTATTTCCTGAAATAATTGTTTTTACTCACAAAAAAGATCAAACTTTGTTTTAAAAACCAACATTTTGAACAGTTGTTCTCTTTTAAACAAAATTGAAAAATTATGGAATTTAACTGTAAGAAAACCCTATATTAATGTCTACATAAAACACATTTTCTTTTACCAATGTAAACACCGTAGAATCAAAAACTGAAATGTCAAAAGACTGCAAATTGTATTAAAATAACACAAGGAATTTTTCAAAAAAAAAACTGTCTTTATCATTTATCAGTCTTAACCACCCATTGATCAAGCCTTATAGCTAATGTTAAACAAGTCGACAGTTTTAAACCCTAACATAATTTATAAATAAAATCACTGTAGTTTCCAATTAAGTTATGGCCTAATGACCTGTTCCAACAGAAGTCACGACTTCAAATCCTGTCCAAAAAAAGATTTCCTGTAAATCAAGCTATGGCCGATTAGGTCTCATAATAATTTCATCAAGTTACGACCACAAGGGCTTCATAATTTTCTCATCAAAACATTTCAGTCACGGCCACATGGCCTTTCTAAACAAACAAAAAATTTTATAACCAAAAATGGACTCACATCTCGGTGGAACTATGACAACCAAACCCCATGCAACCATCACAGAAGGAACCTCTAACAGAACTGAGGCTTACCAGTGGGATTGTAGAGTGTGGAGAACTTTTACTAACACAGCGTGTGCCACCTAGCTCATTGCCACACCTATAGTAAATACTTGCACTATAAATTTAGAAGGTTAAATCTTATTTGAAATAAGCTCAGTGCTAAGAATGAAATACTGTGGCTAATGTATAAACAAAACAAACTTACCTGGAGATATTTAACCTCAACTGAGTTGTGATGGCTTAAACAGAAAACCTTGCCACACGATAGGAGTATGCTCAAGCAAATGAGCAGAGCCATTGTCACTAAACCTAGATGAGGATGTTCAAGTCCAAAGCCAAGGCCATGCCATGATGAGCCAGAAATTGATCCCACACTATAACTCAGACATAGTTCACAACTGAACAAAATCACGAAGGGAAGCCCTCGTAGAGGAAAAGTAATGGCAACGAAGACCTCACACATAGAGTAAAGCGATGGCAGTGAAGACCTCACAAGTAGAAGAAATGTAATGGCAAGGAAGGCCTATACATGCAGAGATAAGGAATGTCATCAAGGCCCTTGTGGCTATGGTCATGCAACCCCCTCTCCACAGCAGTAGTAAAATGATAGGTAAAATGAGGAATTTTAGGGTTTTGGGAGACTTATATGGTGAAGTTCCAAAGTAAAAAACCCTAACAATTTATCATCGACCACATGGAGTTCAATATATTTTTTGAGTTTTGGGTTTTGCACTATATTTCAAAAACCATGGAGCATCCGCCACACAAAATGGTTATATTTATATTATAGGATGCATAATGTAAATGAAAAGGTATGATAGCTATAACCCTCTCTCAAAATGAGAACCTTGTAAATGATAGTTGTATGTGCAAAAAGGCTCTTAACCTTGTTTAATATGGATACAAACATCCTTATAACAAGTAATAAGACTATGCAGAAAGACTATTTGTAACATAGGTTAGAGCCTTCATTGAAAGGCTTATAAGTAAGATTTCGAATATAGAATGATTAGCATAGCTCATGGGTAAAGTTTTTATAGTTTAAAATTGCATAAATAGGATAATAAATCTTATCTTATAACATCTCTTAATGAGATTTAAACCATGCAAGAGCTTGGAGTAGTTAACTTCATTAAGCAATGAACTCTTAACCCATAAAACCAAATCAGTCATATAACGTATATAACAAAGTACAGTCTTTTCTTCTCATTTACTCAAATGGAACTTACATAGGCAGAAAAGAAAATTTACTCTGTTTGAAAACTTGTTAGCTTTTTTGTCTTACATGACATTTCTATAGACTTAGGCTTTACTAGTTTTTATAACGTCAGAATGTATTATTGAGACAAATACATATGAACTACCATGGTAACAACGGTAATAAGGTATCAAATGACCTGATATACAAATTTATCTTTCTATAGAATTGTATATAAGATCTAATCTAATAATAAGTAAATGAAAGTTTGATGAACAATTATAGGTAAATTTTGATAGAAGAACATCTGGATTTGTGTTTAAAATCTCCATTTACTTATGCTTACAAGAAATTAAATGAAACATAAATATACAGTTTCGACGATACCTCCTTATTTTGATCAAAGCTGTAAATTAAACAAATATACTGGCATTTTTATTTATTCTATTTAAGATGATTAGTCTCGATCTGAAAATTGGTTACAAAACGTCTTACCTGTAAAAATACTTATAAAAGAAGCATCACTTCACTGCATTAGCTAAAAATCTAACTTAAGCCTCAAACATGAACTGAAGTTCCTTCATATTTACAAAAAGTAAAACAAAGTTTAGCACATCGTAAACAAATAGATGTTTCAGTTCATGTTATTCCAAATCATCACCTGCTAAATCAAATCTTTAATACTGATTTATGAAAGACAATATTTAAGTATGCATATCTAGAATTTAATAAAGGAATTATTTCTAGTTTAAACCTTATTATGTTAACTGTTAACAGTTAAATATCCCGCGGAAGTGACAATTGTAAACATTTAATTTCATAGGAAAAATTTTAAATTTTTACAAATTTTTGGAGTATTACATGTGGTATCAGAGCACACGTTCAGACACTAGGCCTGAATGTATCTCAACCTGCATAGACAAACAATAAATTAAATGCATGAATGCTGATTATCATTTTTCTTTTTGAAATGTTATTACCAGAAAAATTTTCTGAGTTATAACTGCAGGTATGGAAAGACTCGAGGAATATGCAGATGAAGAGTCCCCATTTAATGAACAAATTAATTCTAAAAGAGAACCATTTCAAGAAGAAATAACTAACAATTCTTCAAAATTATTACAAACTGTTAAAGAATTAGAACTGAGATTGAAACGGTTAAAAAATAAAATAAAAAAAATTCTAAGAGCTCAAGAGGACCTGAACCAGATACTGATGGAAAAATTTTAGAGTGAAGAAAAAGATAAATAGACAGGATCTGAAGATATTTCCTACCAACACAAAATTAAAAGGTCCAAACAATCTAAAATTGAAAGTATCTCATCCTCTAAAATTTATGATGATTCAAATAGGAAGAATCATCAGTACACTAGTGATAGCAGTGAAGATAATTACCATTCAAGAAAAAGAAAATTTAAGCCTTATGAAGAAATTTTAGGAGAATTTAAGAAGATAAAATGACCAACCTTCAATGGTGAAACTGAAAAAGGAGAAGAAGTTGAATCATGGCTGTTAGGAATGAAGAAATGTTTCCAAATTTATAATTACTCTAACCAAAGAAAAGCAAGGATAGCCATTTACAACTTAACTGGAAAGGTGGATATTTTGGTGGAAGGATTTAAAATGAGTAAAATGTATTAGGGAAAATAACATTAATTGGAGTACCTTTAAGAAATACTTTAAAAAGAAGTTTTTGTCGGAATAGTACTATGAAGAGTGAGCTAAGGAATTTGATGAACTGAAGCTGGGAACTATGAACATGAAAGAATTAAATAGTTAATTTTTAAGTTTGCTACATTACGTGCCTTACATTGTGGATGGGAAGCTTAAGGTACATCAGTTTCTAAATTGTTTACCTTTTCACATTAAAGACATAATTGAATACAATAATCCAAAAACCCTAGAGGAGCCTATGTGAAAGGAAAAATTTTTCTATGAGAAGAACCGCAAAAAGCAAACCATGTCAAACTGGACGGCTAAGAGGTCTAATACTTTTTAACATAAGAAGAATGGTTTCATAACTAATCCCAATTTTAGGAATAATAATACATGTAATTTTCCTAATAAGAATTTCCAAGGAAATAAAGGTAATTCACAGTTAAACCCTAATGACCCTAGAAATAAATAACCTCCTAATAATCATAGCAATTACATTAAGAATAATGAATGTAAAGAACCAGTAAAGTGTTGGGATTGTAATGGACCTCATTATGCATCAGTCAGCCCTAATAAAAAGAATACTATCAGCAACATACATATGATACAGAAGGAGAAGATTATTGGTGACTTAGCAAGGACAATGCCCAAGATCAACGTGGCACTAAAAAATAGACATGCGGATTATCAAACTTCCATGGTGGAAGTGGAAGGTAAGAAGAATCAAACACACATTTCTATCTTAATTGACCCAGGGGCTAGCTTGTGTTATATTTCTCCTGATTTAGTAGAAAAATGCAAGTTATGAGTAGAAAAGTTTGCAAAGTCATGGTTAGTTCGTCTATCTACTGGAGCAAAAAGAAAAGTGATTAGTTTTGTAAAAGATTGCACTATAAGTATGGATCATTTTGAAACCTTTGTGAATCTTAATGTACTTCCTTTAGGCTCTTATGACATGTTAATTGGTATGGACTGGTTAGAAAAACATAGAGTAGTTCTAAATTGTTTCGATAAAACTTTTACTTGTGTAAATAATGAAGGAAAAATAGTAACCATAATAGGAATCCCTAGGAAAATAGATATCAGAAAAATCTCTTCTTTGCAATTACATAGAGTTGTTCGGAAGGGTGGTAAAGCCTTTGTTGTAACTATAATTAATGAAGAACATACTGATAATGAAGATAAACTAAAACTGGAATATATTCCAATACTAAGGGGGTATTTGGATGTATTTCTGAAAGAAATTATGGGACTGCCTCAGAAAAGGGAGTTAGACTTCACTATTCAGTTGGTACCTGGTGCAGTGCCAGGCTCAACAGCCCCTTATCAGATGAATATATTGGAATTAAATGAATTAAAATCATAGTTACAGGAATTTTGTGCCCTGGCTCAACAGCCTTTACAAAACATTATTTCATCTAACAAAATCCTATTTTGTTAGATGAAATGTTCGAATTTCTCAATGCAAAATAAAGGGGAATTACAGCTACTGAAACAATGCCATTCTGTCAGCTACTGAATTGGAGAAATTCGTTGTTTCTAAAGCAACCTTTGCAACTATAGGATATTTAACAAAATCATCACTAATGATTATTATTTGTTTTGGGTTGAAATTAAGGATAAATACTAATGATTTCTATATCCTTCGATTTATCCTAATCTAGAAATTAATCCATAACATTATGAATCGATTTTGTTGATTTTGTTATTCAAATGTTATCAATGGTTATCAATGGTTAGTTTGTGGTAATGTTGGTCAAGACCTAGTGGACGTAAGCCACATCTGTTACAAACCATTCCTGACATATCCTAAGTTCTTGAACCATGGTCGACATTATCATCAAAATCTATGCCAATCATCATTATATGGTATGTTTTGCAAGGTTGATTCTTGATTTAATGGTGTGTAATTATGATCATTTAATCCACCACCTTTAAGCGTAGGTCGAATCCATGGTAGGGATTGCATGTATTATGGTTATCGTCGGATTGATTTATTTCATAGCCTCCATCTTGATTCACTTATTGCGAAACAAGTATGCTATCATGACACTGGTACTTTCTTTGTCCATCGCGTTTAAGTGTTGGTACGTATCCTCTGTCGTGGCTCCCTGCCGTTAGAACACCTGGTCTGCGTACAACCAAGAGGATCCCATCATTTAAGTCAGGATAAACTATGGTAATATCAACCATCTAGGGTCTTCGACCGTCATTTGTGTCACCAATTGATTACCACTCCGAGTGCTGATGCCTTCGGTCATGCCCAACCCACAGAGGTATAGCCTGGGTTTATGCATGGCTTATCCTGTTCATTATCTGGTGCTACTGAGCCTTCATTCTAAGTGCTCACGGTCTCATGTTTCCTCTCTCGCCGAGCTCTGGTACCTATTTTGCGTGCGGTTATGCATTTGTAATCGACCAGTGATGGCTCCTGTCGTGAGGGTTGAACCCTGTGAGATGACCCTGTTAAATTCGAACCCTGAACTCTCACACAGGATTAAGGATGTAGGGTGGATGCAGTTCTTCGAAAAATTCTCCGACTCTAACCCTGAAGTTACTAGGGTTTTTGCTCTCTCCCTGATCGATTTTCAAGCAGATGTTGGGGATCTTCGGTTCCGGGTTGATGAAAGATCAATAGCAGCTGCAACAGGTTTGTCCCTGACTGGTCAGAGATGGTTCAAGTATCAGAAAATGACTATAACTGAATGGCAGCAATTACTTAAAAACCCTGCTCAGGAAGTCTCTTTTCAAACTGGGGTGGCCCGTAAGTATTTCAGGAAAGAATGGCGTCCCGTCCTTGATTTGATTCATCGATACTTGACCTGCGAAGGCCGGTTATCATCAGCGTATGTATACCACCTTCGGCTCATGTCTGTTTTTATAGGGTTTTCGTTAAATTTTCCTTACTATCTTTTACATAGCTTGTTCAAAATGTCCAATGCGATTAAGAAAGGCCCTAAACACGTCAGTCACAGCCTCTTTCATCATGGTTTGGTTCGTATGCTGATTGATAATGAGTTATTGAAGTCGGGTCGGTCCTGGGATGAATTTGTAGAGTCAAATGGTTTTTCCTCGTTTTGTCACTGCATGTTCGACAATCCTGATGATTGTAACAAGCACAGAGATCCAAGTTCAGTTTCAGTCCTTCCTCCGCGTAAAGCTCTGTTGAGCCCTCATCGTATGAGTCCTCAACCCTGCAAAGAGGCTATGGCTAATCCTGTGAACAGTACTCATACTCCTCTAGGTTCTAAGCGTGTTAGGACAGCCTCATCTCTGTCACCAACAACCCCACAAAATGATACAGATAAGATTTGCAGTCGTGGACCGGATAAACCTAGCGCCAGGTTGACAGCTAGATTCACCAGAAGCATGGCGAGAGCTAACTCTGTCAAAAACCCTATTTTGGATAAGGTTCAGGTGGAAACTGTTGTTTTAGATGAGGAAGATCTTGATACCTCTTCACCTATTGATGATACTGTCGTTCAGCCTGAGGTTGGTTCGAACCCTGTCAACGAGATTCCTCCCGTGGTTGATGAGGACATCCCTGTACTCGACAAAGAGGTGCGAGTCGATGCTGTTATTAATTCGTTGTTCAAAGAAAAGTCTGTGCACACCAATTTGCCTGGTATTTATTGCGTCGCAGACATGGCTCACCCTTTGTTTATTAATCACGTGTTGGATAAAATTCGTAGCATGGAAGATAGGGTAGGTGAAATAGCAGCAAACCGTGCCTTAATGAAATCTGAAAATGTTATGTTAAAGAAGAAGGTAGAGGTGAGTGATCAATATGTTGTTTGCTTGAGGAATCATAAAAATAAATTGATACAACGAGCTCTTAAGCTTCAGGATGAAAATGATAAGAATGATGAAAAAATGCGTGAGCTCAATGCTCAGATCGCACTCATGCAATTCAGAACTTCGTCACCAAGTCAGTCTAGTGGGGTTAATATTCAAGTCTTTAATGCGTCGGTTAATTTGTGACTATGCTGGATCTATTTGCTGTTGGGTTCAATTTTGAATTTTGATGATCAGGTATTGATTTATTTTACTTTCAGTTTGTTATTTAAGCACTTAATATTTCGATTTATGTTGATGTTTTAATTTTATTATTTAATTTGCTGCAGGCGATATGGGTGTTGTGTACGCCTAGGTTTTGAAGACTGTTTATTTTTGGATAATATCACCCATCAATCGGATCAGATCCATTTCCAGACGTTCCAGGTCTTGTTTCGATTCTCATGGATCAAATCGTTATTTTCTCATGGTGTTTTACTTTTATTGAAAAATGACATGCTACACTTGTCATTTTTAATTAGAAATTAGTTGGATGATTCGATCTGGGCGATCTCTATTTTGTAGGATGTTTATTTTTGAAAAACATGTCTTTAAGGATAGACAGTTGATAGAAATAGGGTCGATAGTTGAGGGAAAGGGCACCACAAGACTGGGTTGATCTGTTTGCGACTTGAGGCAGCTTACTGTCTACAGCCATGACATTATTAAACTGGTGATATTATAAATATATGTTTGCAGTTTCTATATCTGGCACATATTTGTGATGTCTATTAGTCTTGTGATTTCTTTTTCTATTTTCATTTATGTTTGTTGAAATTCTCTAAAGAATTCCACAGATATATAATTCTTGTATGATTATCGATTTTCATGTTCTTCATTTATGCTAATATATCATGTTGTGTAACTAACGATCGATATTGTTGTTTATGTGAGATGTAAGCATTACTACATGTTTTGTTAATGTTTAAACTCTTTTAAATATTATCAGAGTTATCTATGCAGTATTCCTATTAGCATGAGTCGATTGCATGGTTAAATTCTTTTATCGCTCCTGATCAGGATAGTAGGTAATTAGGGTAATATGCTATTTATTTTCTACAAATTATATCATTTGAAAAAACCTATTTGAACCAGATCCCTCTCTATGAATTACAGTCAGATTATTCTAGTTGTAATTATTGTACAAGGTGTAGATAATATGTCTTTGTAAAATATTAACTGTGTGTGTATTTATTTTTCCGTATTTATGCTTCATCATATTTAAGTTTGATAGTCTAATATCTTGTAACATATAACCTGAATCAATCCTTGTAATTATAAGTAGAGGTCTAACCCTAACAATCAGTAGCGTTAATTTTAACCATAAGTCTTGGAGACTTCCAGGCCAATAGAGCCTTTAAACCTATCGGGAACAACCATCCCAAACAACTTGGAACTTGTACTAAGGATCCCGGTCTGGGTTGTCTCCCCCGTTACGGGCTTAGTCAAATACGCCCGTCAACAATGGTGCTAGAAGGAGGGCCAGCGTAAGCCAATGGCTAATGAAAACAACCCCGTAAACAAAGTTAATCAGCCAATTACCCCTCAAATACAATCTACTACACAACCACGCTCTCACCGTTCATCACGAGTGAATGAAACCCCAGTGAGCGACTCTGTTCGAAATCTGATCTCTCAGTTCAACTCCCCCAGTATTCACTTACCTAAAGAAATAGACCAGTACGAGCAAGCCTTAAACGAATCTCGTAGAATTTTAACTAGGGCTTATTCGAATCTCACCGGGCGCCAGCCCACTGAATCACCTCTTCCGCAGATTACACGTCCTCGTACTAGTCATCCTGAGTCATTTCTGGGAGAACAAGAACAGCCTTTAGGTGCCCATCCTGATCCTCACGTATAACAATCTTTCACTGGCACCAACCAGCCTTCCTCTTCTTTAGGACCACCTGTTTCAGGGGGGACTAGACAACCACCATCACCGCCTCGATCGCTTCCTCATGTTTTACAAACACCACCTTCACCGCCTCCAACTCCAAGAAACATGGTAGCTGCAAATCCCCCGAACCCCAATGCTAATATGCCATGGCTACCTCAGGATGCAGTGGCCGTCCCTGGCGTTCAGCACCCTTTACCTAAACATCCTGAGAAATTACTGCCTAAGTTCAACCCCGAGTTGAAAGAGCCAGCGGAAGATCATGTCAAGAAGTTTATGTTGGCAATTCGACTCTTGGATGTGGAACATGAAGATGTGGTCTGTCGGCTTTTCCCTTATACGTTTGAGGGAAAAGCATCGACGTGGTACTTTTCACTTACAGCTGGTTCTATTACTAGCTGGAACGAATTTGATCTTGCATTTACAAACAAGTTTGGAGATGACAAGACTCCTGCTATTTTAGTCTCAGAATTGTCTAGAATTTGCATGGACCCTAAAGAAAAGGTTAAATATTTTAACCAGCGTTTTCTAACTTTAAGAAACAGGATTCCTGCTACCTCGAGGCCGACTGAGGACGTTACTGTTGAATTTTACACTTCAGCCTTACCAGGAAAAATATCCATGTTTTTCAGGCAAAAAGCCAAACTTACCGTAACTGAAAACTTTGAAGAAGCAATTAAAGTCGAAAAGGATGCGAATGCCACAAAAGCAAATCCCGGAGTAGATAACGATTCAGCATCTTCTTCTCGGAAGAAGACTGACAGTCCTGCCAAAAGCTCTGACAAAAGGGGCCAAGATGCCTTAGATCTTGACAGTTTACAAAGAGTCATTAAAAAACTGTCTAATGAAATCATAGATTTAAAAAAGGGTACTTCTAAAAATACCACAAACAAAGAACCACCTAAACAGTTTTTCAGAAAACCTTTTCAAAATTCAGCTACGAAACAAACTTCACCCTCTGAAGCCAACAGCGTTGAGGAACTCAATAGCTTCCTCAAATCAATATTTTCAGATCTAGAAACATCTACTGAAAATGAAACTCAGTCTTCCAGACAGAGTTCTCAAGATAACCAAAAAACAGATGATGACAATGACGATAAACCACCCTGTGTCATCAGTCATTTCTGGGACACCTCAGAATTAACTGATGACGAAGATGTGGCTATTGTCAATGTAAATCAGCATCAGTACAACACCAGAAGTAAAAAAGACCAGCCTTCAACTGAACCTGATACAACTGTTACAGATAACAGTTCAGCTGTCCAAAACAAAGATCAGCCTGCAAACAGTAAATATGCACACTCCCTTGAGTTAGAATATGACTTAATTGAAGACTTAAAGAAGAGAAGAGCTAATATTTCTCTGTATGAACTCATAAAAATACCTGTGATTCGAGATAAAATGGTACAAGGGGTCTGCCCAAGTAAAACTGGTAGGACTTCCTCCAATCAAAATAGTTCTGTCAATAATAAAGTTAATTCACAAAAGTCTTCAGTCAACGCATCATCTATAGGCAAGAAATCTGATTCTTCAACTCCACCTTTTTTACTTTCGTTTGAAATATTCAATCGCAAAGTACATAACTGTATGATAGACTCAGGGGCATCCAAAAATGTAATGCCTTACTCTGTGTGTAAAAGGATTAATGCTGTCCCTCATCCTTGTGATACTAGTATTGTACAGCTTGATCGTTCAAACGTAAAGGTAATAGGTAAACTAAAGGAGGTGCTGATAAGGTTAGCTTCAAATCCACAAGTTCACTTTATCATCAATATTATTGTTGCTGACATCCCTGAAGCATATGGTTTGTTTCTTAGCAGGGATTGGTCACAAAAACTTGATGGGTATTTTGCCACAGATTGGTCACACTTGTGGATACCTCATAAGGGTCATCCCAATAAGATCAGAATCGATCGAGAACGGTATATGAAGCATACCGTCACTGAAATTGATGACTCAAATGAACCAGTCTTGTTCACTGATACCATAATGGGAAACTACATGGCTGACTCATTTTTTGGGAACTTAGAAGCTGAAATTTCAGAAATTCCAGATTCAAATCAACAGTCTGAAATTTGTCATTTTTTACAAGCCCCAGCTGAAATCACAGTACCAGATACACCACATTTAGATCTCAATGACTGTTGTTGGTCTCTTTACTTTGACGGTTCCAAGTCAAAGGAAGGAGCTGGTGTAGGGTGCTTACTGATTGATCCTTATGGTAAAAGATACTTCATTGCTTGTAGATTAGAATTCGATTGCACCATTAACATCGCTGAATACGAAGCCCTCATTCAAGGGCTGAAGAAAGCGATTGACTTGGGAGCCAAAGCCTTGGTAGTCATAGGAGATTCTGAGATTATTGTTCGTCGGGTACGTAATACAATACACTGTATAGCTAGACACCTGAGAAATTATCAGGCTGAGGTATGGAATTTACTATTAGCATTTGAAGCATTTAACATAAGTTCCATCCCTTGTTATCTAAATCAGGAAGCTGATCTTTTAGCTAATGTTGCTTCAAGATTGATTCCATCTGAAGGAATCCTTACTGATGCTTTCTCGGTTGAATTGCTGTTCAGACCTTCTATACCTGACAACATAGCAAATTGGAGAGTTTTCAATGACGACCAGCAATTGATCGATTTTCTGACTTTTAAAGATACTTTTAAGGATGCGTTTTTGGACGAGATGACTCACGATGAGGATCTACATAATTTTGCGGTAATCCATAAGCCTTGTTCAATTCAGGAATCTCTCAATCAGGTTAGTGCTCTTCCCAGGTCAGTAATCAAACTTGAGAAATTCTATGACTTAAAGGATAAATTTAAGGCTGCAAGGAATTGCAAAACTAATAGCTCCATCATGCAATCTGACATTGTGAATCTAGGAACTGAGCAAAATCCTCAATGTGTGAATCTGGGCAGCACGTGTACTGCCCAGGAAAAAATAGCCTTCATTAATCTCTTCAAAGAGTTTAAAGACATATTTGCATGGACGTATGATGACCTGAAAACATTTGACCCCAATATCACATGTCATTCCTATGAAACCTGAGGCTAAGCCTTTTCAACAAAAATTGAGGAAAATGCACCCCAACCTAGAACCAGCTGTCAAGAAGGAGCTAAATAAACTCCTTTCCGCCAGAATAATTTTCCCTGTTTGGCATGCACAGTGGGTAGCAAATCTTGTACCCATGAGGAAGAAAAATGGTGACATCAGGTTATGTGTCGACTTCCGAAACCTGAATAAGGTTTCTGATAAAGACAATTATCCTGTTCCTACAATGGAGAAAATCTTGCAACAGGTCTCTGGATCTGAAATGTTTTCACTACTAGACGGTTTTTCAGGATACAACCAAGTGTTAGTATCCAAAGCTGACCAGTTGAAAACAACTTTTAGGACGCCTTGGGGAACCTATGCATACAGGAAAATGCCATTTGGTCTCATAAATGCTGGAGCAACATTTCAGAGGGCAATGGACATCGCCTTCAGAGGTCTGATTGGTAAGTTTGTCATTATTTATCTTGATGATGTTACCGTCTTTTCAAAAAATAGGATTGATCATTTAACTCATCTCAAGAGAGTATTTGAGCGTTGCAGGAAGTATGGGATTTCTTTAAATCCTAAGAAGTCTATCTTTTTAGTAACAAAAGTAAGTTGCTGGGTTTTGTTGTTTCTAAACAAGGCATCAATATTGACCCATAACGCAGCCGTGCCATATCACAGATTTCAATGCCCCACTCAAAGAAGTCCATGCAGTCGTTTCTTGGAAAGATAAATTTTGTTTCTAGATTTATTCCTGGGTTTACAGAAATTGTTCGGTCGCTTCAGAAAATGATAAGAAAGGATGCTGAGTTTAAATGGAACACTGATGAGAAGAAATCTTTTCACGACATCTTAAAAGCTATTGCTGAAGCCCCCACTCTAACTAGCCCAGATTTTTCCAAACCTTTCATTTTGTATACGTTTGCTTGTGATTCTTCTTATGCTGCTGTTTTGACACAAAAAAACCAGGAAAATAATGAAGCTCATATCACTTTTATGAGTTCTGGTCTCAACGGTGCAGAATTAAATCACCCAGAAGTGGACAAGAAAGCTTTCGCTATGTTCAAATCTGTCAAACATTTCAAGCCTTACTTACTGAAGTCCCACACCAAAGTCGTTGTACCATATTCTGTAGTTAGAAATCTCTTGGTACAGAAGGATCTTGGTGAAAAAAGAGCACATTGGGTCACAGCACTTCAAGAATACGACCTGGAAATAAAACCTTTAAAGATTGTCAGGGGGCAAGGACTTTGCAAACTAGCAGCTGGGTCTGTGGACAATTCTGATCCTGATCTGCACTTCTTTAGCGAACCTTCTTTATTTGAAAGGGAAGTTTTTTCGGTCTCCACTCCTCCTGATTCTTGGTATGACGATATTAAGTTCTTCTTATTGCATGGGACTGCCCCTGAACATTTAGACCCACGTCATAAGAGAGCTTTAAGATTAAAATCTACACCTTATCAGCTTATTGATAATATTTTGTTTAGAAAGAATTTCGAAGGGGTTCTCCTTCGTTGTCTAGAAAAACATGAGGCTGATGATGTGTTATCTCAACTCCATGTAGGACCAGCTGGAGGAAATTTCAGTGGAGAAACTACTGCCCATAAGATACTTAAAGCTGGGTACTACTGGCCCACAGTGTTCAAAGACGCATATTCTTTCGCCAGGAAGTGCCAAGAGTGTCAAAGAGCAGGAGGCAGACTGAAAAAAGTAGCATTACCCCTCCAGCCAGTTATCATTGAAGTCCCATTTCAGCAATGGGGTCTGGATATTGTTGGCCCAATCACACCAGCCTCTTCACTACAACATAAATACATTCTGACAGCCACAGACTACTTCACGAGATGGGTTGAAGCCATCCCATTGAGGGTAGTCAATTCTGAACAGGTGATATCTTTCCTTGATTCTTTTATTATTACCAGATTCAGTGTTCCAGAGTCTATAATATTTGATAATGCAACTTATTTTTCCTCTGCAAAATTAACTGAGTATGCATTGGATAGGGGTATAAAGTTGAAATATTCAGCCAATTATTACCCCCAGGGTAATGGGTTAGCAGAATCCTCTAATAAAAATCTGATTAAGATTCTGAAACGTACTGTGGCTAACCATCATAGGAATTGGCATACTGCTCTGTCGAATGCTTTGTGGGCTGACAGGGTAACCCCCAAAGCTGCTATAGGGAACTCTCCTTTTTTCCTGGTGTATGGTAAAGAAGCCATCTTACCCCCTAATTTGTTCTTTTCCTCCTTACAGCTTGCCCAGTCGGTGCAGGAGATACCTTGTTCTACCATGTAGCATCAAATTAACACCTTGCAGAAACTGGAGGAAGACAGGGAGTTGGCTAGAAAAAAAATTGAAAAACACCAGCAGACTGTTAAGCGTTGGTTTGACCTCAGGAAGTCAGTCAGTCGGGATTTGGAAGTAGGTGACTTAGTCTTGAAATGGGATAAGGAACACGAATATAAAGGAAAACACACAAAGTTCCAATGCCTGTGGCTAGGGCCATTTATTATTACAGAAAAACTTGGTCCTAGTACTTTCAGGTTACAAACATTGGAAGGTGACATTGATAACCTTCCAGTAAATGGTCACCTAATCAAGAGATATTTTTGTTGATCCCCCTTAAGGGATCATCCTGTATATACCTGTGTGGTGTGTTTGCTTGATGCATTTTATTTCATTGTTCTTTTGATTGATTTGCTGTTTTGTTTGTGTGTTATGAACCTGGCAAATTCATCAAACCTTGGACTGATGGCTCATTTTAAGTTCTGTCATTAATCTATAAGTTATGCACAAAAGACATTATTATCCTGGAAAATGTCATTCTATTTTGGTTTCTTGAACAAAGAATGGTGTTTTCATTGTTCTAGATCCTACCAGAAAAAGCTAAACCAGGTTAAAATTAATTAAGTATATCGGTCTCTGCAAAGATTTGCACAACGGGATTGGGACAGTACTTGGTAAAGTTATTTATTTAGATCTTTTACGCCATCTCTTCTCGTAAAAAGGATTAGATTCACCTCCCTATCTGCTAAGATAATCTCATTTGAGATTAATGATAATTACGTTCTGGACAAGGATGGACTTGGACATATGCAAAAATCTGAAGGACAGAAAGTCTCATCACGAGCTGATTTGCTCAGGGTCATAGGTTTGCTTCCAGTAACATTGTCGTCTCTGGTCACCAAGACTGGGCAATGACCCTTGGACGGAAAAATCTGAGGGGTGAAAGGTCTCATCACGAGCCAGTTCATTTTACTGTAATGTAGACTGGTGACTGACATGGTTACTATCTGGTTATCAAGCCTGAACCATGGCCTTCATGAGGAATAAAACTAAAAGAAAACTGTGGTAACAGTTTCTCCCAACCAGAATTGTACATATATAACTAGCAGATAGGACACTGGCGTTCTGACAGCTTAGAAGCAACCCTATCGAGGCTATGAACGCCTGCTGGCAGCAGGGCCATGCTTGTGGTTTTGAGATTTTATCCTTAAAACTGAGCCATTTACTGCCTTACTCTTTGAGGACTAATTTCTATTTGCGGCTTGATGCTATCAAACAAATCGCTGAAACTGTAATTTTCTGGTAAGTTTTAGAACTGTGAAATGCTTGAATTTGTTTGAGATGTTAAAACAACGATCTTTGTATAATGGCTTGTATTAAGGAATTAATTTCTCCATGTGCATGATTTCAGGTTAAGAGGGAGAGATAACTGTTTCTCCCAGCTTGTCGCCATCTGTTGTGCCCTGGCTCAACAGCCTTTACAAAACATTATTTCATCTAACAAAATCCTATTTTGTTAGGTGAAATGTTCGAATTTCTCAATGCAAAATAAAGGGGAATTGCAGCTACTAAAACAATGCCATTCTATCAGCTACTGAATTGGAGAAATTCGTTGTTTTTAAAGCAACCTTTGCAACTATAGGATATTTAACAAAATCATCACTAATGATTATTATTTGTTTTGGGTTGAAATTAAGGATAAATACTAATGATTTCTATATCCTTCGATTTATCCTAATCTAGAAATTAATCCATAACATTATGAATCGATTTTGTTGATTTTGTTATTCAAATGTTATCAATGGTTATCAATGGTTAGTTTGTGGTAATGTTGGTCAAGACCTAGTGGACATAAGCCACATCTGTGACAAACCATTCCTGACATATCCTAAGTTCTCGAACCATGGTCGACATTATCATCAAAATCTATGCCGATCATCATTATATGGTATGTTTTGCAAGGTTGATTCTTGATTTAATGGTGTGTAATTATGATCATTTAATCCGCCACCTTTAAGCGTAGGTCGAATCCATGGTAGGGATTGCATGTATTATGGTTATCGTCGGATTGATTTATTTCATAGCCTCCATCTTGATTCACTTATTGTGAAACCAGTATGCTATCATGACACTAGTACTTGAACTGTCCATCGTGTTTAAGTGTTGGTACATATCCTCTGTTGTGGCTCCCTGCCATTAGAACACCTAGTCTGCGTACAGCCAAGAGGCTCCCATCATTTATGTCAGGATAAAATATGGTAATATCAGCCATCTAGGGTCTTCGACCATCGTTTGTGTCACCAATTGATTACCACTCCGAGCGCTGATGCCTTCGATCATGCCCAACCCGCAGAGGTATAGCCTGCGTTTATGCATGGCTTATCTTGTTCATTATCTGGTGCTACTGAGCCTTCATTCTAAGTGCTCACGGTTTTCCTCTCTCGCCGAGCTTTGGTACCTATTTTGCGTGCGGTTACGCATTTGTAATCGACCAGTGATGGCTCCCGTCGTGAGAGTTGAACCCTGCGAGATGACCCTGTTAAATCGAACCCTGAACTCTCACAGAGGATTAAGGATGTAGGGTGGATGCAGTTCTTCGAAAAATTCTCTGACTCTAACCCTGAAGTTACTAGGGTTTTTGCTCTCTCCCTGGTCGATTTTCAAGCAGAAGTTGGGGATCTTCGGTTTCGGGTTGATGAAAGGTCAATAGGAGTTGCAACAGGTTTATCCCTAACTGGTCAGAGATGGTTCAAGTATCAGAAAATGACTATAACTGAATGGCGGAAATTGCTTAAAAACCCTGCTCAGGAAGTCTCTTTTCGAACTGGAGTGGCCCGTAAGTATTTCAGGAAAGAATGGCGTCCCGTCCTTGATTTGATTCATCGATACTTGACCTGCGAAGGCTGGTTATCATCAGCGTATGTATACCACCTTCGGCTCATGTCTGTTTTTATAGGGTTTCCGTTAAATTTGCCTTACTATCTTTTATATAGCTTGTTCAAAATGTCCAATGCGATTAAGAAAGGCTCTAAACACGTCAGTCACAGCCTCTTTCATCATGGTTTGGTTCGTATGCTAATTGATAATGAGTTATTGAAGTTGGGTCGGTCCTGGGATGAATTTGTAGAGTCAAATGGTTTTTCCTCATTTTGTCACTGCATGTTCGACAATCCTGATGATTGTAACAAGCACAGAGATCCAAGTTCAGTTTCAGTCCTTCCTCTGCGCAAACCTCTGTCGAGCCCTCGCCGTATGAGTCCTCAACCGTGCAAACAACCTACGGCTAATCTTGTGAACAATACTCATACTCCTCTAGGTTCTAAGCATGTTAGGATAGCCTCATCTCTGCCACCAACAACCCCACAAAATGATACAGATAAGATTCGCGGCCGTGGACGGGATAAACCTAAAGCCAGGTTGACAGCTAGATTCACCAGAAGCATGGCGAGAGCTAACTCTATCAAAACCCCTATTCTGGAAAAGGTTCAAGTGGAAACTGTTGTTTTACATGAGGAAGAGCTCGATACCTCTTCACCTATTGATGATACTGTCATTCAGCCTGAAGTTGGTTCGAACCCTGTCAACGAGATTCCTCCCGTGGTTGATGAGGAAATCCCTGTACTCGACAAAGAGGTGCGAGTCGATGCTGTTATTAATTCGTCGGTCAAAGAAAAGTCTGTGCACAACAATTCGCCTGGTATTTATTGCGTCGCAGACATGGCTCACCCTTTGTTTATTAATCGCCTGTTGGATAAAATTCATAGCATGGAAGATAGGGTAGGTGAAATAGCAGCGAACCGTGACTTAATGAAATCTAAAAATGTTATGTTAAAGAAGAAGGTAGAGGTGAGTGATCAATAGATTGTTCTCTTAATGAATCATAAAAATAAATTGATACGACGTGTTCTTAAGCTTCAGGATGAAAATGATAAGAATGATGAAAAAGTGCGTGAGCTCAATGCTCAGATCACACTCATGCAATTCAGAACTCCGTCACCAAGTCAGTCTAGTGGGGTTAATATTCAAGTCTTTAATGCGCCGGTTAATTTGTGACTATGCTGGATCTATTTGCTGTTGGGTTCAATTTTAAATTTTGATGATTAGGTATTGATTTATTTTACTTTCAGTTTGTTATTTAAGCACTTATTATTTCAATTTATATTGATGTTTTAATTTTATTATTTAATTTGTTGCACGCGATATGGGTGTTGTGTACACCCAGGTTTTGAAGACTGCTTATTTTTGGATAATATCCCCCATCAATCGAATCAGATCCATTTCCAGACTTTCCAGGTCTTGTTTCGATTCTCATGGATCGAATCGTTATTTTCTCATGGTGTTTTACTTTTATTGAAAAATGACATGCTACACTTGTCATTTTTAATTAGAAATTAGTTGGATGATTCGATCTGGGCGATCTCTATTTTGTAGGATGTTTATTTTTGAAAAACATGTATTTAAGGATAGACAGTTGATAGAAATAGGGTCGATAGTTGAGGGAAAGGGCACCACAAGACTGGGTTGATCTGTTTGCGACTTGAGGCAGCTTACTGTCTACAGCCATGACATTATTAAACTGGTGATATTATAAATATATGTTTGCAGTTTCTATATCTGGCACATATTTGTGATGTCTATTAGTCTTGTGATTTATTTTTCTATTTTCATTTATGTTTGTTGAAATTCTCTAAAGAATTCCACAGATATATAATTCTTGTATGATTATCGATTTTCATGTTCTTAATTTATGCTAATATATCATGTTGTGTAACTAACGATCGATATTGTTGTTTATGTGAGATATAAGCACTACTGCATGATTTGTTAATGTTTAAACTCTTTTAAATATTATCAGAGTTATCTATGCAGTATTCCTATTAGCATGAGTCGATTGCATGGTTAAATTATTTTATCGCTCCTGATCAGGATAGTAGGTAATTAGGGTAATATGCTGTTTATTTTCTACAAATTATATCATTTGAAAAAACATATTTGAACCAGATCCCTCTCTATGAATTACAGTCAGATTATTCTAGTTGTAATTATTGTACAAGGTGTAGATAATATGTCTTTGTAAAATATTAACTGTGTGTGTATTTATTTTTTCATATTTATGCTTCATCAGATTTAAGTTTGATAGTCTAATATCTTGTAACATATAACCTGAATCAATCCTTGTAATTATAAGTAGAGGTCTATCCCTAACAATCAGTAGCGTTAATTTTAACCATAAGTCTTGGAGACTTCCAGGCCAACAGAGCCTTTAAACCTGTCGGGAACAACCATCCCAAACAGCTTGGAACCTGCACTAAGGATCCCGGTCTGGGTTGTCTCCCCTGTTGCGGGCTTAGTCAAATACGCCCGTCAACAAGGAAGTTATTGATAAGAAGTATATAAGACCTAGCATGTCTCCTTGGGGATCACCTGTATTTTCATTAAAAAGAAGGACAATACTCTACGCTTATGCATTGATTACCATCAACTTAATAAAATGACCATTAAGAATAGATACCCGTTGCCCCCCATAGATGATCTATTTGATCAGTTGTGTGGAGAAACTATATTTTCAAAGATTGATTTACGATCTGGTTATCACTAGGTCCAAATCAAAGATGAAGACACTTTTAAAACAACTTTTAGGACCAGATATGGTCACTATGATTTTTTTGTTATGCCATTCGGGCTTACTAATGTCCCGACTGTCTTCATGTGCTTAATGAATAATGTATTGCATAAGTACCTTGATAAATTCATGGTGGTATTCATTGACGACATTCTAATTTATTCTAATTCTAAAGAAGAACACGAGGAGCACTTAAAATTTGTTTTACAAGAATTGAGAGAACATCGGCTTTATGCTAAATTTAGTAAGTGCAATTTATTTAAGGATAAAATACAATACTTGGGCCATGTAGTAACTAAGGAAGGGATCTTAGTTGATCCAGAGAAGATAAAGGAAATTGAAGAATGGCCAGTCCCAAAGTACATGACTGACGTACTGTCATTCATGGGTATTACATGCTACTATCAATAGTGGAAAATGAGAGATTAGTGACTAGGACACCAACAATTCTGGTCACCACAGCTTTTTTCAAGGGATAAATGATCGAAATTGACAAATTTAAGTGAGCTAACTAAAAAATACCAAGATAAATGACCACTTTTGGTCATGGGATAAAAACCAACTAAAAACGACTAAGATAAATGACCAAATTTGGTCATGGGATATCTAGGCTAAAAATGACCACATAACAATTGGTCATTTATTTGGTCATTTTTAGTTGTCACTCTGGCAATGAAAAAAATTACAAATTTGACAATGAATTTGTACATTTTACTAAATTCTAACACTGCAGATGGATTTTAGAGACCCCCTTAAAACGGGTCTCTAAATCTATCTGCAGTGTTAGAATTTAAAGGGATCTTTGAATCTATCTGCAATGTTAGGATTTAAGGGGGTCTCCAAATCCATCTACAGTGTTAGAATTTAGTAAATTCTAACATATAGATAATATATGTTTACACATCCCTATATTAACAAAATTGAATTAATGCAACCACACTATATGACGTTAGTTTGGACATGACCTTGGCATATATAAAAAACCCCACTAAACCTTTAAACCCACTAAACCTTGGCATATAATGTTATTATAAGTCTAATTTGCATGACCTTGACATATAATTATTGTTTTATTAGGCTAATTTGGACATGACCTTGGGACTAATGATTTACACTGAATTAAAAAATCAAAATATAATTGCCAAAGGCCAAGGGTTGAGATTGGGACTAATGATTTACATGATGAAACAAAATTCAATGGTCCAAATCCTTACTCCCATTGGTGATGGTTTAGAGTTTCCACAAAAGAGTTAATTTTGTTTCGCCAAATGCCTATCTCAAATGTGAAAGGCATCCATACCTATAAACATGCTCATATTTAATTAAATTAATTAAAATCCCAACTACAACAACAAATAGAGCAACACACCAAAAACACACCTTAAATCCTTTGTAAAGCATGGAGCTTTGCAGCATTCAAAATTGAACCTTTTCAAGCCCTTCCTACAAGTGTAAAGTTAAAATTACCCTTAAAAAAATTAAAATTTGAATTTTACCCTTCCAATTAAGAAGCCATAATTTATATCAACGTTTCAAAAGAAGGGAAACATTTGAAATTACCCATCTATATAAATTTCTCAAGATGTTGAAATTCCTATGCTATAAATTTCAACTCATCATTCAAAATATTGGAAATATGATAAACTATAATCACTCACTCACTCATGTCATGCACTCACTCCTTAGCTGTGCAAGAAGACCAATAATGACTTATGACTATGAGGCACTGGCCACTGAGATGTGACTCTGACTCTCGAGTCACTAGGGGCTACAATCTAAAGTGAGAAAATGTGTCAATGACTACAGATATAACAACAAAGAACAACTACTAGTATACTACTAGGCCCGAAATGATCTCAAAACTTTGTTCTTACTACCCATGTGAACCTCACTACCAATGCCCACTCATTTATCATCAAAATGAAATACAAAAGGCTGGTTTGATGAGTCCTCCTCTACAAGACTTCATTTCCTACATGAATATCACAAACTTGCGACAACTATAAACAACACTCAATGTCATGCAAATACAAATAATGGCTTGTAGCTAGTTTAATAAACTGTGCAGAGGTCGATTTATGCATTGCTATAGAGAGGTGTCATTGGCACACGATATTGAGAAACAATGAGTTAGAAAAAACATTTGGACCAAAGCACCTGCATAATGGTTATTAATAAAATTAAAAAAACAATTATTGGCTCAAGAATAGTCTTCAATTTGATGGTGGCATGATCATGATGTAATCTCCCTCTGTCCTTCCAAACATTTATGGTTTCTCGCAACATTTGTCCTCAATGCTCGCCACCAAAATACGTATAAAAAGTACATGTCTTTACATCATCTTCTCTTAAATCCTCATCTCATAGTCATAACTAAGGATTATTATGCATGCACATCTCCACCTTATAATATCAACTGGGTCAGGGCGTGAAGACAACCATACATTATCAAATGTGTTAAGACAAAATAAGTAAGAGACAACTATAAGTAAGTCTTATATTAAATTTACCATATGTCCTTAATTGACACTATCAACTGAGATTTGACACGTTGGATTGTTGTGATCTTCTTATCACTCCTTACCATTGTGATTGGAATGCATTATTTAAAGATGAAGTCCATAATTTTAGGTCTTCTTCATCATTATCATGCCTTTTGGTAAGACAATAAAGAGGGTAGTGGCTTGCATCAACATGGAAAATGGTTTTGATATACATGTATACACATGAATTGCTTTCTTTAAATAACTTAAATTTCCTACCAGTGACTGTTGATTCATTGAATTGTGGACTTGTACAAAACACAACAAATTTTAGAGCCTTGAGCGCTTAATTACTCACACCTAGAACTTTCAAATCTAGCCGTTAATAAACTTCTTTTGGTATTTTGGTTCAATTTAANCTTTAACTCAAATTCCATGTCATCATGTGTTAGCCAATGAAATTGCTTTAAATTTGAAATACCGTATAGGTCTTAAACACTTTTTTAATATAAATTTTGGGGATAGGTATCACAAAAAAACTACATTTTTTGTTTGTATTTTAGACATATCTCCCCGTTTTTTTACTCAAATTTCAATTGAGAGAGCTCATTGGATGAAGAATTAAACTTTGCATCCAACGCTTACCCACTCAGCACACTTTTGACGGACCCTGCAACATAAAAAACAAGAAATACCTGAAAAAAATGTGATGATGACATCATCATCACATTTTTTTTAGGTATTTCTTGTTTCTGGGGTAGCAGGGTCCATCAAAAGTATGCCTAGTGGGTACTCGTTGGATGCAAAATTTAATTATGCATCCAACGAGCTCTCCCGATCAAAATTTGAGTAAAAAATGGGGAGATATGTCGAAAATACAAACAAAAAAATAGTTTTTTTCATTTCTTCCACCAAAATAATAAATATTATTTTATTATTTTAACTATTATTTTATTAATTTTTTTTAGGAGGCCCATTTTGAGGTGAAATTTCCTCTAATGTGGATTGTTGAGACTCAGAAATGTAGTGAGCTGCGAGGCTTCAATTGACTTATGCTTGATTGCATTTCCCCTCCATCCCATACATGTATGCTTGCATGACAAGTGTTGAACAACAAAATTTGATGCCGCGACCCCAATTATGCTAGCGTTGCTAACTTGCTTCATATGTAGGATTTTGTTTTGTTTATGTTTTCTTAGTTGTGTATTATTTTTTCTTAGGTGCCCAATCCCCATCATTCTGACATCTCTCAAGTTTGGATTGTTTCCTCTTTCTTGTTTGAATTAAGTTTTTGGTTGGTTATATATATATTTTTTGTTGTAAGTTTATTATTTCCTCATTTTGCTTAGTGCCTTCGTTTTGTACATAGTTAATAGAAAGTAATTCTCTCATGGTTCTAGTTTTTCTTTAAGACTATATCTAGCTATGACATGCATTATGGATAAGATCACGTAGATGCCCCAATGGTTATCGCATAGTCTAAGTATATTTTTTCTATATAATGAAGTGTACTCCCACTCGAAAAAATACAATAAAATAATTATTATGTTAACTATAAAATTAATAATACATATATGACAAATTAATGTTTCAAAAAAAGTTTTATTGAAAATATATGAGAGATGCTCAATTGTTTCAAATTATAAAAATTTAGAAAAACAATATTTGTTTTTTATATTTTTTTGGGTGAAAGGGTTTAGTTACTTTATACTTATTCCATTTGAAGTGCAATTATTTATATTTCACTTCATCTTTGAAGGGCTGCCATATTAAATGCCCTTCCAATCAAATCTAAAACCCAACCCACCCTTCAAATTTGATCACTGGAGCTTTGGATCTGTTGTCATTGAATAGTTTTGTGGAACACTTTGGCCATGGTGAAAGCCAAGGACACATCCACAACCTTTGCAAACACCAAAAATAATAGCACTAGGATCAACAACGATATTAAAAGATCTAGAGAGAATTTTATCCTAGTCTTCGTCTATGCGACATAGATTGGCTCAGTGAACAGTCTTGCTAAAATTAGGTTCCAATTTGTGATAGATCTCTCCATGTACCTAAAGGTATGTCTCAGCTGCAAACCAATTTAGGGGAAACCTTTGAGCTCTGATAATTTCATGTGAATATTTTCAATTTTCCTTCGAATTTTTTTTAGCGTTTTTGTATCTCTCTAGACTGGGTTGGTGAGATTCGTCGATGGAGCTCAACATGAGGAGATTGATGTTTTTGTTCCATGTCATAGTTTTCATGGGATTGAGCATGTTGGGAATTTTTTCAGATGCAGATTCTTTGAAAAGAAATCACGCCCTCAATAGCTCCATGGTAGGGTTTTGCACCCTCAATAGCTCCGAGGGGTGATCAGTGTATTGGATGGTTGCTCCTTCATGGTGACTAATTTTGATATGATTGAAGGGGTCGAGGTTTATTGGTGGGGGACCTATGGTATGATTTTGAGAGTTTGACTAATGGGTTTATCATATCAAATGAGAAGCTAAATAGAACCTATAATAAAGATTCCATGGTGGTTAGATTGACTAATTATACATTGGAACAATTTAAGGTTTTGGGAGTATGGGACATGGCTACGGTGTCAAATTTCGGTCATGTCCTGCTGGAAGTTGTGAATGAATCTTCTGGTTATGAAGGTTTTTCTCCAAGCCCAGGCCCTACTCCTGCTAAATCAAGCCCAAATGGATTTGCATATTCAGGTGAAAGGGTTAAAAGGGGTGCCAAACAGCCGGTGATATTCAACAACTGTATAGAACTTGCACCCAATTTTCTTTTGTGATGGTATTTGAACAAATTCATAGTTGCAATTCATATTAGACTTGAAGCAGTTGTAACTAAATGCCATTACATGGCATTTAGATGGGCACATCCAGGGTCATCAGGGTAACTTCTATTGTCAATCTAATGTCGTAATGGCTGGATTTACTGACCAAGGCGACCCCTTTGTAGATGACTACTATATTACTAAGTATAATGAATGTGTGTTGGACAAATATGGAACTCCATCGTGAGTCTTTCCATATTTTCTTTATGCCGATCATGATGGAAATGTCGATGTTAATAACACGAAACTTGTTTATAGTTAAAGACAAGGTGGCGTGTCTCTTGTTCATTACCAGAGGCTTCTTGAAAGCCTGGATGCAAAATTTGATGTCTCAATGAATTCCACTGATAATATGACTATGATTTGGGCTCTAGGCTTGATGAGGCTACCAGATAGTATTCGACCTTTATACCTGCCTCAGTCTCATGAGCGTAGACAAATGTTTGGGACCTTTAGAGGCAGAAAACAAAGAGGATGACTGTCCTTTAATTGTTGCAGATGGGAAATCCCCTCTCATTGTTGGAGCAGAAAATGCAGTGCATTATTCTAACCCACCAAACCCATAGAAGGTTTTATATATAAGTAGGAAGGAGGCTCTCGTTTTGAGAGTTGAAAGGGGTGTACCAATTACATTCCCAATACAAGTCAGTCATGATGTTGCATTTTGTATTACTTTCGATCCTATTGGTGGGGCTGCATCTAGAAATGAAACGCAAATTATCTAGGTGGGTGGAGAAGATGCCCATGGGGTGCCTGCAAATCCTTTGGAGCTAACATGGAAAGTAGATAAGAACACACCTAATCAATTCTTCTATCAGTCATATTTTGAAAAGAAGATGGGTTGGAAGGTTCAAGTAGTTGATAGTAGGTTTTCTGATATGGACAATAATAGTTTTTTTCTAGATGATGAACATGTAACATTGTTTTGGACATTATCAAAAACTTCAATATCTTTTGCTGTCTGGGGAGAGCATAAAAGTGGATACATAGCGATTGGTTTAGGTACGGGGATGGTGAATAGCTTTTCTTATGTGGGGTGGGTTGATGGCATTCGAAATGAGAGTGTGAACTCATACTGGATTGATGGGAAGGATTCTTTAAGTGTGCATCCTACAAGAGAAAAATTGTCATATGTAAGATGCAAATCTGAGAATGGAATTATTACATTTGAATTCACTCGCCCTTTGGATCCACGATGCAGTAGAAGAGTAGAATGCAAGAATATTATAGATCCATCTTTACCATTAGAAATTGTTTGGGATACTGGCGCCCTTTGGTCTAAAGAATGCTTGACTGATAGAAATATGCATTCTCAGACAAGCAGTCGGGCAGTGTTAGTGCATTTGATGAGAGGTGCAGCTGAGGTTGACCAAGAACTTCTCCCTGTTTTAACGGTGCATGGATTTAAGATGTTCCTTGCATGGGGAATTCTTCTCCCTAGAGGAGTATTGGCAGCAAGATATTTGAAACACCTAAATGGAGATGGTTGGTTTGAGATCCATGTAAATTTTCAATATTCTGGTATAGTTGGGATGCTACTTGGATTGCTTTTTGTTGCAGCTGAACTCAGAGGATTTCACATAGAATCTTTGCATGTGAAGTTTGGTGTGGAAGCTATGTTTTTTTGCATGCTAGTAGCTAGTCAATGCTTACTTGTGCACCAAGAAATTTGTTGCAGGGGAGCAATCTTCCTCAAAAAGAATTTTGCGTGAGTACCTGGATCTAGCTACTGGAAGAAGTGCACTTGTGATTAGGATTAGCTATTATAAGTGGAATGAGACAACTTGGAGACAAATATGGTGGTGAGAATGTGAGAGGGCTTAACTGGGCTCTAATTCTATGGTTTCTATTTGGTGTTGTGGTTGTGGGTCACTTGGAGTACTAGGAGTCTAAAAGAGGAAAGAAAGTCATAATTCCACCCAAAAGCGACTGCATTATGGTAAACCATGAAGATGATGACTCTATAGATCTCTTGCATCCAAGTCTACCCCTTGGTGAGCGAGACCCTCACCGATATGAAGGAATGGAAGTTCAATTACAACCCCTATACTAGTTTTGAAGTTAGTGGTGCTACAATCCTTTGTATCGGAAGTCAGTTGTGCTCGTATTGTTTGGCCCTTAGAGAATTTGACATAGCTTTCATTCTTATGGCATGCCATTAAGTGTTTCATCAAGGGGTCATATAGATTTATTTTAAGCATTTAATTCATGGTGAAATATCTTGTCATTCGCTAAGAAATGGCATGCAAGCATATCAGGTATGGCTTGTGTCCTTTATAGATTTGAGATATAAATATTTGACAAGCAATGAGACATTTATGACATTGAAGAGAAGCACCATAACATTTATGATGACCAGTGCAGAGCAATGAGTGAAATAATGTACCAATATATAGTGCAAAAAAATTGGGGAAATTTTCTAATTGAAGAACATTTTGACTATTCCCCATGGCTATGAAATATCAAACTAATAGGTAATCCCCATGGCTATGAAATATAAAACTAACAGGTAATCCCCATGGCTATGAAATATCAAACTAACACGTAAAATATCTTCAAGATGCATTTTTACTCATCCTTTCAAATGAAGGGGCCTTAGGCCATTAGTTTTATATTCTCATGTGTGTACATGATCATATATACTATTTTTTGGTGTCTTATCTGATCATCCATTTATTTTCAATGTGTGCACATACAAATCTATGGTATTGTTTCTTACTAGCCCTGTTTCAAAGTATTCAAGCCTTTCCAAGTCAGTAAAGCATAATTACAATTTGTTTTTGGGTTTCCCCCCTTTGGGTCATAGCACATAGAATCTCTTAGGGTTGGAAATGATAACTAGAGATTCATACTTCTTCAATAATCAAATTAGTGAGGGCTCAAACATTTTCTTGAGCACCCTTGAGGAGATGTCCTTCTTCCAAGAGACTCCAAGGATCTCTGATCCAAGATCCTAGATTGGACGTTACATGAGTGATAGACAATGTAGCTCTCTGAGATCCCAAAATCAGAAACAAATTCTATCTATTAAGAGCACTTGTCCCATATGCTTTGTCAAGTCATTGATTCATATTTTCTTCCCCCGCTTTGTCCTTGAGTGGTAGGAGTGGTGAGGCTCTTTTTGTGGAAACGCACCCCAAGATCTTACCCAAGATTATGAAGCAGGGTCACCTCTGTATTGTTATTCTTTGGAGGACCTTATCAAACAGTGTATTGTTAGCATTACAGTAATTGATGACTTAGAGGATTACCTCCCATTCTCTTTAGGCCTTCTTAGTCCCTAACTCCAATACTTCTTGACACTCTATGTTGGATGATGTTCTCACTTTTGTACTAATTTCCTTTCATCTTATATCCTTCTGTCTTTACTTAATGTAGGTACCTTACATCTAGGAGTTGCCATCACACTCCCACTTCCTAATAATTTGGGTGTATTCTTTTTATTCCCATTGACCCTACTTTTGTGGTCATTCATTCAACATTAATAAAATTATCTTAGTGAATCTTATAGGGATGTTGCATTCTTTTCAATTGCCTTTCCAGTGTGCTTCATTGTTCAATCCTACATTGATTAAATATAACAAGAAATAATGCTTTGTAAATTGTAAGTACAACTTATTTACATGTTTGCAATATATAAATAGGTTCAACATATTGGCCAAAGTTTTTTTTATTTTTCCAGTCAATATTATAGCAACTTATCTATGCCTTTCCTTTCTACATGCCATTCCTTGCATTTTGATTCAATGTCTCTCATTATCTAATGTCTTGTTGCATGTTATTTAATTGTGTTTCCATTGCATTTCATTTTGTTCCTCCTTGTCTCTATATGTAAGCTAGCCATAAGATCATGGAAATTTGTGTATATAGGTTTACTACTCTTGTCCCATTTCACTTTAGGTCTGCAAAGTATTGACACAAGTTGTAAACGAGGGCGAGCAATATCCACCCTCTGGTAGAGTGTTAAATGCAACATGGGGTGGTGTGTATGTAGTTGGATCTGAATTTTTTTATATCCAACTATGTACACACAACCCCACACAACATTTAATCCTACGTAGTAGGGTGGACAGTGCTCTCCGTAATTGAAATACATCAATGGCCTTGCAACGATTGTTAAGAGCACACCTTGTCCTATATAGGGAGTTGAACAATTTTCTCTCAACTATCCTTGATCAAAATGTTACAATGCTAAATTAAATAGAGTAAGAAAGGTTGAAGAATATATCCCAGAATTATCTATTTGAATCCTTGTTACAAAAATTATCCAGGTAGCCAAGTACTACCATGGAAAATTTGGTTCAGCAAAGAAAAGAAACCAAACCTGTCAAATTTGACTCACAAGCACCCATGGGTATTTTCTGAGTTTTTCTTGGGGTCAGCAAGATTGACTGATGAGCCTGATGAAGGATTTAGTGGGCCCCTTTATTATTTTATTTAACCCAAACATGAAATAATAATTTTCGTTCTTCTCAATAAAATTACTTGAGTTTTTCCAGAGTCTGAATTAATTTCAAACTCTCCTTCCTAGCTGATTTTTTCACTAAACCGAGTTATGAAACAATGATTTTAAGATACTTTAAAATATATTCATTCTCTATTTGGTATTTTTTTCATACATCTTTTTTAAATATGGTTTCTTTCAAACCAAGATCATATTCCAAATTGTGATTGTTACCAATGACAAGATTTCTGTATTGTTTAAAGTTTGACAGGTTTTTCTTTGTAGTGTACGGATGACAAGACTTATGCATTGTTATTGTTACCAATTTGGTTTCTATGATGTCCAAGGTCAAAGTCAAAATCCAAATCACTTGTATACCACATATATTTTAGTAATAAAAGGATGTCTTGAAAGTACGTTATTGTGTCTCTACTTTTGCATGTAATTAGCTTGTAGTGAAGCCTATTATAAGATATAACCAATATCCACAAATTTCTTTTGAAGTAGGTGAATTTTCACTTTCGGTTATTGTGTAACTAATTCCAGTTATTTTTATAAAATTTATATTTGGTCATCGCATTATCGCGAGGCATATATATTAGTGAATATTAAATTCTTTCATTGCGTGTAATGGTTGAATGAAATTTGAATCAATAGAATGGAATGCTTAACATCCCACTGAGACTATTTTTTTCTCCTAGAACTTTGAAGTTTGTTACACTTTTATATCATAATTTATTGTCTAGCTATTACTTGTCTTTTCATCGGATGCATATACTTTAGGGGAACTACTCTCATGCTGGCATACTGTCTTTTAGAATAATGAACAATGACTACTTTTGGATTACAGGGATTTTCAAGCAAGTAGCATCCTTTTAGATGACAAATTTTAAGTATGGCTTGGAATCCTGAGTGAAGTCTATCCACAAGAAGGAGAATCTCACCAAAGTGTGATAGCTCAGCTACTCCAAATATCACAGTAAGTGTCATAGCTCGGCTACTCTGGATATCACAGTAAGTGTTTTCTGTTAGTCTGTGCAACATTTTTTTTCTGAAGTTTTTAGCCTTCATAAATGACCGTACATGTTGATATATATGCATCATCTATTTTCAATAATTTTGGCCTTGAAATTCTTCATGGTTTTGAGTCCGGGATTGACTGTACTCACCTTAACTATAGATTAGAACTTCTTAGGTGTGACGCTATAGGCACTCCTTAATGCTATTGTCAAAGGTTCTACTTCCTATTTTCATGCCTCACTGACCTATTTTGGTCATGCGTGGACTTTAATTTCATTTCATTTCTCATGTTTGGTTATTTCGAGTAGTTTTGAGTGATAGCTTGTTTGTATGATGCAGTCCACTACTATACCATTAATAACTTCCATATCTCTATATAAAGTGGTTATGATTCTATTTTTGAATACTTGACGTGGTTATGAAGCTAATATGCCTGGCCACATTCTCTGATTCCTATTATGCCCTTTTCCCCTCTTCTGAAGTCTATTTTTCCCCTCTTCTAAAGAGAATGGGATACCAAAGCCAAATTTGACAATTGGTTCTTGCCCTAATTTTGGATCTCAGCGAAAACAATTTAATATCTCATTTGAAATATTTCATTATATAATGTGTATGTTGTTGCTTTTCATGGATAAACGTCAAGATAAATTTACTGTAGCTTATTTTCAGCATTCTCATTAAGACTTTCTTTTCCCCTCTATTTTGACAGAAAAATAAAGGAAAGTACTTGCATTTTTCAACGTGAAATGGTATAATTTTCTATCTTTTATGAGGAAATAATTTCCAATACTTTAGTATCAAAGTATTTTAGTGCACTTCCTGTGAATAGAAAATAATATTATGGATTAAATTGACATATATTAAATCTGAAAAAAAAATTCTATTTGTCGAATCCCAAACTTTAATCGGGTAAACTTTAGTTATAGCAGAACAATAAAAAGCGGTTCATTCCTATATTTATGAAAATATTGTCTTTTAAAGGAAGGGGGGTGACTATCATGATCAACTCAAGAGTTGGGAGATATAGTGCTGATTTCTAATTCATTGAATGTTCTTTTACAGACAAGATCTCCTAGTAAAGTGTCCATGATGTTTTCTGGAACTCAAGACAAATGTGCTACCTGTGGAAAAATAGCATACCCTCCTAAGAAGGTAAGACTTTGAATTAGTAGTTCACTTTGCACATTTCTTGTATATTTGTTTGTAATGTACCTTATTTAGAGCATAAAATTTCTCTCAACACAAGGCAAAGATAAGTCAAAAAGATTTCTTACTATTTGGTTTCCAGTGGCTTAATATATCTATATGGATATAGAGGACGGTTTCATGTTATTTGTTTATTTGCACCCTGGTAAAATAAATTGACAAGAAAAAATATTTATAAGATAAGTGGTCTAGACAAATCTAATAGTTTTAAATGGAATGATATGGAACTCATACCAGTAGGGGTTTCCCCCTCTTTAGGGATAATAGTGGGATTTCACCATTTGTTTGTTCTTAAGGGAAGTGATTTTGAGTAATCCCTCACACATTTTTATTGGTACCAAACACATTGTACACTAGTCATTTGGGACCTCCCGAGCCATGGGGAGAATGTGGGAAACTAATATGTGGAGATTTCTATCTAAACCCTGAATGTTACAAACTCAAAATAGAAAATCATTTAAAATTTGAGATGTTTCTTAAATGCAAACTTGTGTTTTCTAAAGGTACTTGTATTTCATTCGATTTTGATTTCAATACAAGGTTCATAAAGAATATTTTGACTGTATTTACCTTCAGTATAATAATCCAAACTCGGCGGTTATTTCATATTTTTATTTTCAGGAATCATGGTAAAATTAAAGAAATTACATTGATGGAAATCTTATCCTATCACAAGTCTTGTTTCAAGTAGAGTGAGCCAGGGTGAGCAATATCCACCATGCAGTAGAGTGTTAAATGCAGCATGGCATGGTGTGTATGCAGTTGGATCTTATTTTTTTATATCCAACTGTGTACACACAACCTCTCATAGCATTTAATCCTATGCAGCAGTGCAAACAATGCTATTTGTAATTGAGATACATCAATGGCATTGCAATGATTGTTAGGAGCACATATTATCCTATATAGGGAGTTGAACTATTTGCTCTCAACTATCCTTAATCTAAATGTTACAATGCTAAATTAAATAGAGTAATCAATATTGAAGAATCTTTCCCATAATTATCTATTTGAATCCTTCTTACAAAACTTAGCCAGGTAGCCCAGTACTCCTAAGGAAAATTTGGCTCAGCACAGAAAACAAACCAAACTGGTCAAATTTGACTCACAAGCACCCATGGGTATTTTTTGAGTTTTTCTTGGGGTCAACAATATTGACTGATGAACCTGATGAAGGATTCAGTGGGCCCATTTATTGTTTTAAGTAACCCAAACATGAAAGAATAATTTCCATTCTGCTCAATAAAATTACTTTAGTTTTTCTAGAGTCTGAATTAATTTCAAACTCTCCTACCTGACTGAGTTTTTCACTAAACAAAGTTTTGAAACATTGATTTTAAGAGACATTTAAATCAATTCATTCTCTATTTGGTCTTTGTTCATACCTCTTTTTTTAATATGGTTTCTTTCAAACCAAGATCATATTCCAAATTGTGATTGTTACCGATGACAAGACTTATGTACTGTTTAAATGACCGTACATGTTGATATATATGCATCATCTATTTTCAATAATTTTGGCCTTGAAATTCTTCATGGTTTTGAGTCTAGGCTTGACTGTACTCACCTTAACTGTAAATTAGAACTCCTTAGGTGTGACACTATAGGCACTCCTTAATGCTATTGTCAAAGGTTCTACTTCCTAGTTTCATGTATCATTGACCTATTTTGGTCATTTGTGGACTTTAATTCCATTTCATTTCTCATGTTTGGTTATTTCAAGTAATTTTGAGTGATAGCTTGCCTGTATGATGCAATCCACTACTATACTATTAATAACTTCCATGTCTCTATATAAAGTGCTTATGATGCTATTTTCAAATGCAATCCACTACCATACTATTAATAACTTCCATATCTCTATATAAAGTGCTTATTGTGCTCTTTTCAAATACTTGATGGAGTTATGAAGCCAATATGCCTCGCCACATTCTCTCATCCTATTATGCCTTTTTCCCCTCTTCTGAAGTCTGTTTTTTTTCCCTCTTCTGAAGAGAATGGGATAGCAAAGCCAAATTTGACAATTGGTTCTTGCCCTAATTTTGGATCTCAGGGGAAACAATTTAATATCTTGTCTGAATGATTTCATTATATAATGTGTCTGTTGTTTCTTTTCATGGATAAACGTAAAGATAAATTTACTGTAGCTTATTTTCAGTACTCACATTAAGGTTTTGATTTCCCCTCTGTTTTGACAAAAAAAATCAAGGAAAGTACTGGACAGTCTTCAACATGAAATGGTATAATTTTCTATCTTTTATGAGGCAATAATTTCCACTACTTTGCTATAAAAGTGATTTAGTGCACTTCCTGTGAATAACAAATAATATTTGGATTAAATTGACATATATTAAATCTGAAAAAAAATCTAGTTGAAGAATCCCAAGCTTTAATAAGGTAAACTTTAGCTATAGAAGAACAATAAAAAGTGGTTCATTCCTATATTTATGAAAATATTATCTTTTAAAGGAAGGGGGTGACTGTCATGATCAACTTGAGAGTTGGGAGATATAGTGTTGATTTCTAATTCATTGAATGTTCTTTTACAGACAAGATCTCTTAGTAAAGTGTCCATGATGTTATTTGGAACTCAAGACAAATGTGATACCTGTGGAAAAATATCACACTCTCCTAAGAAGGTAAGACTGTAATGTCCCCTTTTTGGAATTTTATTAAAATTCCCAATTTTCCAATTTTTTCACAATTTTGGCTCTTGACTAGTTTTGATGTCTAGACCTCCAAATTGACCCAAATGCTTCCAAATTTTCTCTGAAGGTAAATGAATGATAATATAAATTAAATATTATTCTCATGTATTTTTTGTGACTCCCAATTACTTCTGTAAACTTGTTTAATTTTTTTTTCAAAGTAAGAGTCTTTACTAGCAAATTGTGGCTCCAATCCCTGCCGGGTAATTGCCGAAAATGGCTTCACAAATGATACCAAAGTCACTTTAATTTATGAACAGAGGCTGGGTATGTGTAAGGGACATTTTCCAAGTCTCATATGGATCATGGTTCATTTTATACAGGCTTTTGTGACTCTTTCCAAAACAAATCCCAAGTCACAATTTCGACCCTTGGGGAAAATGCACCAAATCTTCTCCCAATGCAATAAAAACGAGTAAAATGGATTCCAATGCTTATGTACTGAACATGAGACTTGAGATACACATTAAATTCATTCCATACATCATAAATTCATCAGATATACATTCCTCCATCTGAAATAATAAGTATTACCATGGCATATATCAAAATGGAGTGGAAATGGTCATTGTTTGCTCATTAAAAGTCATTTTGACTTACAAATCTTGGGAATTTTGACTTAAAACTATCTTAGAATTAATAAAATAGCATATTTAACTGATTACAATCATAAATGGACAATTAAATGCTCTCCCAATTAGAAATCATCAACATTACAATGGTTCACAACAAGATAGTGGGGAAATGACACTATTTCTTCAATGTTTAACATTCTTACATGAATTATTTTGTGTATTTCAACCTGAGAGTATTTTGAACATGGAATACAAATAATATACATGATCACATAATATAATTGGAATTATAATATTCCCAAAAGAGATCAATAGCTTACCCAAAGCGCAATCCCTCCATTGGCATGAATATGGTGTGAAAACTGGAAAGAGTTGAGGGAGAGTGATGAAATAGAAGAATCCATATGATTTCCTATATATTAAACCTAAAAATAAGACTCCATTAAATCTCCATGAAATTTCTAAGTGGCATTTCCAAACACCAACTAGGATGAGAATCTTTCACCCTCGAAATTGGCTTAAGCAAGAAAACTAGTCATCCACTAGCTCTCACAATTCACAAATGAGAAAAAGATTCTTCTCATGGCTGATCGCTGGATTTTATAAAAATTATTGGTATTCTAAGGTTACAAATCCATCCATAAACCAAATCCAAGCCGAATTGGTGTGGCTGCTCATGCTATGCCATGTGGCCTCTCTCTTCACCTTCCCTCTTCTCCCAAATTTGAGTAGGAGCCTCTCGGCCTTATCCAACTCCCAAATTTGACCTATAATATGCTCTATTCAGTCCTGACATGTCAGTATGTTATTATTTCAGCCTTCATATCTGAATTGTGCCATAAATTTCATAGAATCTCCATCATTGGTGTCATAGATGTCATAAATGTAAAGGGAATCTTGCCAAGTGTGCATGAAACTCCCATCTGGCTCTTCCTCTACCATGTAAGTTACAATCCATTCCAAATTAGACATATGAAGTATATGGACAATTATATTAACCTAATAATCCATCCCAAAACATTAGGCTTCCCATATATTCGAATTTGCAAGAGAAAGATACCATTTAACATAGGAATTCTAGCTAGTGTGGGCCCCATCGTCTCCATGTGTCTTCATGCTCCATTGCCACTTCCATTTTATCTCGTATTTATTTAATAATATACATTATTAAATATTTATCCCCTTCTAATGTCTAAATATCATTTATTATCCCCCTTATTCCAAATCTCAAATCTTCCACCCCCAACCTAGGAACCTAGTGATTTTCCTCCTTGGCAATTATTTGACTTTTAGCATCCCTTTGACAACTTTCATGAATATGGAAAAATGTGATTTGGCCATTGTGACCCAATGAAAAATTTTGGACATTACAAATTCTCCCTTCCCAATATTTCTTTTCCTCACGTAATTTCAAACATGGTTGTTGAAGAACCTGCTTCCCGTATGATTCTTTGAAGTTGCCACTAAGCTGCCCACTTTGAGTCTTTGAGATTTCATGAAGATTCCAGAGAGGAACCACCATGCTTGCTTCTGCACTACTCTGATTAACATCACCTTCTTAAGTGGGTAATCCATCTCCCATACTACTTGTTTCCCAAAGAATTTGAAATCAATTGGACTAAAAACTATACCAGGGTCCCATTGCTTGCATTCCACTCCAATAATTAAGAGTGTTGTCCAACCCATACCATTTGGAAAGAGAATTCTTGGATCCCATTTTCTTGTATGCATTCTTCCAAACATCATGAGTAAATAATATATATCATCAAAGTATATAAAAACATAATAAGAATGTACATCAAGGAGGTGCCTCACCAAGAAATCATGAAAGTGCTTATACCTCCTAGTGAGTAGACTACCATTTTCCAAGTGCATACATGCTTCAAGTGACCAATCAAATCTGTTCCAATGACATAGGTGAGGATACCATGTCCTATAATGATGCTCCCAAATAATTTTATCTGCATCAAAATAATAATCAGCCATTTTTTTTTCATCCAAGAAGTGAATGAATAACCTCCACCAAAATATGAACCAAATAAGGAGCAAATAAAACACAAAGACTTCAAGTGTCTCAAAGAAGTCTCATCAATACACCCATGAATATGTATATCATAATGAAATAACAGAGGATGTTTCTACCAATAATAATTTTCCTCAATAATATCCCTCTTCACCTAAGTGTTGGATGAAGTTCCTCCGTCATCAAATGAACCAAGTGTTGAGCAAGAAAAACCATGAGTCTTCAAGTGACTCAAATGAACATGATAGGTACACCCATGTAGATGTGTATAATCATAATGTAAACAAGGATGATGCTGCAAATGTAAATAATATTGTTCTCTAATAATTCCATCATAAAAAGGAGAAATATAATTTCCATGCTCTTCATGTGGCACCATCAAAGAGAAACCTTTCACCCATACTTCATTAGGATGACGACTGCAAAATTTAGAAGTGTAGGATGTAGGAGAAAGAACCAACTCACCCAAATGCTCAGTAAGTGAAAAATTTTCATAATGTGAAGTATCCATAGGGGTAGGATTATTCACCTCCCTATAAAATGAAAAAATTTCCTCATGGGTTGGTTCCAAGGTGGTGGAATTATGCACTTCTTCAAAAATTGTGAAACCATTTTCAAGAGGCAACTCAAGTTCCTCTTCCACCATTACTGGTGATTGGATCTCATCACTATAATCCTCAAGCACATCAAGAACCTTCAATTTTTCATGTTTCTCATGATCCATCATGTCATTAGAATCCTCCAAGCAATGTACCTTATGAAAATATGAAACATCAAAGGAAAAACAAGTGTCTTGCAACTTTTCAAGAAGTTGCTCATTTTGAATTATGAGTTTATGAATAACTTCATTATTTTTCAAGTAGGATTCATGTAACCATTCAATAAGCTCAATGAAATTTTTTCTATCAAAAATCAAAGACATGAAATTACCTTTGATGTTGCACATTGCTCTTTGGATCTTCTCCATGTCTTCAAGGAAGGATGGATCCTCCAAGGAAGTAGATGTCCAACAAGAATTTGATACCAATGCTTGAGTGTCATGGACTATGCTAAGGGCCTATTGGATCTTCTTTTCATTCATATTTAAGGACCCTTCACGAAAATGACGCTCTTTCAAATGAACCTCATCATCTTCTTCCTTCTTGCTTGGACCAACTTCATGAAGCTCAAGTGGCGATGGGGAAATTGATATTGTTTCTTCTTCAACTGCTACAAGGTCTTCATTTTCATGTTTAATTGAATTTTGTGTTGTAGAAACATTTTGAAATATGATCTATATGTCACCAAAACAAAGTTGTGAGCACCCATCAGTAGGTACTCCTTCATAGTTCAAGCATCCATCAATAGATGCTCTTTATTTCATTTCCAAGGTAGCATGTGTCTCAAAATTATCTCCAATATTTTCAATAAAAACTTCTTCATACTCATGTGATGTATCTTCATATTTTTCAGAGTCACTTGGGAGTGAATTTCGATCATGTTCATGCACTACTTATTCTACTCCACTTATTTCAGAACTAGGTGGTTCATGGGTCTCCTCCTTTTGCTCCTTCAAGCAAACTGATGCATTTTTCCCCTTAGTTTTCTAAAAATCAATATATTTTTCCCAATGAGCATCAACAGAGTCACGTACTGCTCTAATGAGCAACAGCAAGGTCAAGGTTCAAACTTAGGAAGCCAACAAGGTCATGACTAGCAGTAACAAGGTACTATTCAACCCTTAGTTTCCACAAGGAGGTTATGACCTACTCAAAAGCAGTAACAGGAAGGTTGACCCAAATCAAGAGGTCACAGGACAATGAAAACCCAACTAAGTGTCACCAAGGTAGTCATGGCCCAACCCTAAGGGAATCAAAGAGTTAAAAACCTAGCAAGATAAGAGCTACACACTCACAACTTAGAAGGAGAAGGGTTACAAAGTTGGGGCCCAACCCTGAGGGCATCAAACAGCTCATGGACCAGTACGAGAAGAGTTACATAGTCACATCCCAATAGGATAAGAGTTACACAGTCACATACCAGCAGGAGAAGGGTTACATAGTCGTAACCAAACAAAATATATTCAAGATAGTAACAACCTTGTCAAGGAGAAACAACAAACCCTTAAATCATTCCCTTAATCATATCTCCAATCTTCCTGTCAAGACACATACCAAATTAAATTGAATACTTGAATTTATAATCTTAGCAATCCTTCTGGAAGGGTTAATCCATTAACCCCTAGCTTTTAGTTTTTTTACCAAACATAACATAAAATAATGTTTGGTTGACTTAGGATACAGTACTAATGGTCAAGTGGTCATACAAAATAAAACAATAAATTTAAATTGACTTGAGATATTGTACCAATGCTCAAATGGTATTACAAAATAAAAACAATAAAGTTAAGTTATCATACCAAAGGTGTTCATGGTACCACATACAACAAGGGTGCTAGAACCAAATGGACCAAAAGCCAACTAAGGGTCACAACAAGGTGGTAAGGCTACCACCATATCCATAATACCAAGGTGTACCATAAAGGCGGGGAAACAACCCCTTTTACCCATAGGACTAACAAGACCAAGGACTTTAATATTTTCTCTATCAAGGTATATTTTCATGTGTTCCATATATATTTTTATCACCACAGTATAAGGAATAAGATCCAAACTGGATGACCTAGTTTTGTGGTCATTTGTTAGAGATTAATAAAAAATTCTTATATATTGCTTATAGTGCATTCCCATATTCAAATGATTAACAACCTAGTTTTATCCTCTACAACTATGAATCCCTATAGAATATTCATCACTTATTAGAGGTCCATGGTGTTTGTGATAATTCACAACATGTACTTTTTTAAATTTCCCCCTTTTTTCTCTTTTTATTCTTTATATGATTCACATTTAACCCTATTTCAGATTCTGCATTTCCCCATTTCTCCCAAACATTACTACCATGATATCTCACTCTAAGACATATTTTAGGACAATAGTGTTAGATATAGAAATCCACACCTTTATATGTAAGCAACATGGATTCCCATCAAAAAAAGAGAAATAACGTCAGTGGTAAAGCAGTTTATCAACCGAGGGTGGATCATAGCTTGATTCCTAGCATGTCCAATTTTCAACAAGCTAACACAAGAAAGTGGTTGGTGATAGAAAGGAGACCTGAGCTAGGGTGTTATTTAAAGGTGAATTGTTAAGATATAAATCCACACCTTGTAAACAAACCATTATGGATTCCTATTATTTAAATGGGTGAAGCTTAATGGTACAACAAACCATTGGCCAAAGGTAGCTCCTGCGTTCAATTCCTATTCTATCTTCTTTTCAACAAGTGATATTTGTTGTAGTCAAAGACACATCCAATTAGGATATGTGGAATTTGAGAGCTAAAATGACACTATCGAGGGACACACTAAATGTATTTAGTTCAATTATTTTCGATGCATTTAATATCTCTGAGTAACCAAGTGTGAAGACCCTTTTCATTTAGGGCTTAACACAACCACGACTCAGCTTAAAATGGGATGCAAACAAGTCACTTCCAGAGAGGTAAGGTCAAATCATACTTGACCTACTAATAAGAGGTTGCCACAATTCATATTAATGTTGAGGGAGAACATCATAGTCCATATCCCAACTAGGAGAGATCAAGATAATCACAACCCACTAGAATATCATAGCTCGCTAGGATACACCATTACAATCCACTAGGATAGTTCTTACATAGTCACATATCACTAGGATAGGTATTACACAATCACATACCACTAGGATACACATTCGCATCCCACTAGGATAGTTCTTACATAGCCACAAGACTTTAGGATAGGTCTTACATAGTCACAACCCACTAGGATAGTTCTTACATAGTCACAACTAAGGTTTAGCAGACTCAAAGGGATGAAAAGTGCAACATTGATCTAGAAAAATATTTGTAGTTAGGGATGCAATTTGGTAAGGGTGGTTGAAAATTGAAAAATGGGTTTGAAGCCATTTTGGAAAGCATTTATCTTTCAAGAGAAACTAGAGAAAAAAATCCAGATATGTGGAGAGGTGCACAATGTGAAATACTAAATCCATATGATATTCTTTCTCACTAGGAATGTGTTTTGAGTCCCTCTATGCACTTCATAAACACTTGTAAGGTTGTTTCAATATATAGATTTTTCAAAGCGGAATTTTCTTGTTTTGGAACAACTCCAAACTTTTTGATTTAATGATGAACCTAAGAATGTAGAAATGTCAAGGATGTCAAAAGACCCCTGCCTAACTTGTAGAATGTTTACATAGTCTATATTCTTGCCTCTAGTGATTGTTTTTCACCTATATGTATGGTAATCATCATCATCAACTAAATGTATGTGTGTGCACATGCATAAATATAGAATACACAGCTCAATCAAGCAAAAGAAAACATATTTATACCTTGATTTCTGGTTGTTCACACTATCTTCTTATGCTTTACCTTTCAAAACATCATTCAACATACTTCATTTTTTGTCCTGTTGCAATAGTTTCATGTTAGGACCCATCAAATATATTTATGTTTCTTTATGAAAATAACAAAAAGAATCTAAATAAATACAATTCTATTACAATGTAAATTACAATACTATTCAACTATTCAAGTAAATTAATTGTTAAGAATATATCACCTGATAAAACATGGATAACCAAAAATACTATGTATATAAGGCCATCGATCTAATCAAAACTCCACTTCTTTCCTCTTACCTATGGAAATTTTTCTCAATGCTACCTGTAACAAGTTCCAATGGAGGATTCAAATAGCAATAGTGAAAATTACACAGTAAAAATATAGATATAGATGTTCTTTAATGTATTCTTCCTTACCATTCAATCAACTCCTTTCTGTTTATAGAATAATTTAATATTCTCTACTTAACAGGACCAACCACATGAAGGTGGAAGCTCTTATGGCCCCTTGCCCCCCTCACATCACTCTCAACTCCCCAACCCAATGCCTATACTTGCAAATAACAATTTATTTCACTATTTCACAAAGAAAATAACAATGCATCTACCATGAAAATTATTTCACTCAAAAGTTGAAAAATGCTTTCATTAAATCATTCTTTAAAACATTCATTAAACCATTCAATCATTCAGAAGCTAAAGAAACCATTCATTAACTCATTCATTAAAACATTAACTTAGTCAATTGCAAAAAAAAAAAATCATTAAACAATTCAGTAAAGCATCCATTCATAAAAGACTGATTTTGTGCTATGCTTTCAAAAATATATTTCAAATTTACAAAAAGTTTTAGAGTGATGGATTTTTAAAAGGCCTATGCGGATATTCTGTGGCCTTGGAGTCCTGTGTTTCCAAAATTTTCCATTCACCCCATTGCAATGTCAAACCCTTCTTTTAGAGCCTGTTTGCCTCCTTATTTTTCTTCCTATAAACATGGGTGAAAGAGATTGATTCAAAGAATGAGAGAGAATGGGTTGTCTCTTCAAATAATGAATCTAGAGAAATAGTTCTACATTTATGTATCTTATTCATCCAGTTTATAACCACCATTGATTCACCATATACTTGTAATTGTCTGCAATTTCTTTCATTGGCAAAACATAGAAGTAATTTCAATGTCATGAGTTCTGCATAGTTGTTGGTTCCAGTTCCCAAGACCAAAAAAATTTGAAAAAAATGACTCTGATTTAGATATAATAATGCACCTCCTAAGTTTGTGCACTGAATGCTTGTTTTCTTCCATCCAATTGCTAGACCTCCAAAGTGGCCGATGGCACTTTGCACTGTGAAAGAGTATTGTGGAAGAAGTGATGTTAAACTAATTTTAACTTCCAGCTCTAGACCCATTGTTTCTTGTAGAAGGATGAATTCTAGTGATAGAACCTCCATCATCCTTTTAGGGAAATCTTTTTTCGGGTGCTTGCCATACCCCTGCAGTTTAGAGAGAAAAATTTCATTTGGGGACCCCATCTGGGGTTTGCACTGCTCTAAGTGCCCCGAAAATGGTTGTTTGTCTGCCACTTGCCTAATCCCTGAGTTCCATGCTCTGGGCCATAGAGAGGTGAGATGGTCTTCCTCTCCCTTTCCCTTTGGATGTGATCCTGGCATTTACCCCTGGTCCTTTTGTAGGGATTTTCGGTTTTTGAGGGATTGGAACGTCCCTTGAATGAAGGTGGAAACATATAGAGTAGGATTGAGTGGGCGAGTCATTTTTATGGTGGAAGGGGAGGCTGCCTGGTTTGAATTGGAGGTACTTTTGAATGCGGGGGAGGAGGTGCCATTTTTTGGGGGAAGGGGACTGTTTGTGATAGGGGTAGGAAAATATTTTTCCTCATTCAAATATAAATCATTCAGATGATTGCTAAGGGAAGAAATGTTCATTTCTATTGGGGGAGACATGATCGGGCGCTGTTCCATCTATTGAGGAGGCCCTTCTACTACTACTGCTCCCGCTCTTTTCAGTTGATCCAATGGTTGTTCTGTGCCCTCTGACCTAAGAGGATTTTTCATCTAAAGCTTTGTTCAGATCAGTTTCTTTGGAGCTCGGGGCTTCTGTTCGCCTAACCCACTTCCTTCTTCCAGTTGTTGAGGGAACAAAGTTTGGGTAGTTTCTTGCCAAATGTCTTGTTTCATGACATTTGTGGCATCGAAATGGGAGCCCTTCATAGTCCAATAGCTATCTTGTTTTCTTGTTTTGCCATACAAAATTAAAGGCTTCTAGAATACTGGTTCTAATGTTCAAAGAGACTAGGATCCTAGCTACCTTTTTTATTTCCATCTACTAAACGAGAGGTTCCCTTCAATGAAAGTCCCCAACGCTTTCCTGATTTCACTAAGCGAGGTCAGGTTCCAGAATTCCAATGGTATTCTTGGCAAGCGAACCCAGATTGGTATTGTATCTAGTTGCTCTATTTTCACATTGAATAAGGGGGTCCACTGCTTTAGCTGAAATGAGTCTTTCCCATATGTCTAGACTCTGTTGCATATGAGGTATGCATCCTCTCTACATATGAACCGGAAGTCGAACCATCCCTTTGCAAGTGGATTAATAACCAGGCCTTCACCTTGAAGCCCTGTCCAATTTGTCCTCGCCCATTCCTTCATTTTCCATAGGGTGTGGTTTCTTCCTCTGATTTTCCTAACTAGGGCTAGACCACGTTGCATCCGACTCCACAAATTAGGTTAAAATCTCTTCTAGAGGGATTTAAACACTGATTCTTTCGTTTCCTAGAGGTGATTTGGGTGCCTTCGTCTTCCAAGGTGGAGTTCATGTTCGAGATTCCATCCAATTGTTCGGTGGCTTCTCCTGTGCATGCTCCCTATGACACTGAAGGATCGATTTCCCTGTTTGGGGTTCCTTGTGGTTTCGCCTGGGGAAGTTCAATGAAAAGGGTTGCTACAGTTGTGCTCGAAGGTTGACTAAAGTGGAATAATGAGTACAGGCCTCCTCCTAAGGTCGGGTTCAATGGTTGTGCTATGAACACACCTAGCAGCTCTTTATCTAGCGAAGAAACCGAAACCTTTCTCTCTTCATCCGGTAGAGAAATTGGAACCCTGCTCTCGCTTCCAGCTGTCAATTTTTCCAGCATGTTCTGCACTATGTCTGGGGACGGTATACCAGTAATTTTTGGTGAGGAGAAGATGTTGAGCTCTTGCTGCTGTAGGTCAACAGAGTTGTCTACCATGTCTACAAGACCTACTCCCAAATTCACAAAAACCTCCAAATTGAACTGACTGTCCAAAACAAAAACGAGTCATTTCTTATTATATATTATATGTATTTTATTTTTATTATATGTTATTTTATTATATATAAATGGCCATAATACTATTACGATATTTTTATTATATTTTTACTAAAAAATTTAAAATCCTGTAAACCTTAATTATTTTTTTATAAAAAAACCTATACCGCCTGTCGGATATCCCACGCGTCAGTGTTGGAGAACTACTAGTTTTGCTTTCACAGACGTCGACGATCCAACCATGGTAGTGTTGGTTCCCCGTTGGATATCCGACACGTCATTGTCGGATAACCGCCAGTGTTGCTTTCGCAGACGTCGAAGATCCGACCCTTGTAGTGTCAGTTCCCCAACACTACCAGGGTCGGAGATCTGACTCATGCATGTCGGATATTCGACGGCTCTATAAATATTATGTTATCAACATTTTAATGATTGATTTTTGTCTGACACATCTGTACAAAATGTTGGATGACATCAAATTCTAATGTCAAAGTTCGGGTTCAAATACTGTTGTGAATCCACCTATCATCGGAAACTTAATAATTTAACATTTCCTGTTAAAAAAATTATGACTAATGGTTATCAGCAAGCAATGCAAACTGCTCTGTTTAGCATGAAGATGGTGAATGGTTTTGCCAAGCAAATTGAACACTCAAACTTAGAATTTCAAAATAGTGGTGAAGCAGTTGTCATTAGCATGGATATGGATAGTGATCATACTAGGAAGACTGGTCTTATGAACTAGGAATCTGAAGGGAGTGATAAAACACTAGGGACTAGTGCAGAAATAGAGGATGATCTTACTCAGCAAAATGGTCATATGAATCCAAACTTTGGAAAGAATGTTGAAGTAACCAAAACTAGCATAGAAATACCAAATAGTCTTACTAAATACAATCTTATGAACTTGAAATCTGAACATAGTTTTAAAACAACTGAAACAGCATGAAAATAGAGAATGATAATGATGAGAAATCTTGTCTTATCAACCAGGAATCTAAAATCAGTGTTAATGTAGGCTGCACAGCATTTGAAGCAACAGAACAATATGGAGAGTAGCCAAATCCTTGTAATGAGCAATGCATCATGACTTCAGATTCAGGGAGATGTAAAATTTGTTCTCACAGTCATTTGAAGCTGCATAATTAACATGCAATAGAGTTCTCAGTTCAGTTTTGATATGCTCATCTTTGGGTCATATATATGTTTATGTTATGTTCCAGCCTATCTGAAAATGTTTTGTTAACATGGTATTTTTACTCTTTTTAAATGAAGGACAGGTTTTAAAAGTTTAAGCCTTTACTTGATGACTTGGAAAGTACGAAGCAAGATAATTTAATTTCTTTGGGTATATTTAGATTCTGAAGTTTAGAGTGAAATAACAGATACTGAAAAAAATATTTCCGAAGGAACAGTTACTTCTATATATTGATAATGGAATGGAGCTAAACGTTAAAAATTAAAATAGTTTTCTGAACACTTAATATCCTTGCTGCTAGTGTAGAGTAACCGTAACATTTATTAGGCTATTTTATTGTAGGGAATCCCAGCACCCAAGGTGGAGGAAAACTTGGTTATCTTGAAAACCTTGAAAAGGATGTCAAGGAAGCAACAATAGCATGGTTATATGTGCCATGCATGATAGGAAACATTTTTAACAAATATGGAAAAGAGACTAACAAAGACGAGTTCAAGGTCAAGACTTCAGAGATTGGTCTTGAGTCTGTTTCATCTACAATTGAAAAGTGTGCGGTCTCATAGGGTGGTGTGTTCCTAGGTGATAGTGAAGAGTCTGCCAATGAGTGTGATCTTTCTTTGGTGCAGTATTCATGCCAATCTAAGGATGGTCAAGTTGGATCAGAAAGACTTGAAACAAAAATTCAACCTTTAGGATTCTTAAGATGCAAAGATGCAGAGGTTGAATCCAAACAATTTGAAGCTAGAATCCAACAATGTCGCAGTATGTCCCAAAGTCATGGTATATCTACACTTAGATTTAATTAAGGAAATATTTTTTCTGAAGGGATCAGGAAATCTCTTGCTATTTTGCCTAATTTTGAACATGGGAAACGTTTGAATGCTAGGAAACCTAATGAAATATCTCAGGTGCGATTGTAAAATTTGTATCCACTATCAATCTCACATTAAATATGTGGATATGGTGTTATCATTCCATGGTATATTTGAAGTGGATGCATTGTTTCATTGAATTATCAACCTAGATTTCCTTACCATTCCTCTTAATTGTTTGTAGTCTTGTTCTGTTTAGAACCATGCCTTGAAATACTTAACTGAATGTAGACAAGGTCAACCTGAAGATCTTATTTGGACTAAGACCTTCCAAAATGAGGTAGAAAACAATGGCACCAAAAACTCTATTGTCTTTGAATTGCACTCAATGCCTCAAAAAGGAAACTATTGTCAAACTGCTAGTGAGGCAAATAAATAGAAAAGACACCTTGCCATATCTCTGACTGCGCTGGATAAGAGCTCCAATGAAAGACCAGAAATGGGTTTATGTATTCAATGGATGGGAAAGCTGCACCAATGATCTCAGAAAATAGATCACTTAGCATCACTTTTCCCTCAAGTGCATGTCTTCGTGATATTAACAAACATTTCCCATCGTTAAGTAATGTTTCAGCAAGGACTTTATCAAATTTGAATACCAAAACAGTATCGGTATCAGCCTTAATTCAACAACCTTTCACTAATTCACAACAACTCGAATTGCATGCACAGATTCTTGTGTATGGATCTCTTATGTGAGTTATTTTTAATTTCTTTGAGTCTACTCAACCTTTGTGACACTTTTAATTGATATATGTTTTTGTAGCTGGTGATGTTGATTGTTCGAGCATGTTTTTAAATGACTAATTATGCTTGAAGTCCAATAGGCATCGCCTGTGGTTTAAATAAAAGCTGCTTTACTTGGACCTTGAAGGTTCACAACTTATGGAGAACATTTGAGCTCTAACCTTGTTTTGACATGAATCAGTTAGCAACGTAGCATATAAGAACAATAATAATAGATAGTATTTGATGATAATATTAATGATGACTGTAATAATGGCTGATGCACTTCAGAGATATCAATGCTAATGTTATAATGAATTTATTTCCTCGGGAAGGGATCGCTGCCACAAGAATCTATGATGACAGCAGCTTTTGGCAATATTATTGGTATATATTTTCTACCTAGATGTTTGTTATCATTCCCAATTATTCCTACTTTTCTTATTGAAATGTATTTGGTCTGAACAATCTCTTCACAGCATTGATGATTTCCAAGCATGCATGGTCCAAGCAATCTGATAAGGTCCCCAATGTTGTTTTCCAGCAACTTGTAGTGGCAGTGTTTCATCCAATCACATGGAAAATTTGTGGGAACAATCTTAGCATTTGGGTACAACAAAAATACAAGCAAAGATATGTAGTAATGCTTGTGAGGCACACACTCCCAAAACTTCACGACTAAATATATCATCAGTTTTAGCTAGCACTATGTTTGAAGGCGGTACATGGACTGTGAGTCCTGCTCCAAGTTTGTATAATGCAAGAGTTATGGGCACGAGGTCAGTTGATTTAACAGCTGTAAAAAGTCATTTTTCAAGGATTAGATTGGATATTTCTCCTAATATGGGGAGGGTTGGGCACATGAACAATCCACCAGCCATTATGAGTTTACCATATCCATTTAGTTCTCCATCTCCTGTATGGAATATGACAAATACCATTCACGAGGGAGTTCAATTAACCAGTGTTGCAAGGAACCTTTACCTGGATTCTCCCCAAATCACTCCATCAAGGCATATTTCTCTAACGCCACAGCTTGGAAAGTATGCAATGGGAAAAATAGCTTATTAGACTTCTTGTAGTCCATCTTTACCCTGAGTAACTCCTCGAGCAAAATCTGAGTCTGAATTGTCATTTTCTCCCTTTGTTGTGTCCAAACCTGTTCATGAAACCCTTAATGATAGGAGTTTAGTACCACTTTTTGTGCCTCATAAAATGACTACAACTCTAGTTTCTTCAGTTTCTTCTACTATGATTGGAACTACTATTTATTTTTTTGTTACTAATGATAAGATGGAAACCCAAAAAGGTGGCATGGGAATTGATAGATAGTTGAGTGTTGAGCAGAGACCTAGAAAGAGGAGGAAGAGCCATGTATTAGAGGAGATTGATGAAACTAGCAGGTTGACTCTTGCAAGGTTGACAATGCCTACCTCCAGTGGTTGTATACATTTTCCTACATCTCAGGTGGTATTATGTCAGGGTTCATTGGTTGTTTCCCAGAATAGTCATGATGGTGGAAAATCAAATTCTTCCCTGACTCCAAGTTTAAGTATGCCATGTGTACCTTCTCCTTCTTATTATCAGATAATACCAAGAGCAGAGGAAGGGCACAGAGTCATTTTTTATGAGCAAACAATAAGCTGTATAGAGCAGGCTAGATTTTATTATGGAGAGGCTATTTCTTTAGCAGCAACCACAATCAAGCACAGTCAGTTCATTAGGAGCCACTTAGTTGTTCAAGAAGACTCCAGAGTGAGTTCTGACTGTGAAGTAACGCTTGTATATATTGCTGCTGCAGCATCTGCAGCTGCTTCAGTTCCAAAAGCGGTAGCAGCAGTAGCAAAGGTTGCACATGAATCTAGTTTTCAAGAAAAACTCATGGCCGTAGAGGCATTAAATAGTGCTAACGCATTACATGGTATTCAGTCTGGTGCAGCTAAAGGTGGTAACGAAGGGCATCAAAGGAAATCCATCCATAAGATTTCATCAATGAAAAAAGAGAGACAAATTGATGCTACTCCCTGCTTGCTAATGTCAAAAGGTGGTTGTTCCATAGACACCAATTCTGAAGCTCGTTCAGCTGCTACAAAATTGGCACAAAATTTGGATGCATTTGAAAGAGCTATTGGAATAGCCTCTGAAGCAGTATCACAAGAAGGTGATGTTATAGCCATGGGTGATCATGTTCTATTATCATTGAATACTCTTTTAAAAGCTGGTCCATATGGCTATTGGAATCTTGGGACTCATGGAGCAAGAGTGCTTGAAAGACGTGATACTCTCTAGGCTGGAGTTCAATTGAGTAAAAAAGATGGCATTGAAAATTTTGAAAAGTCTTTGGGAATGCAAAAGTAAAAGGAGAACAAAGAGGTGTTAAGAAAGGAAACACTGAGAAAACTTCATGAGAGTGTACAAGGAAGTAAAAGGGATTCTTCTAAATGCTTGATGGATGATTTTCAACATGATACTCTTCCCATTGGAGAGGATTGTGAAGCTCAAAAAGATAATCATTTTCCTAATTCAATTCATATTGGCATGTCTGTTGGCGATCTGTAGGCTGGTACAACAAAGAAGATTGTGAGACCTAAAGATGAAACTGCTACCCATGTGCAAGAAGATTCATTGGGTCAAAAATCTTATCAAATAAGGGGTGGATCCCTTGTAGAGGTGGGCCACTTAGTTTAGGTTTTTCTTCTATGTTCTTTTCCTATATTTAACGTTTAGCTTTTGTCATGGGATCCTGTTCTATGATTAGCCTTTTCTGATTTGTCGTACTTAAAGCACATGCAGTTTTAGTATAGCAACAAATAAATAATTGGTATTAATGCCACATTGCCTACTTTTTGCCTTTTTAGTAACCTTAGAACTGAGTTATGTTGTTGAAGCATAATTAAGTTCAAGCAGTTCATATTTTCGGTTCTAATATACTTCACTAAGATATTATTATATGTTGCTTCCTATAAACTTGTCATGTTCATGTTGTTTTTTATGAGGAGGGTCTTCATGGGTTATGTTTTTCAATTTAGTTTTACCATGACATTCTGTTATATGATTGATTTTTCCTATTTTGTTGAACTTGTGAAAGTAGCATGTAATTTAATATAGCAAATAATTATTTGGTAGTAATGTTTCATGGTTTCATTTTCCCTTTCATCAACTTTGGGACTGGGGAATAATGGAATATAAGTCGTTTATATTTAGTTCTATTTCACAGTTTCAAACTTTTAGAAACTCAATGTATAGTTTCTAATGAGCACATGCAAGTTCAGAAAACTAGTAAAACAGAATTTAGATATCATGTAAAAAAGCAAACAGCATCTGCAGGGACCATTTTTCCTATTTTGTTGAACTTGTGAAGCAGCATGTAATTTAATATAGCAAATAATTATTTGGTAGTAATGTTTCATGGCTGCATTTTCCCTTTCATGAACTTTGGGACTAGGGCATAATGGAATATAAGTTGTTTATATTCGGTTCTATTTCACAATTTCAAACTTTTAGAAACTAAATATATAGTTTCTAATGAGCACATGCAAGTTCCGAAAACTAGTAAAATAGAATTTAGATATCATGTAGAAAAGCAAACAGCATCTGCAGGGACCATCACTACCCACTTTAGAGTAACAAAAAACATTGCTTTCCATGAAACCTCAAGAACATTTTCTCCAGGATGGAAACTCCCAAAAGACTTTGAAGAGTATTATACACATACCAATATCTTAATCTAATACACAATCCAGACCTTCACCCACTATGAAATTCCCAATCATAAATAACTCAATCTCTTACCTTGACGTGCTTTTTGGAAGTAATTCAGAAACCAATGAATCTGTGTTGAAACTCCTATGGAACCATTCATATGGAATCATGTGTTTTTCCTGGAAGGTATGCATGACATAAAGAGTGAATACGATACTAAAAAATTGCATTGTCTCTCTCCCTTTTGCTGATTGATAAAACTAACTCTGAAGGGATTGGATTTTTCCATCTAGCGGTCATGAGTTCAATCCCCATTGAACCTTCACATGCACAAATATTGTAGTCCCTTACTCCTGAAGCCAATTGAAAAATGTACATAGACAAGTCACTAACCATGTTTCTTTCTAAAAATTGTACTAATATTTTACTATACTTTTGACCTCCAGACATTGCCATTTTTCACATTTGCAAATCAGACAGGTATTGATATGCTGGATACAACCTTGGTTGCCCTGCAAGATATATCATTGGAAAAAATACTTGATCATAATGGCTGCAAGAGGATGTGTTCATATTTTACAAAAATTATGCAGCAAGTAATGCATTCCTTTGAGACTATGCCGCTACCTTACATTGAGTTAAATTGCAAATATCCACGGTATTAACCAATTTGTTCTTTTTCTTTTTGACAGGGTTATGCTTATCTACCTGCTGGAATGTGCATTTATAGTATGGGCAAGCCTATTTCATGTGATCGATCTATAGTGTGGAAGGTACTTAATGATGGAAACAGTACTCACTACATAGCTTTCATGTTCCTAAATTGATATTTGGTGTGACCAGTTTTTGGATGTAAATTCAATGGAAAAGCCATGTTGGGATTTCATCTTCTGAACAAATGGGTTTACTGCCTTTTGAAGCTTCTGTAACTTTAATTTTTATGCCAACTGGACAGAAGAACCCTACTAAAATATTTTATAGGATCTAATGGATCATGTAAGCAGCATCCTTTGGATGCATTTTCTTTAATTTAAGGAAATATGCTTAGTTGCTAATACCTGTTAGTAAAGTTTCTTTGTTGGGATTTTTGATATTTTGAATTTGCAATGACCTCAGCTTCATTTACCACCGATGTACTCAAAAGAAGCATGTACAGTTCTATCTCAGAAATACATCTAGTGGTAGCTGAGGTCACATCCTTTTGATAAGATTTTGGGACGTATCTCCATTTTTAATTATCAAAATGGGATGGTAAAGAAGAAAATATGCTCCTATTTTGTTCTTGCTAACAGTTTTCAACAATCAGTATTTCTCCTTCATTGTATAGAAGTATGGAATCCTCTTGCATATGGAGATGGATCCATAACAAAAGGACCAAACCAGGAGTCTTTGAGAATGACATCTAGATTCAAATGAAATCGACTGAAAGGGGAATATAATAACTCAGATTATCTCAACTTCTTGAAAAATACAATCAAACAGAAAATTTCACAATAATCATAAAGTCATCCCATCCAATGCCCAAACTCATTGATCACAGAGATGTGTTGTGAACCTTAAAGAAAAGGGAATGCAAACGTGACTACTAGATAATTAGTTCCAAGCACTATGGATGGTTGTAACTGATTTCATTAAAAAATCAAAGTGCAGTATGGAAAAGAAAAATCTTAAAGAAGCATAATGCATTAAAGATGATACTAAAATTTCAAGTCAATGGTTTTCCATACCAACAGTTCATCTGCACCATAATATTTTGCTAGTCCACTCACAACCTACCACACCTTTTCTTCTCCCACATCTATTTCCTCAACAAGTAAACGGTTACATAGGGAAAACCAAGGTACAAGTCAATAGCAGCCAACATAAGTAAAATATAACAAATTTCCAAATTTTTCATTTTTCATATTAGAGAACCAAGAGGCATAACTAATATCTTTTGGATCATTACCACACTTACCTATCAGCTGATGGGTGCTTCCTATGGAAATTGAACCCAGTGATAGAACAATTACACTCACAACAATTATCAATTGTACATGCAAAATCACTCACAAAAGAGACTGAATATGGAGCTGAACACTAAACTGTATTGAATTAGTGTACAATAGCCAACCCTGTAACATCATAGGCTGCCACAATAAATAATTACATAAGGGATTCCAATGCATGAGGAGGAAATTCAAATCTATTCAAACGCAAGCTTACTAAAATTAAGCAAATCCCCCATAGGTGCATAAAGCAATTTCCAAAACAGTCAAGGAGCTCACGAATTGGAAAAAGCACTTGGGAAAGCTAAAAGGTAATGGAAGGAAAACTCATACATTCTTCTCATAGGAGAAAAGAGTGGAGGATGTGGAGGACAAAAAACTAGTTAACCTCACCTAGTCAAACATTCCCAATTGCCTTAAAGCACTGAAAAAGCAGGCAATAAAGCAGAAAAAACAGAACGGCGCTTAGGAGGCCAAGAATAAAGCAGATTTGATTCCATGAGCTTTACCAAGCACTCCATGAGTCAAAATTAGCAAGTTTCACCACTATGGATGTGTATATGACAACTTGCATATGATGGAACATAGAAACTAGGCAAATAAGACAAAAATGGATTAATTAATGTCTAAGGTAGCTAACTATGGGTTGATTATTCTAACACCCCCCCTTAAGCCCGACTTATGAGTAATATATCAAAAAATAATAGGGCCTATCAACAAGGCTTAGTCACCCTTTACATACTGCATGTCCATTTAACCAAGGAAAGAAGCAAAAACCCAGTGGGAAAATCCTCCCTTAAACATGGACTGTAAAACAAAATTTGGAAATCTTGGCGTCACTCATGCTTCATAGCATGATCAGCAATCCCTAGCAGTGATTTGAGATTGATGAAATTATTCTCACAAAATGCTTTGGGGAAGATATCAGCTACTTGTTCTGAAGATGAACAAAAGAGTAGACGAATGGTGCCATCATGCACAAGCTCTTTGATGTAGTGCATATGGATCTCAATGTGTTTGGTTCTTTGCTTCTGAACTGGATCATTGCAGATTCGAATGGTACTTTGGTTATCACAGTAGATAGTATTTGAGTATTCTGATTCGAAGCCACACTCTCCAATTAACCCCTGCAATCATAAACATTGAGTTGTTGCATTTACAACTCCTCTGTACTCTGCTTCTGCAGATGAGAGTGCAATGGCACTCTGTTTCTTGCTTGACCAGCTGATTGGCCCTTGTGTAAGCATGAACACATATCCTGATGTGGAATTTTTGTCTATGCTATCAACTGCCCAATCACTGTCAGTAAACCCAATCAAATCAAGATCAGATTTAGCTTTATAGAAGATCCCATGTGTCCTTGTTCCATGAACAAAGTTTAGGATCCTTTTGGCTGCTTTCCAATGGATCTCATGAGGCCGATCCATGTATCTAGAAGCCACACTTACTACATAATAAAAATAAGTTCTAATATGTGTAAGATACAACAAAAATCCAATCAATTGCCTATACAGTGTATTGTTTACCATAGGTGAAGAATCAACTTCTTCCAGCTTCACTCCTAAAAGGAAAGGAGTCTTGCTTGGCTTGTAATCCTTCATTCTGGATTTGTTCATCAAATCCAAGGCATACTTGGACTGGTGCACCTTTATTCCAGCTTTGGTTTGAGCAATCTCAAGCCCCAAGAATTGGCTTAAGAGCCCCAAATCTGTCATGGAGAAGGCTTGGTTCATTGCACCCTTCAAGCAAGCAATCTCATCCTTTGAGCTTCCTGTAATGAGAAGTTCATCAACATATAACAAAATGATCATTAATGAACCATTAATTAACTTCAAATAGACATTTGGATCTGATTTGCACCGAACAAAATTCAATGATAGCAAAAAGCTATCAATCTTGGCATACCAAGCCCTGGGGGCTTGCTTTAGCCCATACAATGACTTCCTCAACCTGCTCACAAGAGATGGGTTAGTAGAAAATTCTTGAGGCTGCTACATGTATATCTCTTCAGTGAGATCTCCATTCAAGAAAACACACTTTACATCCATGTGATGTACCTCCCATTGCTTCGAAGCTACAATGGCTAAGGCTAGCCTGATGGAGTCCATTTTTTCCACTGGTGCAAAGGTATCATTGTAATCTATGCCATGAACATGTGAGTATCCCTTAGATACCAATATGGCCTTTTAATTTAGAGGTGAACCATCAGCAGCAAATTTGGTCTTGTACACCCACTTACACTGAACTAGCTTCCTCCCTGGCAGAAGATCTACCAGCTCCCAAGTGTTGCTCTTCTGGAGTGAGATGAACTCTTCCTTCATGGATGCTTGCCATATTGGATATCCTACTGCATATTCATATGTCTAAGGATCTGATTCCACCATCAGATAGCATTTCTCAGCAAACATAGGATCCTTCATGCACAGAGCACTCTCAAATTGAGATCTAGTCCTCCTAGGGTCATTAGGATTCCCAGCTAGCTCTCCTGCTGCATGAATGGTCTTGGGTTCCCATTTTGGCCTTTTAGGGATTCTAGGATCTGAAATAAATGCATCACTATCAGACATATCAGAATCAGCATGTTCAACAATCTCTTCACTTACTTTCAGAGGACCTGGTGGTGAAGAGGCTTCTCCAATTTCCACTACTGCTAGGGGTTCTTCTTGAAACTGAACACACCTTTCAATGAAGGCTTTGTTTGTGCTCAAATTTATCAGCTTGTACCATTTTTAATCTTTAGAGTACCCAACAAATAGACACTCTTGGATTTGGGGCTGCAAAGCCTTTCTCTTTTCTGTTGGAATTCTAGCCCAAGCCCTTGAGCCAAAAATCCTGAAATGGGTCACATCTGGCTTGTGCCCACTCCATGCTTCAAAAGGAGTGATACCATAAAGCTGTTTATGAGGCACCCTATTCTGGATATAGGCTGCACAGTTTATAGCTTTGGCCCAGTACTTTGGTGGCAAAGTTTTGGCCTCCATCATGCATGTTGCCATCTCCTTCAGTGATATGTTCTTCCTCTCAGCAACACCATTCTACTATGGTGTGTAAGGGATAGAATGCTGCATCTGAATACCTGCATCTACACAATATTGAATAAACTCAGACTTGACATACTCACCACCATTGTCAAATCTGAGGACCTTGAGTTTCCTCCCAGACTGGTTTTCAACCAAAGCCTTAAAGACTTTGAAGAGGCCAAAAACTTCAGACTTGTGTTCCAGGAAGTAAACCCAGCAATACTTGGAAAAATCATCTATGAAAGTCAATGCATATTTGGCCTGACTCATGGACATATGAGGGAATGGGCCAGCAACATCACTGTGGATCAACTCGAGGGGTGCAGAGGTTCTCTCATGACTAGCTCTCTCAAATTTATGCTCTGGGTGTTTTCCTAGGATACAACCTTGGCAGACTCCTTTGGAAAATTTTATCTTGGGTAACCCTATGACCATCTCTTTTTCACTAAGATCAGAAAGATACTTGTAATTTAGGTGGCCAAATATTTCATACCAAATATTGCTTGCCTCATTAGGATGAATCAGAAGAGCAGAGGGGTTTGAGTAGGGTAGGAAGTGTGAGAACATGTATACCTTCGAAGTATGATTTGCAACTCCTTTTGCAATGACTTTACCACTTGAGATCTCTATGATCTCAACTTCATTAGGGGAGAATATGAAATTCTTTAGAGACCCAGTGTGAGTCATCTGATACACTGATAAGATTGTTGGAGGCAAGACCAGGAACATACAACACATTGCTGAATTGACCATGATCAAGATCAATCCTTCCTTTGCCCAAACTTTTAGTGAGAGAGTCATCTCCCAGTACTATTGGTGGACCTTTCGACATGTCAAGTGAGGAGAATGCCTCCTTGGTCGAAACCATATGTCTTGAAGCTCTAGAATTAATGATGAAACTAGGCGAGCTTGATGTGCCAGCAACCAATGCATGAACTCTCTCTCTGTCTTCTGAACTTGATCCTCCTTCTCTCTTCTTTGAGCTATCTGGAAGGGAGATGCCATTCTTCTCTAGGAGTTGGGTCAGCATGTCTGTTTTCTTCTTCATGTAGGAGCTTTTAGTATGATTGCCCTTACTGCAGTATGCGCACTTGCTCATTTCTCCTTTATTCTTCTTCTTCTGGTAGTTTTTATTGGAACCTTGAGGCTCCTCCGGAGACTTGTTCTTGTCTCTCTTTTGCTCAGGTGGCTTTTTAGCTTTCTTTTTGCTTTTTGAATCCACCCTCAAATATCTAGCAACCAGAGCTTGGTCTTTGGATGGTTTGATGGTGCCCATCATCACCAACTTATCTTGTTCTTGTGTGAGAGATTCCATGAAATCTGCAAGGCTAGGCATCTTTCAGGTTCGAGCTGTCAACTTTGTGGCATAGAAGGTCGAAATAAACACTAAATAGTTAGGGCCAAGCTTCCAGAGTATGGCCAAGACCAACTGATCATCCTTCTTTTCGATCCCACATTGTTTTAGCTGCAAAACAAGTGCTTTGAACTTGGAGAAATAGAGTTGCAAGGATTCAAAGCTATTTGGACTCAGGGAGATCAGCTCATTCTAGATTTGATCTCCCCTCATCTCATCTGTCTTTCCAAAAATATCAACAATCTTCTCCCATACTTCATTCAGTGATGTTAATCCATCAAGATGGAAAAGGAGGTCTCTGGAAATACTCAGACACAAGAGACCATAGGCCTCATCCCTCCTGTTGTGCCATTTTATCTTCTCTGCAGCTGCATTGGGCTCTGCTTCTATTGCCATAGTCACTCTGTAGAGGCCTTTCGCTCTCAACAGTATCTCCATCTCTGCTTTCCATTCAAATAATTCGAAGGGAGTCAAGATGATCTTCTGAGATTGATCCATAGCTCTGAAATTGTCTCGGCTGTCAGTAGAAGGATCCCAGTCACTGATGTCGAACCTGCTAAACAAATTTGAAGGAGAGAAATCAATCTACAAAGGCTCTGATACCATGTGGAAATTGAACCCAGTGATAGAACAATTACAATCACAACAATTATCAATTGTACATGCAAAATCACTCACAAAAGAGACTGAATATGGAGCTGAATACTAAACTATATTGAATCAGTGTACAATAGCCAACCCTATAACATCATAGGCTACCACAATAAATAATTACATAATGGATTCGAATGCATGAGGAGGCAATTCAAATCTAGTCAAAAGCAGGCTTACTAAAATTAAGCAAATCCCCCATAGGTGCATAAAGCAGTTTCCAAAATAGTCAAGGAGCTCACGAATTGGAAAAATCACTTGGGAATTCTAAAAGGTAATGGAAGGACAACTCATACATCATTTTCATAGGAGAAAAGAGTGGAGGACAAAAAACTAGTTAACCTCACCTAGTTAAACTTTCCCAATTTCCTTAAAGCAGTGAAAAAGCAGGCAATAAAGCAGAAAAAGCAGAAGGGCGCTTAGGAGGCTAGAAATAAAGTAGATTTTATTCCATGAGCTTTCCCAAGTGCTCCATGAGTCAAAATTAGCAAGTTTGACCAGTATGGATGTGTAGATGACAACTTGCATATGATGGAACATAGAAACTAGGCAAATAAGACAAAAATGGATTAATTAATGTCTAAGGTAGCTAACTATTGGTTGATTATTCTAACATGATTTCATTAAAAAATCAAAGTGCATTATGGAAAAGAAAAATCTTAGAGAAGCATAATGCATTAAAGATGATACTAAAATTTCAAGTCAATGGTTTTCCATACCAACAGTTCATCTGCACCATAATATTTTTCTAGTCCACTCACAACCTACCACACCTTTTCTTCTCCCACATTTATTTCCTCAACAAGTAAACTGTTACATAGGGAAAACCAAGGTAAAAGTCAATAGCAGCCAACAAAAGTACAATATAACAAATTTCCAAATTTTTCATTTTTCATATTAGAGAACCAAGAGGTATAACTAATATCTTTTGGATCATTATCACACTTACCTATCAGCTGATGGGTGCTTCCAGGACTTACGAATAACACCAACCCGAATGTCAAGTATTGTCACGCTAGTTTATGTCTCTGTCTTATCGACCGGTTCCCTTGCTTTAGTTTTGTTCTCTTCCTTTTCCTTCTCCTTCTCCTTTTCCTTTTCTGTATTACCTACCGCATCATTCCTACTCTTTTCCATCTGAGCAGTACAAAATGAAAGAGATTTCAACCAATAAACATTAGAATCCATTTCATAAAATGACCGATTGAGCTCATGCCTGCACAGGAATATAATCACTATAATAACTCTTTGGAATAGCACTGCTATGTTCCAATGGGTTTGACTGATTGCATCTGCATAGTCATGGTATGCCCCGTGAAATATCATTGGATGGTACAAATTTAAATTCAAACATGGAAATAATTGGGAATACGAGGAAACATCTAGAATGTCAATTTGACCACAATTTATACTGGTCAAGTAGTTTTAAGGTTGTCCAATAATCTATTATAGACTGTCTTATGCATAATTTATTATGCACTTACATCATGTGGACCCACATCACACTTCTAGAATCAAGTCAGGTTACATTTCTCATCATAATATTCCTTTCTTCCTGTGATTTTAAGCTATTATTTGGCACATTATAGAGATATAATGCAAACTCTGTCCAGTAGCTATTTTAATTGGGGCCATAATAGTATCTATTCCTAATGTATCATAAGCCTCAGTATTTGTTACTGGAGTGGTGATCAATTACCATGGGGCGACCTCTGCTAATGGGATTTCACCCACTTCATTTAATCATCTTTCATCCCTAGAGGTTTCATCATAGTATCTTTTATTTTGCATTTTATTCCCAAAGGTTTCATCCTTTTGTGTTTTCCTTCATTTTCATCGATGGAGATTTCATCCTCTTATAATTAATTTTTTGGTTGAGACTTGAGCGTAAACATCATTAGTTTGTGGATCTACAGATCTTTGAGCTAGACATTGAGTGGCACTAACCTCATGAGTTTTGACCATTTGAAAATGAACATCAAATAACACTGTCCATGTCAGTTTTGGCCAACTAAAAAGCTTGTTGATAGCCTCATTCTATCCCTATCTCAAAAGGAGTAATAGGAAGGCTAATCACCACGGTCCCCATAAGCCTGAGCAGGTGTATCGCATACAAACTAAGTTTTTTTTCAAGAGAAGGAGCTCAATCTATTAGAACAACTAGCTAGGATACCAAAACAAGTGTGGCACGAATTCTCTTGCAGTGACATTTTTTTAAAATTTATTTTATATCAATTTTTTTATCATCTTGTTTTATATATATATATATAATTTATGATGTATAAATTATATTTTAAATATAAAATTAAATATAATTTATATTTATTACAAATTTTATATTTTTTAATTAATTACAAAATATGATGAAAATATAACAATATATTTATGATGTTAAATAAGCATCATAGCAGCATTGCGCTTAATTTTACTACTCAAAGATTATGAATAATTAGATTAATCATCAAATCTAAGAGTTCATATCTCCAAAACAACAACATTAAGTTAGAAAGTACTTAGTAGAAGCCTATAATTTTACTATTGAGAAAATATTAATAATTAGATTAACCATTAAATCAGATCAAAAGGTTCATATCTTCACAATAACAAAATAACAACATTAACTTACGAGGAACTTAGTAAAGTCCTATATTTAATATCGGACTACAATCTATCTTATTTTTTCATAAATTTTAAAAAATCTAAAAATTAGTCATAAATTCATACTCTGATACCAAAAAAATATTAAAAAATCTAAAAGTTAGTCATAAATTCATACTCTGATACCAAAAATATCTAGATGGACTTTTAATATTCACTCTCTTTTTCAGAAGAAAATATGAACTCTCTATTATTATCCAGTGGAAAATTTTGTACTTTTAATGGGCCTAAATAAGTAATGTTTGGATACTTTGTGAGATGGGATCAGTGGAGTGGCACACGTGTCTGCCTAGGGATTCAACATATCCCACTTTATTTCTTCATCTTGAATTTGGCTTTCCTGTCCTAATAATTGAAGACAAATTCTAGGTACACTGCTTTTGGCCCTATTCTCCTTTCCAAGTTATATAGGCCTTCCGTTGAGAGAATGCCCAATCTATTTCTCATAGATTTTCCCAGAGAAGAAGTTGGGCACTGTAGTAAGTATTCTAGCCTACTTTTATGATGATGTTGCAATGGAGTATAACTATTGGTGTCATGCTGCTCCTTGTTTCTATTCATTTATAGGTAATCAAATCCAAAAACTTCAGCAGACTCTTCTGGTTTTTTTTTTTTGGTTTTGAGTTTAATATATGTAGGAGAACAATTATGGAATCTCATAATGAGGAGATCTGATTTTTTCTCCTGAAATTGGTCAGGAAGGAGAAGCAAGGCAACAAAACTTTGTGTTGATTCATGGACTTGGGCATGGAGCCTGGTGTTGGTATAAAATTGTAACTCTGCTTAAGCAGAAGGGGAACATAGTGGCTTCCTTGGATCTCACCTCCAATGGGATAAACAAGGCAGCCTCTATAGAACAGGTCAATTCAATTGCACACTATGTAGAGCCACTGTTACAACATATCAGCAACCTCAGCAATGATGAGAAGGTACTTGGGTTCTAACCTATAACTTGTAGGCTTGGGAATAGTGATTATAAACCAAAACTGATGACAGGATTATGAATACACCATATTGGATGTTTTCATGATGTTTCTCTCTATTGTTCTCATGGTGTCTTTACTTTAAAAGTTTGGATGTTTTCATGATGTTTCTCTCTATTGTTGTAATATCGTCCTTACTATAAAAGTGTGGGTGCTTTATGATGTTTCTCTCTATTGTTGTCATGGTGTCCTTACTATAAAAGGTATGGCAAGCATTTGATGCTCTTTTATCCTTTTATCCTTTCCATTTTAAGATGGCAAAGTTTAGGCTCAAGACAGGGATTTGTATTTCTCATTGTGGCTTGGGAAGTCTACAAAATAACCCTATCAAGAGGCTTCTCATTGCATTGTATTTCATATTTGGAGAACAAAATATGATCAACCTTTTGTTATCCAATGGATAAAATTGCAGTTGAATAGCATAGGAGGGTCTGTCGTGATCATTACTGCACTAATGCTGAGATGCTCTGACAGTTTTGATTTTTGGCCATTTTGTACAAACTCATTTTATTATTGTTAATTATCCTCCAAAAAATATATATATGATAAACTGCTTTATGCACTTCTCATTTGATCTACTATTTGCAGCTTGTATCCACCTATTCTAAGATGAAATTTGGGAGCTATGTGGACATCGATATTTCTTTTTTTCTTGGTGTTCTATTTATGAGCAAATCCCACATTATAGAAAAAATAAGCTTTTTGAAATAAAACTGTTTTAAAAGGAAGTGCAATTAGATACTTTTTTAGCTGGAGGATGTTGATACTCTAAGAGCTGAACTTCAAATAACAGCTTCTCAAAAATTTTGCTTTGTATTTCTAATTTAAGTGGCATGTGGCCCTTCATGTACTAACTTTTGAGAAATGGTGTAGATTCACAAAAACTCAAGATTGCACCAAAACACATAGCACTATAGAATAATGCACTTCATTCAGCACAAGGGGAAAAAACCCAAAAATAAGCATTAATTCAAGATAACCTTCTGTAAGTATAAATTCAATATAACAAAACAGCAAGGCAGAAATGTACATACCCTCAAGTTTGAGTCATTTGTATTTACACTAGCATTGATTACTGATGTGTTTTCTCCCCCTCTTGCTTTCTGCAATAAGCACCAATGATATTTCTCTCAAGTACTCTCAATTTTTTTCATGGACATGAGTAAACACTATTGAAACTACACTGCATAACAAGTATTTGCAACTATTATATAAGCTAAATAGATCCATCCATCAAGTAACACATTCACAATGCATGGAATATATCACTACTCTGAGTAGTTCTATCTATAAATCTATACTCAACATAACTTAAATTTACATGAGGTACATTACCAACATAAAAACTCAAACCAAGACCATGGCCACACAACAGAACATAAATCATAATCAATCAATGTTCTCACACTAAAGTTTGTCATTGACCCAAAATTATGCATAAAAAAAAGCATGTTGCAAAGGTTGACAGCAATGAAAAGCCTATGTTCTAGAATGATTTTTTTTTTCAAGACATCAAAATAGTCATAAAAAATAGTCATTCTATTAAAAATCCTCTCCGAAGACATCAAAATAGTCATAAATAAATGTAAAGGAGGTCATGGATCCTCCAATTTGGTACTTGGGCAGAGAGTGGCATTCCAGAAAATTACAGATCCAATTCCCTAGTTGAATAAATATCCAAGTTTTTTAATAAATAACGCAATGTGTTTTTAGCCCCCATTGAAGAATTAATGCTACAAGAACCTACAGATCTTTAACTTTCATATCTATGGCATGTTGCAGTAGTAACACTAAGGATTCGTATTTGGTGGTATTATATATTATAATCAAGGTGGTGGTGAAAAGAGAAATGCTGCTTAAATTGCTAGTGAAACAACTCGATCTTCTTCTTCAACAGTGACAGGAAATGGGACAACTGACTCTGCCTTTGTGTTTGCTCCTACCTTTTCCCTAGCCCTTGGTTTTGCTCGATCAACCAGATATATAAATAAATAGAATTAGTATTAATACTAACTAAGTCTCTAAGTTTACTTAACACCCACCGGATAATAAATAAGGAAAGCATGTGTGCCTAAACATGAAATGAAAAAATGAAATGGGAAACTGGGTCTAAAGGTTACAGGGATAAGAAACAATTTGGGTTTCAGACATGGGGTATAGGGTTTTAAGATACCCAATGACATAAGCTTTGATAGGTATGACTGACAACGTGGACAGAAAAAATGGCCATTATCCCTCACTATCAATGGCTTGGAGTGACCAAAACCAGAAAATATTTCTAAATCTACCCCCATAAAAGAATCCACCCACAAGCACAAGCGCCTCCTAAAAGAATCAAGTTTAACGAATGTTTTGAAGGAATTTCCATAATGAAACCTTAATTGCTTCAAGACTGTAGTAAAACCCATGGGATCCTTATCAATAAGAGATAAATACACTCAAAAACTCATTCCAAAATGAACAATCGAAGCAACGAAAAATCAAGTTAACCAAACATCTTCGTCTGTGCAAATGGGAATAAACTGGAAATTACATTTAATGGAAAAAATGGGAATAGTTTGATGAACCTACCTCTGGTAATTGGATTCCCAATTGCTATTGCAGACGATCCATAAATGATGCTCAACAGACCTTGGCATGTGTATCAAAGTTTCAAGTTGTCATTCCAAATAATATTATGCCATTTTTTTTAGTTTTTATTTACATCATGAGGGTTTAATGTCAACATGGAAACTCCATTATGAATGAGTATAGTCCACTATTTTTTTATGTTTTTATTAAAGGGGGGGGATTTTGATGGTTGAGACCTCATGCAAAGTAAATTTTAATGCTAATATCCCTTCTTTTAATATGGCATCTCCATCGATGGATTTTATATTGAATTATTCTCCATGTCATTACTTGGATTTTGAGGTTTATTTTAAGTTTGGATAATTAAGTTTATTTTAATTTAGATTATATTAAAATTTGATTGAAATTTTAATTTATTCGGTAAAAGACAATTCCATCGAGTATCTGCAAAAAGATACATCCCTAACCTCTAGATTTAGCACATAGTTTTATTGAAATCATCGCTAAGCATAATATTCAACTGTTCACCTCAAAAAAGCAACCTATATATTTTAACCTCAACTTCAAAAAGGATTTCTTATATCCATGTTTTCTTTAAACTAATTGTCAAAGTTCTCTTAAAGGGATTTGGGGATGATTCTTAAATAAAAGAAAAGATGAAAGAAATAAATTAAACCAATATCCACTAATGAACAAATTAGGTCAATGGTACTAGTAAATACAACAAATAATAGTATTAAAATAAGTAGTGCATAGGGCATATCTTCCCAAAAGAAAAAATAAAAAGGATAATATAATGACAAAATTGAGGTAGATCATTAATAGATAAACCCTCTGTAATAGAAGATATTCCTAAAGGTGAAAACAATTGAAACATGCCTGATAACCAACAGAAATCTCAAAATCAAGCACAAGAGCTTCCCTTAATGTGTCTAATTCTAACCATGAGTCAGTTTGACTATCTTATAGATTACCCCATGTATGAACGCTCTCTTAGAAAACCTCTTATCTACACAATTTGGGAGTATACCCAATCTTCCCTATTGATGCTGGAAAGGTCTAGATTGATTCAGCTACAATATCCCATCCATTTCTAGGTCCCTCACACTCCTATTTAGTGCATGGAATACTTTCTCCTAATCTTACCTATTTGTTTTGAGAATAACAAACCTGAGATTGAATTAAGAGGATCCTCCAATCATGTCCCAAATACCAAGGGCACTTTGATATGCCCAATGTGGAAACATGTTTGTAATTGGTGTCTACCAAGGACTTGCTAAGGTGATTCCCTATTAGTGGCCCTTCCAATCCACTTGAAATAAAGAACATACCGTAATAGAAAATATCAGTTAGTGTAACCCCTCTTTTCTTCCTAGGAAGAGTGCAAACATCCTATGCCACTAGAGAGAACCCTTTTCCACCTCTTCCTTCCTCCAAAGGGATCTCCACAGAAACATGACCATTTTTAATAGCTAGAGTCTAGGCATATATGTAAGAGTATAATACATTTCTTTCTAGATTCTAAAATTCTATCTTTCATAGAAAACATCCTAGTTAAGGGGAAATCCCAGTGAAATTATGCATGCACCTTGCCTTGAAACAATTTCAGAATTAATTTTCATTTCTTATCTGGAATTGTTAACTAAAAAGGCCATACCCAATGATCAGATAATTTTCCTTGGCTGTATAGGTTTCCATCCACACAACAACCAATTTAGATAATCCTCTTATCCAATAAAAATCACTTTTGTCTTCTTGTTTTCTACGACATTAACTACATTAACAAAAGGATTAGGCCACTAGAATTATGTTGCCCCTATTAGTTCTTGTGAGACCTAGGGTTAGGGATAAATCATCTATAAAATGCAATTACCCGTTAGTATATGCCTCACCATCCTTAGACCAACTAATTTTGGCTATGGTATGGGCGTCCCTAGCTCGATATGGAAGCTCCAACAAGGAAATTGGAACTCAAGGTCCCTAGTGTACTTAATTGTATTAAATAGATGCACCTCTATTGAGAAAATTTAGCAAATGGTGGTTAATCCTCAATTTTCCAGGTCTACTAAGAAAACATAGCAAATGGCGGTTAATCCTCAATTTTCATATGTTGTAATTTTTCCAATAACTACTTTTATTTTCGATATTTTGGGGAAGATAATATTTCAGTAAAACTAGGTTGAAATCATGTTCTTCCCTACTAACCCAACTAGCATAGTTGTTATAGTTAAGAGTTAGGAAGGATGTAAAAGAGTTTTATCATTCATGAAAATAATTAAAACAACTAGAAAATAATTACCTCAACCATAAGAATTCCCGGCATAATGGGTCTATCAGGGAAGTGGCCAATGAAAAAATTATCGTTTATCGTCACATTCTTGATGGCAATAACAGACACACCAAGTTTGCACTCCACCACTCGATCAACAAGCAAAAATGGAAATCTACAATCAAGTTGGATGAGTTAGATTATCTTGTATACCATTCCAAGGCCAAGCAAATAGACAAACACCAAAAATGTGCTCCCCCATTCAATCCACGGGCAAAGAAAAAAACTATAGGAGAGATTTAGACACAAACACTGTAAGAGGATATAAATGAAATATGTGCTTCTTACCTTCATAGTTCTCCTAGATATGAATATTTAGAAACAAATATTGTAATCTTCCCCTGCGATATAGCTTGCGAAGTGATCTTGTATAATTCCTCAATTTTGTACCTGGCTCACTAAAAAAAATTTGATGAGGAAATATCCCTTCCAAGTCTGATGATGGCCAATTGGGATCCACTCGAAATCGAAGAAGAAATATATCTTGCAGTGTGGGCATATACATTATAGTGTTTCTATAGATTAGGATATGTTGAATGACCGCACACACTGGTGTAGTGATGGATAACTCCTTCCCATATATTTTCCCTCCAAGGCTTTGGGAATCCCGACCTTTAATGGGGACTGCACAATTACCCAGATGACGTCATCCTAGTGGATCCAAAATGAGGTTTTACAGGATATAAATGGGGTTTATCTTGTGTGATAATCCTTAGTGATTGGGAAAGTTGGAGAAGATGCCTCTTCCATTGAAAAATACAAGATACTTCCCCACCAGTACTAGTTTTCATGTATGCCCCTAAAACTCATCCACTTGCCAAATTCATCTCATTTTGATCAGATTTACAATGAGTATTTGCAATGCCCAAACCCCAAATCAAATCAATGATTAACATGAAAACTACCTCAGTGAGTGGAGGCAAGGAACAGACGAGTCGAAAGGGGGCGCATCAAAATATGTTGAATTGTTTTGGCACTACTTCAATGGTGACTTCTTGGAATGCTCACCTTTTGGCATTACTTCAATGGTGACTTCTTGGAATGCTCAATATTTCTCTGGGTTTTCGCAGGTTTGGAATATATATCAATTAAATTTAGAAATTAAAAAAAAATTACCCTATAAATAAATTAATAAATGATAGAATGTTTTATAACCATTTCATCAAATTGATTCATTGTTAAATAAATATGGTTTCTTCTCTGATAAATATGCATGTGTGATTTATTTTGTTTTTGTAAAGGGTATTATGCAGATGTATATAATAGCATAGTAGTCTAAATGCACAATGAAAAAAAAAACTTTACCATTGAAAATAACGAGAAAGGAAATTTGTATCAATCTTAAATTTGATAAGAATTATTTTAGAATAATAAAACCGTTGATATCAAAAATTAATATTACACCATCTAATTGCAACAAAAAAAACTAAAAATTAAATGTAGAAATGAAAAAAACAAAAAATCAAACATATATATAAAAAAATCAATTAAAATATTGTTTTTGATGGTGACCTTTAGAAATGCAAAAAAACAAAAACTCACACATATATATAAGAAAATCAATTAAAATATTGTCTCCAAATTATAGATTTAGGGATGGAATAATGAAAATTGGTGAGATAAAAAAATTTGATGGTGACTTTAAGTGACATTCATGAGATATATTAGTAATAAATATTTCTAGTAGGTTTACAATCCATTAAAGCAAATAATATCATGTATTTATGAGTATTTTTTAAGCATACATAATAATGACAATGGATTACTCTTATTCCACTCTCAATTATGACTTCTTTTGAGATCAAGATGTTGGAATGGAGGGAAAAATAGACTCACTATTGCATGAAAGGAGACTGGAAATTAAATGCATCATCGATTTGGTGTCTTACTAGGGCACGTGATCACTAGCACTAAAATGATATATATATATTTAGACCCCCTCGTAAAAAATTGCAATATTTTCTATTGTTGAGCTATGACACATGACTAGGACATCATGAACATTAGCACTAAATGGATCTATATATATTTAGACGCTCTTGTCAAAATTTGCAATTTTTTCCATTGATGAGATGTCACACACTAGATGGTGAAGAGAAATTATGTGCAATTGTTGTGTTGGATCTCTGAAGATCGAGGTGCATGGCACCATTACAAAAAAAGAGTTTTCCAGCATATATATCATCTAGGATCTGGGATCCCAATATTATATCTGGAAATCAATATGAATGTCAAAAGCACATCATCTGTAATAATCCACAACACCCTAACACTATCCCGACCACCTGGGAAAAACACTAGATATTCCTAACCCCACAAATTTCATTTTGGATTCAGAATTGTTAACCTGCACATATTCAAAGATAGAAAGTAGACAATTTACAAAATTTACAAAATTGTAACAATTCATTGTCTNCATAAATGACTAATTCATATTATTCTAGGTAGTCATTTTTTATGTCGTGACTAAATTAGTCATTTATGTTAGTCATTTTTAACTCTGTCACTTATTATTTAGACATATTTGTTAACTGGTGACTAAATTAGTTGTTTATAGTTGGGTCAATAAAAATTGCTCATAATTAGTAGTAAATCACTTGAAAAACCTGTGGTGACTAGAATTTTTAGTCACCTAGTAGCTAATTCCTCATTTTGTACTAGTGCATATCAAGCCCTGGGGGCTTGCTTGAGCCCATACAATGATTTATTTAACCTGCACACTAAAGATGAATTAGAAACAATTCCTTCAGGTTGCTGCATGTAAATATCTTCAGTGAGATATATATTTAGGAAAGCACACTTCACATCGATGTGATGTACTTCCCACTGCTTTGAAGCTGCAATGGTTAGAGCTAGCCTTATGAAGTCCATCTTTTCCACTGGTGCAAAGTTTTCATTGTAGTCAATACCATGTACTTATGAGTAGCACTTGGCTACCAATATTGCCTTACATTTAAAAGGTGAACCATCAGCAAAAAACTTAGTTTTGAAGACCCACTTACATTGAACTAGCTTCCTCCCTGGGGGGAAATCAACCAGTTACCAAGTGTTGTTCTTCTGGAGCGATCTGAACTCTTATTTCATGGTTGTTTTCCATATTGGATAATGTGTTGTATATTCATATATCTGTGGATCTAATTCAACCATCAGATAGCATTTCTCAACAAATAGAGGATCTTTCACACAAAGGGCACTATCAAATTGAGATCTAGTCCTCCTAGTGTCATTAGGATTTCCAGCTAGTTCCCCAGCTGCATGAATGGTATTTGCTACCCATTTTGTTCTTGTAGGACTGTTAGGATCTATAATCAAATCATCATTATCATACATATCAGAATCATCAAACTCATTAGTCTCTTCACTTACAATCAATGGTTCTGGTGATGAAGAGGACTCTCCAACTTCAACTACTGCTAAAGAATCTTCTTGGAATTGAACAATTATTTAAATAAAAAATTTGTTAGTGCTCACATTTATCGGATTGTACCCTTTTGAATCTTTAGAATACCCAACAAATAGGCACTCTTGGCTTTCGGGTTGCAAATACTTCCTCTTTTTAGTTGGAATTCTAGCCCAAGCCTTTGAGCCAAAAATCCTGAAATGGGTCATATCTGGCTTGTGCCCACTCCAAGATTTGAAAGGAGTAATACCATCAAGCTGCTTATGAGGCACCCTATTCTGGATGTAGGATGCACATTTTATAGCCTCATTCCAAAAATTTGGTGGCAAAGTCTTAGCCTCCATCATGCAGGTTGCCATCTCTTTCAGTGATTTGTTTTTTCTCTCAGCAACACCATTTTGTTGTGGTGTGTAAGGGATCAAATGATGCATCTTTGAAATACTAAGTGAAATTATACATGACATAATCACCACCATTGTCATATCTAAGGATCTTGAGTTTCCTGCCAGACTGGATTTCAACCAAGGTTTTAAATACTTTGAAGAGGTCAAAAACTTCAATCCTATGCTTTAGGAAGTGAACCCAACAATACCTGGAAAATTCATCTACGAAGGTGAGTGCATATTTGTCTTGAATCATGGACATATGAGGGAATGGACCTGCAATTCCATTGTGGATCAACTCACGAAGTCCATAGGTTCTCTCATGACTAGCTCTCTCGTACTTGTGCTTTGGGTGTTTTCCTAGGATACAACCTTGAGAGACTCCCTTAGAAAACTAGATCTTTTGTAACCCTCTAACCATATCATTTTCACTCAAATCAGAAAGATGCTTGTTGTTAATATGGCCAAATATTTCATGCCAAATATTTCTTGCTTCATTAGCATGAATCAGAAGAGCAAAGGGATTTGAGTAGGGTAGAAAATTGGAAAACTTGTATACCTTCAAAGTGTGATAAAAAACACCTTTTGCTACAACTTTACCATTCAAAATCTCAGTGATTTTAACATAATCAGGGGAGAAGGTGACCTTCTTTGGAGACCCAGTATGATCATCTGATACACTGACAAGATATTAGAGGCAAGACCTAGAACATACAACACATTATTGAAACTACCATGGTCAAGATCAATCCTAACCTTCCCAAAACTGTCAATGAGAGAGTCATCTCCCAAAACTATTGGTGGACCTTTCAACATGTCAAGGGATGAGAATGTCTCCTTTGTCAAAACCATATGTCTAGAAGTTCCAGAATCTATGATGAAGCTAGGTGAGCTTGATGTGGTAGGAACCAAGGCATGTACACTCTCTCTGGGTTAGTCAGGACCAAGGTTAGAGACTATGGCCAATAATAGTTTTTCTTCTTTTCGATCCCACACTATTTAGCTACAAAACAAGGGCCTTAAACTTGGAAAACTAGAGTTCCAATGATTTAACTCATTCTCGATTTGATGTCCTCTCATCTCATATGTATTTCCAAAAATATCTTCAAGACTCTCCCACACTTCATTAGGTGATTTCAATCCATCAAGATGGAAGAGGAGGTCTCTTGAAATGCTCAAACACAAAAGACGATAGGCCTCATCCCTCCTGTTGTGCGATTTAATTTTCTTTGAAGATGCATTAGGCTCTCCCTCAGTTTCCATGGTCACCCTGTAGAGAAATTTTTCTCTCAAAAATATATCCATCTCATATTTCCACTCAAATAAATTGAATGGAGTGAAGATGGTCTTCTGAGATTGGTCCATAGCTCAGTAGTTGTGCCCTCCAGTTCACAGAATGCACTCCCAATCAAGATGTCGAACCTGAAATAACAATTTGGAAGGATATAAATTGATCTAAAAAGGCTATGATACCATGTAGAAATTGAACCCAATAGATAGAACAATAACAGTCCCAAAATTGCTAATCAAACATGCAAAATTCACACCAAAGGAGACTAAAATTGGAGCATAACACTAATCTGTATTGAGTCAGAGTAAAATAGCCAACCTTGTGAAGTAATAGGCTTCCAAAATAAATAATTATATGATAGGTTTGAATTCATAAGGATTCTATTTTAAATAGTCAAAAAGCAGGCTTACCAAAACTAGTCAAAACCCCCATAGGTGCATAAAGCAGTTTCCAAATCTATGAAGATGTTCATGAATTTTCTAATAAAAGTGAGAAATATAAATAGGGATGGAAAGACAACTCATACATGATTTTAATTGGAGAAAAGAAGGAGGATTATGTGGGAAAAAAATGAGGCAGTTACACCTAGACTAGCTTTTCCTTTTGCCTTAAAGTGACTATAAAGCAAGGCAACTTTTAGAAAAAGCAGATATGTGCTTTAAGGAATCAGGAATAAATCAAAATTGATAAAATTGGTTTCTAGGATGTTTTCCAAGCGCACCATGACTCAATTTTAGCATGTGTTGACTTCTAAGACATGTAGAAAGAAACTAGCATAGAATGGAATCTAGGAATCTAGGTAATAAGACAAAATGATTAATTAATGTCAAATGTAGGTAATATGGGTTGATTATTGTATTAAATACCTTATCAAGGTTGACCTTAATTATGCTAATGATGTTTCTAGAGTCGATTAAAACTGTGAGGTTATTCTTTTTTAGGTTTCCTTCAAGCTTCATTTTTTTATGTTTGGAGACTCCAATAATAGCGGCTAATGAGAATTTTTGGGTGTCATCCTCGATTTCTATTTGGCAGTCTTGTTGAATATTCACATCGTTCTCAATTGGTTCCTTTACTTCTAACTCTGCTTCTTCTACTTCATAGACATACAATTTCTTTTGCAAGCATGTGTTCTTAGGACCCCATTTGTCTCCAAAGAACTTACATTGACCATTGACCCGGTGATTGACCATTGACGGATTTAGTGTTTTATGTTCGACAATTAAAATTAATGCTAATGGTTCACATGCTAGCCAGGCACAATATAATTTTGGAGATCATGTAAATATGTAAATTAATAAAAATACCCACAACTAGCTATGTCACTGCAACAAAAGAGATGGGGGCATGATTTCACAAGGAATAGTGAGGGAAAATATCCAAACCCTTGAGCCAATAGAGTAAATCCAAATGTCAATGGGAGAACCCATAAAGATGTCAACTACCTTTTTTGTGTTATTCACCCAATCATTTATTTCTTCCTAAAATTGGTTAAGGTAGTTAATGCATGGGGAATAGAAGAGTATGGAAGTCAAATTCGAATTGGGGCAAGCCATCATTTTCGAAAAACATGATTTTGAATTATTGGGCAAGTTATCACCCAAAAATTGTTTCCCATCCCATTATTTATTCACATCCTCCATTTCCTCACGTAGTTGAAGCTTGTTGGGCTCTCTCCTTCATGTTTTCTATATTTACATTCATTTCCATGATTGGGAAAACCTGTTTTTCTATTGTTGAGAAATTGGGAAGCATATATTGACATTTTTATGTCATTTCCTCATTTTCTCCATTCCTATAAATCTATTTTTGTGTTGCAAACTGAATTGGAGAGAATACTCACGATTTTGGGTGTTTGTTGAGGCCGTTTTGGTCTCGTAATTCCCATAAATGGTTTGCAAATTCGTATTTCGCACCTAGGGTTGTTTTTCCCGATTTTCCATTTTGGTTCCCACAACATTTTTGTCCATACCCATCATTTTTTTTTGTTCTGTAACTTCTTTCTTTGGTTTGAACAATTAGGAGTGGAAGAGGCTAGAATTGGCTTGATAAATCTAACGAAGAGAGGAACCTCATAGATAGATCAAGATGGGTTGGCTATTCTTTTATGCACACCCTGAAGATCACTAGAAGGGAAGGTATGGCCTGAGGGACTATGTAACAGTGAATGGAATACTTCCTTGTGTTGGGTGTGTAGGTATTTTTTATTCCAAGCTATATAGAGGTGTCCATAGCTCTCTAGTTGAGCTCACTAGCTTAGCAATTAAACATTTCTGCTTCCTTAGCAGCCTAATAAACCCAACTGTGTTTTTCTTGGATGAATTTTGATATGTATTTGGCTATTTGTGAGCCTGTTGTTGTTCCCTGGGTCCTTATGGAAATCATTCTTAGCTCGTGGGTGGCAGTAGTGCTGAGATATTGATGAGCACACTAGCCTATGGTTGGCTAGAGCATTGCAGTGACATAGCTAGTTGTGGGATAAATCCTTTTCAAGATACATATTTATTGTGTATTTAAGTTCTGCAATTGTATTTGTTTATCAATTATTATGAACATACTGAATGTGTTGAGTGATATTTGCTTCCATTGTGTATTTGCATGTTTTATGCATCTATGTATGTAATTTATTTCAATGCATTTTCTTTTACTATGTTCATGGGGCTAGATTCTCAGTTTGATTGATAGCAATAGTGTAAGTCACGTCCTCTTCATTGAGTAGAGGGGAGGAAACATTAGAGGTGTATATATCACCAAGGCATAAAGGAGAGGGGTTTAGTGTCTAGTGTAAGGTGAAAATCGAGTATCACAACTATAATCAATGAAATATTCTTATTAATATCAAATCATATCCATCATCTCCTTTTATTAATATCATCTCATATTCATCAGCTAAAAGATCATTTTGCAACCTCGTGCTCAACACATAAATCCATTCTGCTTATATGCAACACCACATGGTTTTAATTTGAATCTGGACTATAGAAAATATGGTGACATGGGATCAAGAATGTAGTTTAAAATTAACTTTAACAACATCATTGCACTATAATTCACCCCACAAGGATGACCATAAATAGAATCCAATCTGCATACATATTTGGTGTAGAATTGTGAATACATAGGTAACCCCAATGCACCATCATATCAACATGTCACCAATTCGAAATCCCACCTTACAATACTACAAGGTAGATGTAATAGAGTTTCATCTATTACTCTAAGGAATCATAATGGAATGATAAATTCTCACAACATCAATAGCGACATAGTATCACAATTTAATGTAAGAAACAACAAACACTAAGGTTTCATGAGTGATATGACCTACCACACACCATAGAACTTGTATTTTTTTTAAAATCCTTGATCATGGTCGAATATCCGACAACCCTTCCCATGATATTCGACAATTTTTCCATACCAAGAATGGAAAATGTCATTGATTTTCCACTTTTATTTTTGTATATGTATTGGTTATGCTGTCGGTTATTCGTTGAGTTTAACGTCAGATATCATTCCTTCTGTAAATTATTGGGTGTCAAATATTCAAAGGGTATATGGTTGGATATCCAACATACATGTTTCATATATCATATGTGTATATTAAGATATTTGTGGTTAGATATCTGACAATGGCATGTCAAATATCCGATGAGACCAATTTGTTGTTAGATTTCTGACAAAAATCAACCAACGTTTATAAAACACAAGGCTTGTCCAATTATCGACAATGTAATGTGAAAAATCAGACATACATGCCGTCAAATTTTTGGTTCAAATTTTCATGTGGATCATCATGGTCCACAAACATCAAAATTTAAAAACCTAGAGTACTATTAGGGAGATCAATAACTCCTAAGAACAACCCCTTCACATGTGGAACCCAAGGACCTCCAACCACATTTTTTCTCCATGTTAAGCCATTATTTAATGATAATAATAAAATAATATTAATAATACTAATAATACTAATCATAATATATATTTTTCATGGTCTAGGAATCGAGTTCCACCATAAAACAAATAACCAAAATCAAATGTGTCTAAGGGTTACCTTCAGGATGTTACAAAAGTCTTGAGTCCCCTTGAAGTACCTTAGAAATCTTTTAGCAGCAGACCAATGTCCTTCACAAGGTTCTTGCATGAACTTTGAAAGGATTCCAACAACATATGAAATATCTAGTCTAGTGGTTGTGAGGTAGATAAGGATTCCTACAAGCTATTGGTACTTGGCCACATCCTTGAATTCCTTCCCTTCAATTGATGTGATATTCAACATTTATTCCATTGGAGTTTAGAGAGGGTTTCATTCTATCATGCAAAATATGTTCATCAGTTCTCTAACATACCTCTTATGGGATATGAATATCTACTTATGATGTTGACTGACTCCAATTACCAAGTAGTAATGAAGGTGTCTCATATATGTAATTTGAAATCCCTTCTTCAAATATTTCTTTACTGATGCAATATAACTATCAATGTTCCAGTTAGCACCCTGTAATTTTCCTATGATTGTTGTAGGAAGGCACAAGAGTAACCATTTCAAACTAATCTTTATACTGTAGTCTAGCCAATACAGTCAGAGAGGGCTCTCTCATTGTCACAATAACATTCTCATACACATTTGGGTTTAAGCAAGGATTCAGAAGGCTGTATTTCTGTTGAGAACATATTTGATTGTAAATTTAAATATAGTAAGACAAAAAGATCTCAAAAACCATTGGACAACGGAGTCAAATTCTAAATAATTCAAGTATATTACTGTAAATAATGAACCATGATTTTCCCTTTCGTATCCTGAGGAAAATTAAGTGTAACATTGGGCCAAATATATTCAAGTGGTGGTAGGATAAGGGATAAAAATTCCAGTGCAGCAAGGGGCACCTATCTAAGTATGAATCCCTTGAAAACACTTTTAGAAGAACAACAAATAAGGAAAATGATAGAAATGGAGCATCTAACAATGATGAATTCCACAACAATCATAAAAGACACATTACAAATGCTATATCTTATGAAAGGAGATCTTAACAAAATGATTTTATTACACACAAATAGAAAGAATTAGTAGGAATTGACACATATGAAAATGATATAAACAATAAACACAAACTAAATATTAACACCGTGATGAATCTCATAAGCTCAGAGAAGATTTTTTCATTATCACTCCAAATAAAGCTTACAGACCTAAGCTCCGAGCAAAGGGGCTTCAAAAAATGAAAGTGTGATCCTCTTTACGTCTTCCGAAGAGGTTACATTTATAGTTTTATGGATCCAAAGACCAAACTTGAAATAGAGCCTAATTAGGTTACAAAAATAGGGAATCAATCCTGAATCCTCATCGTATATCCTAACATCTATGAGATGGCACATTCACTATGATTTCTACATGAAACAGGGAATATGGAATATCGAGCATGCTTGATAAAAATAGTAATGTGACGGTTGGGTCTCAGGATTGCTTGACATGAAAATGACAGTTTAGAACCCTTCCAATAGTTCTCTGCTGACTCATCTCTACCAATTTCGCCTCACGCTTACACGTGTAGGGTGTATTTTGTCCTTCCAAACCTCGTGACTGTCTTCCACTACTATGGAGATGGTAATTCCAAGGTGTCATTTCATTCACCAACACACGTAGATCGATGTGGTACTTGTAAGAAAATATTTTCAAATGTGCACATCCTTCTTTGAATACGAACATGATTTCAAATTCGTTGGCCAATTTGTCTACAATTAGCCTCCTGGATAGTGACTGATTCATATCTTAAAAATTCGTGTGTTCTAGCCTGCATGAAATCATTTTTTCATAGTATCCATATTTAGTTAACATTTCCCCCTTTTCTTTCCAAAAGAAAGGGAGTCCTTCCTTAAAAAATGGGTCAAACATATCAATAAACAACTTCACTTGGTGTGCCAAAATATCAACCTTTGCATGGATTGTGTCCAAGTGGTGATATTTATTTATGACCATCCTATCCCAAGTCATGATTGAGATCCTATATTTGACATTTTATTTCTTTAGGTCATTCTCTAACAGATTATTCAGAAAATCAATAGCATTTTTGGCATAGTCAATTGGTTTCTTATTCAACTTTTCTCTTGCCATTGTTAGAGCCTGTCTAGATGAGTATATTACTAATTCCTTATTTAAGATATAGTCCAATTATGGTCTTAATTTGTTTGATTATTATATAATGGAATCCCATATAATATGTTTTTCCCCTTGAACCTACAGATGGACTAGCACATATTTCACCAATTTATCATTCTTTGTCTGCAGATCCTGACATTTGACCTCCCATGTATTAGACTTGGCTTCCCAATTTTTCCTTTATAGCTCCCTCTATAATGCCAAATTCTCTGCGGTCTTGTTTTGTTTTCTTAACCCAGTTAAATTTGTGGAAATTAAATGCAGGTGTTATAACAATTGCACTCACAAAAATTGCTAATCAAACATGCAAATTACACACAAAGGGGACTGAATATGGAGCAGAACACTAATCTGTATTGAATAAGTGTACAATATCCAAACTTGTGAATTCAAAGGATGCCACAATAAATAATTACATGAGAGATTCGATTGCATTCAGATGCCATTCAAATTATTCAAAAGCAGGCTTACTAAATCTAGTCAAATCCCACATAAGTGCATAAAGCAATTTCCAAATCTTCCTAGGAGCTCACAAATTGGAAAAATCAATTAGGCAAGCTAATAGGTGATGGAAGGACAACTCATACATGCTTTTATTAGGATAAAAGAGTGGAGGATGATGAGAGAAAAAAACAAGTCAACTTCACCTAGTCATACTTTCCCTTTTGCCATAAAACTCGGTAAAAGCAGTCAATAAAGTAGAAAAAGCAGATATGCGCTAGGGAGGTTAAGGAATAAAGTAGAATTGATTCCAAGAGATTTCCCAAGTGCTACATGACTCAATTTTAGAAATTTTTACCATCTTGTACATGTGGACGACAACTTGCATAGAGTGGAATATGGAAACTAGGCAAATAAGACAAAAATGGATTAATTAATGTCTAAGGTATCTAACTATGGGTTGATTATTCTAACAAACTCTAGGTCCTTTAAGATTACTTGTGACATGCCTTGTACTATGTCCTATACACTAGATTGAGCCATAGGAGAAATAATTATGTATTCAAGCTCTTTCTCTTTCTCTTGTAACTTACTCTTCATCTCATCATATTTTCCTTTTAAATCATTTTCACTTTCCACCACCAAAGTCATGTATTTGTGCCATTGCTTTTCCTTATCAACAAAATTTAGTAATTTTTCCTTACAATCAGTCAATTCATTCTTCATACCTTATTTTTCTTTCTCCATCTTAGCAAGTTCAGCTCCTTCTATTAACTGAGTAGAAGGTATTTTTAACTTCTTTTTTAGCAACAGGATGGTATTCTCCTTTTCATCCAATAGTTTTTCCATGCCTTCTCCTTTATCATCCTAACCCATCGCAGCTAGAATATTTGTTTGCAGCTTTTTAATCTGCGTCTTGTGTGCTTTATTTTCTACCATTCCCTATCTTATTTGTTTCTCAAATTTTCTTTTAGTAATTTCTAGCTTAGATAACTTCAATGTGGACTTTAACAAGATTGTATACAAAATATCCCTAGTCTGTTTGTGAAAATGAATAATTTCTTGGATAGGAATGTCCTCTGGGTCCATACTTATTTCAGAAACCTTGATATTGGTTTCTAATGACAATTTCAAGTGTTATGGACCTGGTCCCTTACAACAATAAGTGACACATCTTTATTTGAGATATTTCTTACTTCAGAGTATAGCTTCAGTGCTTCATATGAAATCACCTTTGTTTACTTATACTTATCCAACAAATCCATCTTGTTCCTGAACTGTGATGTGGAGTTATCTAGCATGTCATCAAATAAATACTCTTTGACCTCAAAACTAGGTCCAATTATTTTCATGTTCTGCTTCCCTTTGTCCTCTAATGTAGTTTGGGCTATCTATCCCTCTGCCTCAATTTTATGCCTCTTTGGAGTCCTAGTAGTGTCATCTTCCTCTATGTCCATGGCATCTAAGAGATTCCGTTTACTTGTCTTCTCTAAGTGGTTGGAGAGAGGTGTAAAATCTGTAGCTACTGAAACCAACTGAGAAATATCAGGCATCAAAGAAGTAATGTCCTTTACATAAGATCTTGAGTCCTCCTGTACATCAGTATATTTAGGATTCTACTTTGGATAGTCATCCCAATTGGTAGCATCTTCCAACCCAACAACCTCTACATGCTTGAAAGGTTTTACCTTCACATATTTCCTCCTATTTGAGATGACCAAATAAGGGTCATAATCAACTGCAGGGTCTGTAGGAAATCCCATTTCTCTCAATAAGTTCTCAATCATTGGCAAAGCAGTTTTATTCCTGATATTAAAAGTCCCTAATTCCCAGGGATACTTAATATCAGTATACTTTTTGAATTTTAGGAAGTGTTATGTTTCTACTATCAATTTCTCCCTGATAAAATCCAAGGAGAACACTCTCGAAGTTAAAAAGGTTGGCAACATACATTGTGGATGAGTGAAGCCATTCAATCTGATGAGAGTCCCATTCTCAAATAAGAATCAGTCACTTACCTTGTTATCTATATAGAACTGCAAAGTAGTTCTCATCTCCGGTAGTACTATGGGAAGCCTTTCTAGAAAATGGCATTGTATACCTCTGACATGAGGAAGTTCATGAATTTTGAGTCATCCTTACTCATCTCCTCAGTCAGTACCATTTCTGGTACTGCAAGTTCTCTTCATTGAAGGAAAGGAACATTTTTAACAAATAAGATTGAAACCTAAAGGTTTTATTCTTGCTGAAGTCCATTAACTCAGAATGGATATTCTCATCTAAGAATTCGTTGAACTTAAGACATGATACCTGCGTTGCTTGAGCTGGATCATTTGACTCAATTGGAAAGGTGCTTAAAAAAAGAAAAATCATGAGAGTCTTAGTGATGTATTTATCGATGTCTAGACCTAGGAACTGGCTTAACATAGTAATAATGCACTCAGTTTCCTCATTAAATAGGTCAGAATCAATCAAAAAAGGTTGGTGTACTAGGTTTAATTTGGGTTTGAAGCATTTCTTGAAGAACTCTTGTTTCTTTTCTACCAAAAACTCTCTGAAAAACTGAAGTATAGGCTCTTATTTATAATCCTGGGTTTTTAGGGTAAAACCCTCAAGGGCTAACAAGGATTTTCTAATACCCAAAGGGATGATAGGGAACATGAATGTAGAGTTGTTAATGTCCATAATCACTCTCTTAGAGATAGAGAGTAGTTATTGGCGCACCAAGAAATGAATTTCGGGAAACTTAGGATTTGGTCAATTGCGAAAAAATGGAAGTAAAACCGGTGAATATTATGCACGTCAGTTCCCTATTCTTTGAGTAGTCTCAGCCTCTCCTTAACCTCACCAATGGGTCCATTCAGCAAAAACATATTCAATACCTCAACATATCTATCTTCAAAGGCTTATTCTAATTTCTAATATCCAGGGTCCTAAACTTCCATACTTTCAACTTGAGCCATTTTATAGTTTAGGAGGGGACAAAAGGCCTACCTCGCGATTTTGACAAATGGTAGAACAACGTCATATGATTTGGTTTCTCTTGCGCTATTTTGGCTCTTGTTTATTGATGTTGTAGAATAAAATAATGCTGCAAATTCACATGCATGGTACTCTTTATACCTTTTTATACCCTTATCCATCACACATATTTATCTTGCAAAAATATTTATGGTTGTAGTTCTAAACCTTGAATAATATTTAATTGTCGAAGGATACAACCTTTCCTAAGCCATCAATCTTTCCAAATGAAATTGACACCGTTAATTTTATCCACTTTGAGCTCCATTTTGCAGCCATCTTCTGTTTATCTCCCCTCGCATCTTAAAAATGTGAAACAATTTATGGGCGTAGATATTTTCCACAAGAGATCTCAACCATCCAAGGATGCGACCTTCACCTTGTTTTGCAATCCATCAGCTTGCTAAACCTTGCACACTTTCTCATCGTGAAATAGATCAGGGTCATCAATCAACCCCCCGCTAGATCTCTATCATCTAAAGGAGCGGTGTCTACCGACATTTCTCAACCCCGAATCATCTTATCTCTCACGCAAGTTTGGGAGAAGAAATACTTCTCCTATATAGATATTCCTCCTCTGGAATCCTGACTGTTAAACTGTACAGGCCTCAGGAAATTGCATAGGCCAAACATGTTTTTATTCCTTGTGCACATTACAGTTGCGAAATGCATCTCCACCTTCAATCTATCCTGCTCAAAATCATGTCCCTTCAAATAATCGAACCCTATAATATTTTGAGGCCTTGATACCCATTATCCTCCATACATGTGAGATTCACAAAATCTCCATCCTTTGTTGATCATGGACATCATTTAATATTGACCATTAAGATATGGAATGCTTAACGAAATTCACATATCTCCATAATTCATTTTTCGGTGCATCTTTCCTCAGTGAAATCTTCCTTATCCATTGATCTACACTGCCTATCATCCGACAGTTGATCCTTCTCAATGTTTAACCTTGTTTCACTAGAGTAAATATTCCTTAAAAACCATGCTTCTTTACTCGAAAAAATCTCTACCAACATTTGATTTTTTGTTTCCATGGATCTATGTCATTCATTCGTGTCACTCGATAACTATGAACAGATTTCCATATATGAACCAAAAGGAGGGGTTATAACCACAAGTTTATTCAATATTTGTATGCTTCACACCATGGGATCATCGATTTGACATTCAAACTTGAGATAAGACTCCCAAGCAACCTCAAAAAACACAAGACATGAAATTTTTTCCTATACCCCCTTAATTTTTACTAGTTTAGAAATTTCTAGGAGAATAAGTGGAGCTGCTCATGTAGAAATCTCCAATATTTAGCACAAGTGATAACAACGTCTTAAACTCATGGATGATATCCTCCCTATGAGGTAGAAAAGAACCACATAGACCAAGATCCTGATCTATTGGGTTGATCTCAATCATCTTCTGAAACCTCTGTCGTGCTCTGAAAGCAAAAATTGAACAAATGCTGAAAACAAACTGAAATAACTGCTTAAAATAAATGCTCATCAAGTTGAGCTTATTCACATATCCCTACCTTAATTACTGACATCAATTCCCAGTAAAGTAACCTTTTTTCTTTGCTTGAAGCCAAACAAGCAAAGGATTCCATAGCCGAATTTTCTCCTCATGCTTGACTAAAAACAGAAATGAAGAACTAAATGGTAAGAGGTTATGTTTGAAAATATGATCTTTACTACACATAGCTAACCCACCATTCTCACTACAAATATCCTTCACATATCTAGCCCCTGGATCATGAAAACTTTTTAAAATTCTGTGATGCACCTTCCATGACAAGGTTTCTCCATATATTCAACTACTCGATCATAAAATCTATGGCAGTCTCCAAATATTTCTGTCATCTGCTTGGCCCAATACTACTGCTCAAATTGTACCTCTATCAGCACCCCCTCAAGCTGTTTTTCAACATAATCATGCAAGGAATGCTCATGAAAACTTGTAAATGAGACATTAGCTACTTCATTCGAAATGTCATAATTTAAAACTTGATTTCTTTCACGCATTTCATAGGGGATATATTTAATAAAATCAAGTGAAATAAGCTCCTATTGATATAAGAGTTCTGAATTGGAAGAACAAGAAGAGACATCCCATTTAGGACCCTCATCCTCTAAGTAGCTATCCTCATATTTATCATATATTGGTGGACTAAGATCTTCTTCAAAACACCCACAGATAGGATTTGTAATAGGTTGAATGCATTCTCCATCAAACAAATTGTAAGACTCCTCCTATATAGAACGGGGTTGATCATCTTACTACTCATAAAAGGGAGGATTGGAATGCAAAGGAGGTTCTAATGGTTCCCCCATATCATTATCCATTCCCAAAAATTTCATGACATTATTAATAACATCAAGTTTCTGAGTTTGATTAGAAATCATTAATCTTTGTTTCAGAAAATCAAATGAGGCAAAGAACAATGGTAAACAGCTACCTTCCTTCTGTTGATTGTAATATTCATACAAAGGAGGATTGGAATGCAAAGAAAAATTTAGTTGTGTATCTTTCTCCTCTTCCACTAGAAGAGAAGGTTTTGTATGTTCATGTAAATCTTCAGGTGAAATTTGAGTTGGAACAACACCCATTGATCTTTCTTCCACCATTAACTCAAGCTCTGATTCTTCTTTTAATCCAAAATGCAAAGGAGCTTTAGGGATTATTTGATTCCTTGGATAAGGGAGGGGTCCTCTATAGCCCTGATTCCTATCCTATGGCCTTTGATATCTTATGGGGGTTGGGTTTTTGTCCACGGTGAGCCTCTCCATTAAAATTTCCATGGCTTCCATCATTATGTCCATCCTGGCCTCTTGTGAGATAGAGGAAAGAGGTTGTGTGGTCTCTCTATCCTTCCCTTTTTCTCCCTTGGATCTTCTTTTCTCTCTAGAATCAATCGAGTTTATTTCTACCTCTATGGAATCATTCATCATATTCGTTAGGGATGATTATCTTCTTTCACTTAGCCATAGGGTAAATTCACTATCAAATGACTCAGTGTATTGCAGTTGGGTGGAACCAAGGGGAGGCTTGAACTAGGAAGGGATGGCATGATACACTTTCATAAACATGTCTGAAAAATATTGGACAGGTTCACTCTCCCTTCTCTTCATGGAATGGAATTTGGAAAAAAACCTCCTAGGGTATTCTTTTTCTTCCCATTTGTTCCTCAAGGAATCCTCAAAAGCTTGATAGCTTATAATGGAGTTGTCTGGAAGACTAGTGAACAATTTTCTTTCCTATCCAACAAGACTTTGGGTGAATAGTCTGATTTTAACATCCTCATGGTCTATCTCTTCTAGGTTATTTGAATCGGAAAACCACCTCAAGTGTTCTTTAGCTAAATACCCCTCTCCCCAGTAAACTACTTGATTTTTTGGGCGTACCCTTGGGGAAGGTCATGAATAACAATAGGGAGAAGTATAGGGGTGAACCTTTTAGCTTGTCGTTATATTTTAGTAGGGATTTAAAGAGGTACTAAAGGTGGTGCGATAGATACAATCAATCTACTGTGAGGACATAGCTATGACGGACTGTAAAAATGAATGATGGAGGTGCCTCAAGCTCTAAATTGGTGGGGAATAAGTGTATGAAAACATATTGTCCTGTAGCAGAAGGGAGTTGGGAGAAATCTAGTCAAAAAAGGGTTGGGGACCCTCACCTACAGGCTCATAAAAGGATGTAGCACCATCCTTAACATCATGATTTTTATAGGGAGGATCATTCTTCTTATGTGGCTCAACTAGAGGATCATGGCCAAAATCATATGTACAAGATGAAGGGATATTTTCATTCCTCAAATAAGGATATATAGGGGTGAACCCTTGGCCTTGTTCTAATTTCCATAAACAATGGAAAGTTGTTTTGACCAGTCTAGGAAAGGATATGAAAAAAATTAGTAGAAAGGACAAGATATTTTGGACAATAATTACAGTCGAGTACCTCATTTTTCACCATGTTTTTCCATGTCTTTGCAGTGGCTTCATTTTCCTAGTATGGTTTCCATAGGAACTCTAAAAATATTTGTAGATTCTAGGTGGTCATTGTTCCCAGTGGAGTCACCTTTCTAAGGCTTTGAGTGGGTTCTCCAGAGCATATAAAACCAGCATGTGTCTAGGACCGGCTACTCAATCAGGTCATAGAACTGAAACAATCATTGTTTGCTAGCGAAGATGATAGCAATTAGTCCCCAGAAACAACACCAAGATGTTAGCACCCTGTAATTTTTCTATGGTTGTGGTTTTAAGTCATAGGGGTAACAATTTCAAACCAATATTTAGACTGTATTATAGCCAATACAGTTAGAGAGGGATCCCTCATTGTCACAAGAACATTCTCATACACATTTGTCTTCAGAAAATATTCAGAAGGATGGATTTCTACTGAGAACAAATTTGTTTGTAAATTTAAATATTATAAGACAGACAACTCTTAAAAACCATTGGGAATTGGAGTCACAATCTGAATCATTCAAGTATATTACAATAATAATGAACCATGATTTTCCCTTTCAGCCAAATATCTTGAAGTGGTGGTAGGATAAAGGAGAAAAATTCCAGTGTAGCAAGGGGCACCTATCTATGGATGAATCCCTTGAAATCACTTTTAGAAGAGCAACAAAGAAGGGAAATTACAAAAATGGAGCATCTAATAGGGATGAATTCCACAACAATCATAACAAACATATTACAAATGCTATATCGGATGAAAGGAGCGCATACCAAAATGAATTCCTTACACACAACTAGAAAGAATTATAAATATTGGAACATATGTAAATGATATAATCAAGAAAAAAAACTAAATATTACCACCATGATGAATCTCATAATCTCAGAGAAGCATTTTTCATTATCACTCGCAAGAAAGTTTACAGAGCTAAAATCCGAGCACAGTGGCCTCAAAAAATGAAAGTTTGATCCTCTTTACTTCCTCCAAAGAGGTTACATTTATAGTGTTATGGATCCTAAGACCAACCTAGAAATAGAGCCTAATTAGGTTACAAAAATAGGGAACCAATCCTGAATCCTCATTGTATATCCTGACAGCTGTGAGATGGCACATTCGCCATGATTTCTACATGAAACATGGAATATGGAACATCGAGCATTCTTGATAAAAATGGTAATGTGATGGCGCATGCTCAAGCTTGCTTGACATGAAAAAAATAGTTTAGGACCCTTCCAATAGTTTTTTGCTGACTCATCTCGACTTGTTCCTCCTCACGCTTGGGTGTGCATGGTGTATTTGGTCCTTTCGAACCTCATGAATGTCTTCCACCGCTCTGGAGATGGTGATTCCATGGAGGCCATTTATTTCTCCAACACGAATAGATTGATGTGGTCCTTGGATGAAAAAATTTGCAAATGTGCACATTCTTCTTTTAAGGAAAACATGATTTCAAATTCATCACCCAATTTGTCTACAATTACCATGTAAGATAGTGATTGATTGATATCTGCAAAATTCATGTGGTCTAGCCTGCCTTCAATCAGTTTTTCATAGTATCCATATTTAGTTAAAATTTCCCCCTTTTCTTTCCAAAAAAAGGGATTCCCTTCTTAAACAATGGGTCAATCATATCAATAAACAACTTCACTTGGTGTGCCAAAATATCAACCTTTTCCTGCACTATGTTTAAGTGGTGACATTTATTTATGACCTTCCTAGCCCAAGTTATGATTGAGATCCTATATTTGACATTTTATTTCTTTAGTTCATCCTCTAATAGATTATTCATAAAATCAATACCATGTTTGGCATAGTCAATTGGTTTCTTAATTAAATTTTCTCTTGCCATTGTTACAGCCTATCTAGATGAGTATATCACTCATTCCTTATCTAAGATATAGTCCAAGTAGGGCCTGAATTTGTTCTCTTATTCTATAATGGCATCCCATATAATATGTTTTGACTTTTGAACCTGCAGTTGGCCTAGCACCTGTTTCACCAATTTATCATTATTTGTCTACAGATACTCATATTTGGCCCCCCAAGTGTTAGAATTGGCTTCCCAATTTTTCCCTTTCTTGCTCCCTCTATAATGCAATATTCTCTAGGGTCTTGTTTTGGTTTCTTAAGCGAGTTAACTCTAAGTCCTTTAAGCTTACTTGTGACATGGCTTGGACTATGCTCTGTTCACCAGTTTGAGCTATAGGAGAAGAAATTTTTTCTTTAACCTCTTTCTCTTTCTCATGTAGCTTCCTCTCTATCTCATCATATTTTAATTTTAAATCCTTTTCACATTCCACCACCAAATTCATGTTTTTATGCCATTGCTTTTCCTTATTAGAAAACTTTAGTAATTTTTCCTTACAATCAGTCAATTCATTCTTCACACCTTGTTTTTATTTCTCCATATCAACAAGTTTAGGTCATACTATCAACTAAGTAGTAGGTATTTTTAAATTCCTTTCTAGCAACTGGATGGTATTCTCCTTTTCATCCAATATGTTTGCATGCCTGGTCCTTTGTCAGCCTGACCCCCAGTAGCTACAAGATCTATTTGCAGCTTTTTAATATGTTCCTGGTGTGTTTTGTTTTCTACTTTTTCATTTCTTAAATGGTTATCAATTTTTCTTTTAGTAATTTCTATATTATACAAATTCATTGTGGACTTTAACAAGTTTGTATACAAAATATTCCCAGTCTGTTTGTGAAAATGAATCATTTCTGGGATAGGAATGTCCTCTAGGTCCATCCTTATTTCAGCAACCTTGTTATTGGTTGCTAATGGCAATTTTAAAGTGTTATGGACTTGGTCCCTGATAGCAATAAGTGACACATCTTGATTTGAGATCTTTCTTGGTTTAGAGTATAGGTTTAGTGCTTCATCCAAAGTCACCTCCTTTGTTTCCTTATACTTATCCAACAACTCCATCTTGTTCTTGAATTGTGATGTGGAGTCAGCTGGTGTTTCAGCAAAGGCATACTCTTTGAGCTCAAAATAGGTCCATTTATTTTCACCTTCTACTTTCCTTTGTCCTCTAATGTAGTTTAGGCCACCTGTCCCTCTACCTCAAATTTCAGCTTCTTTGGAGTCCTGGAAGTGTCCTCTTCCTTAGTTTCCATGGCGTCTGAGAGATATCGTTTATTTTTCTTCTCTAAGTGGAGGGCCAGAGGTGTAACATTTGCCACTGCTGAAACCAACTAAGAAATATCAGGCATCAAAGAAGTAATGTCCTTTACAAAAGAGCTTGAGTACTCTTGTACACCAGTATCTTTGGGATTCTCCTTTGGATAGTAATCCCAACAGCCTCTACATGCTTGAAATGTTTTCTCTTCACAACTTTACTCTTGTTTGAGATTACCTGATGAGGATCATAATCAACTGTAGGCTCTGTAGAAAATACCATTTCCTTCAAATTTCTCGATCATTGGCAAAGTGGTTTTATTCCTAATAGTAAAAGGCCCTACTTCCTACTGATACTTAATATCAATATACTTTTTGAATTTTAGTAATTGTTATGTTTCTACTATCAATTTTTACTTGATAAAATCCAAGGAGAACACTCTAGGAGTTATAAAGGTTGGAAACATACATGGTGGATGAGTGAAGCCATACAATCTGATGAAAGTCCCATTCTCAAATAAGAACCAGTCACCTACCCTGTTATCTGTAAAGAACTGTAAAGTATTTCTAATCTCCAGTAGTACTCTCGAAAGCCTTTTCTGCAAAATGGAATTGTATACCTATGACATGAGGAATTTCATGAATTTTGAGTAATCCTTACTCATATCCTCATTCAGTACCATTTCTAGTAACTGCAAGTTCTCTTCATTGAAAGAAAGGAACATTTTTAACAAATAAGAGTGAAACCTAAATGTTTTTGTCTTTCTGAAATCCATTAACTGAGAATGGATATTCTCAGCTAAAAATTCGTCGAACTTAAGAGATGAGACCTATGTTGCAGTGACATGAATCATTTGATTCAATTGGATAGGCACTCAAAATAAAAACAAAACTCATGAGAGGCTCAGTGATGTATTTTTTTGTGGCTAGGCCTAGGAACTGGCTTAACATAGTGTTATCACTACAGGAAACTCCTCTAGGTTGTAGCTTGAGGATGCCTCATAACTTAAATGTTTTTATGGGTTTTCTAACTGGATCAAGTTAGCTGACCTATAGGACCTCACACTCTTAAGACATGCATGAAACTCAATCAAGGACAAGGCTTCTAACTACCATTGTTTAGAGGTTTGATAATATGGTGAAGAGATGGAGAACTTATTATGATGGCAGATTCATACATAAAACAATCATATATAAATGGATAATCATAACAAGGAAAGTAATTGCAGTTCAAATCATCAACATGCAGATAGGATGACAACTATTAGACATCAAATAACATGAATAAACCTAGACAACACATTCAAGCATAAGCACAGAACATACAAGAAATGGAAGCTGAACATATGATAGCAAAAGAGCTTATATTAGGTCATGAGCAATATGAGAAGCTTGATAATAGTAATGGTCAAAAGGTCCTCGAAGTCGAACCCTTCCTTCAAAATAAGTCTTAGGCTTTATAGCCTTTACAAAAATATGTAGGTCCTGAAAAGTTGGATCTGTTTTTACTAGAAATAGCTAAAAATAAATGGTTTTCCAAACCTAGGTTAGAAACCCTAAGTTAACTACTATTCTATCTAACTGTGACACTTGTTCACTTTTTGAACCTTTTGATGACTGTAGTAAGTACTGGAGTAAGCTGTAACCTGCCCTCTGATAGATAAGCTACTGTTTTTTTAAAATAGGTAAGGTTTGTGACCCTTTCTTCTTTGATGTATCTACAAAACTGAAAAAGACCTTCTATGATGGTCTTCTTCAACAACTTTCATCTTTACACTTCATCCCTGAGATAGTTATATTCACCCAAACTGGTCTTTTGTGCCAAAATATCTTTTTGCGCCTCTTTTTGATTTCGGTGGTTAAGGAATAAAATTCTCGAGTCTGTTAGCTGCCGAAAGCTCTACTTTTGGTGTCTAATGAATCACTTCAGCATCCACCTAAGCCACCAAAATACTTATTTTTGCAAAAATAGTAATCAACCTCCCACTTCATCCTTTTCAACTGTGATGTTGATCTTGTGGACCTTCTTTAGCTTGCCCAATGTTTGGAAAATCAGCAGCATCTTAGGCTGCCTCTGGATTCTGAAGGCTTACTGCTGCTTTAGCTAAGGTTTCTAGTGCAAAGTGAGTCTGATAGCTAGGGTTTGATCTGGAATTCTTCACCTGCAACCTCAAAAGCCTGATCATCTTGTATAGCCTAGTGTTCTCCTTCATGAACGTCTGATTCCATTTTTGCAGCAGAAAATACCTTCCTTTCATTTATAGCAGGGAATTATTCAATTGAGTGTTTTTCTTGGTTAACACTGCATTAGTTCTTTTTATCTTTGTCTCTAAAAATTCCATTTCATATACTTTCCTTAGCAACTGGTTGATTCTTTGTGACATGAGCTTGCTAGAGGAAGCCTTTTCCACTGGTTCACCTTGGTCTTCTTTTGGTGTGGGTGATGGAAGTTCTTCATTTTCTGTTACAACCTATTCTGCTAGGTCAACCCTTTCCTCCCTTTCTTCTTTTGAGTCTGAGTAGGACAAGTTTAGAATGCTTTCACTTTGTGCTGGGATATCCTTTCCCTTTTCACTGAAGTCTAGGTTTCTTTTAGCCTTCTTGGTTTTAGAAGGGGAAGAAGGATGATCTACTATTGTTGGTGAGATAGCCCTTGTTTTTCTCTTTCACTCCTAGGGGTGGTGGATTTCTTCGAAGGAGACTTCCCTTTCTCTTCTAGTTGTAGGTCTGTTTCAAACTCATTCCAGAACAAAAAAAGTGTCCATCCTATGTTTCTCCTCTACAGCAATTCTAGGACAATGAGTTGTATGAGACCATGGTGAGACAACCTTCCTACAATTTTGGTGGGATGGGCCTTTACCTGGTGTACCATTTTTGTTAAGCTCTTGTGGAGGTAGAAATGCAAATTTAAATGGCTTCTTCCTATAAAATGATTCATCAATTTGAAGTGATGTATCATTGCCCCGTTGTATCTAGCTTCATAGGTTATATACACCAAAATTGCTTTTAGTAATTGATTCCATCTCTCTTCTACCCAGGTGGATGGAACACTTTTCTTCCATACCGCATTTCTTTGTTCAAGTTTTAGATAGGATCTGAACTCCACATTTTTGGTAATGGTTGTCTTAAACCACTTCTCCCCATTTCTTGGGAGTTCTGTCACCTCTGCAGTTAGGGTTTCATCCACTACTAACTCCTCCTTTCTTATCAATGCCTTGGAGCCATCAAAAGAGAGGGAAAATACTTCAGCAACCTACTGGTGTGAACCTTGAATTTTCTCACAAAATTTGTAATAGCCTGCATCTTTGAAGAACTGGCAGACTTTTGGATGTGATTCTAGGAAGCTAATGTCTCCTAGTTCTTTCCTAGGAGAAGGTCCTCCTTTCTTCATCTCTGAATTGTGCTTCTGAGTAGCTACAAAAATCAAAAATCAAAATTCAAATTATGTTGAAGAGGTTAGCAGGCTGGTTTTCAGAGATGGCCTCGAGTAGTAAGGATGCATGCAATCAAAGGTGGAGTGTACTGGAGGTAAGCTGCTGATTCTGAGGGGTTAACTACTTGGTAAGTGGTCAAGTGAGATGATCATAGCTTTCAGTGATATCTACGAGACAGACAACCCAGTAATGATTTTTAATTTGGACTTGGTATTCAGTGGAGGTTTACTACAGTCGTGGAAAAAATGGAGGGTAGATTAGGGTTTTGATTCCCATCAGTTAGGTCAAATCAATAATGACCTCTTTAATCATCAACGTATGCATTACTACAGTTTCCTTGTCCTTTCGGTGGTTTATCGTGCCAAATCATGACTTGTCTTGTGCTGACAAGTTTGATTTGATGGATAGGTAACCATTTTCTCTTTTCGACCTTTTCAGTAGTTAAGAGTATCTAGGGTTTTGTTTTCTAGCTGCCAAAAGATGAGCTTTCAGTGGCTACTGAACCGCCAACATGTTCTCCGAAGCCACCGAAACTTTCTTTCCAAAATAACATGTGTAATGAGATTTTGGTGGCTTATCATCTTTCTGGATCTCATCGTTTAGCTGCCAAAAGGTAGGTATTTCGGTGGCTAATGAACTATTTGAAAGTTTTCCCAAGCCACCAAAAGTTTCCCTTACCAAAAACGTATTTCATTTTCTTTCAGTGGTTATTTTCCTCCTGAAAACACTCACTAATCTGTTGAAACCAAGGCTTTTTGGTGGCTAATGAGCTATTGGAAAGCTTTCCTAAGACAACGAAAGTCCTTTTTGCAAAATTTTAATAGGAACGTGATGAGCATGCTTTCAATGGATAACATGGTCCTGCATTAAACTATTATCTACTAGAATCTAGGCTTTTTGGTGGCTAATGAGTTGTTGAAAATATCTCCTAAGTCACCGAAAGCTAAAACTTTTAAATTTATTAAATAACAAAACATCAAATATCCCAAATTTTTTAGTCACCCCAATATCTTTCGTAATATGAATTGAAATCTTCATGCTATCAAAAAGTAAATTGTCTGAGTGAACTTATTGAAAATAAATTTATTTTGGGAGATAGCATCTGGCTCCTACTCGGGGATGGGAACCTTCCTATGAGGTCCCAAGAACACCAGACAAAAATTACTTTCCTAAAAACAAAATAAGAATTAAACCTATCTTCTACTATTACATTGGGCATGGAGTTTATTTTGTAAGCAAAAACAACCTACTAACTAATATTTTACAATAACAAGACCTCAAAGCCTCAAATAAAATAGAGTTTCAGAAATCGTCAATTTACTGGGCCATCAAATACCTCCTCTCCTTCTAGATTTTGCAACTTGAAGGTGTTGTTCTGCTCTATTTGAGCTATCACAAAAGGGCCTATCCATAGAGAGTCAAACTTCCCATGTTTTCCCTTGTCTTGCCTGACAGTATCCCACTTGAGGACCCAATATCCAACTTGAAAGTTTTCCACTTTTTCCCTTTTGTCAAAAACAATATTGATCTTCTGTTGATGAGATTTTGACCTTTCTATAACTTGTTCCCTAACTTGTTACAACTCCACCAAATCCATCATCCTCCTCACCATATCATTTGGTTCATCCTACTCCTCCTGGAAGAATTTTTCCACTCGCAGAATTAGTTGAATGGGAAAAATGGCCTCAGTACCATAAACTAATTTGAAAGGAGAAGTCCCTATGGATATTTTGTCAGTTACCCTATCAACCCATAGAGCAAACTTTAGCTTAGAATCCTAGCTTTTCTTATTTGTCTCCAATAGTTTTCTGATGATCCTGACTACGATTTTGTTGGATCACTCAGCCAGGCCATCACCTTGAGGGTAATAAGACATGGAATGCACCAGCTAAATTCCCTTTGACCCCACACATGTTAACCAATTCCCTAGCTTTGAAAGCTGGTTTATTATCAGTTACTAGCCTTACTGGGAAACCAAACCTAATAAAGATGTTGTCATATAAAAAATTCATGATTACCTGATGAGCTGCAAAACTGGTAGGTACTGCCTCTATCTGCTTGGTGAAATAGTCTGTAGCTACTAGGATCCATTTGTGCTGACCACTAGATGAAGGATTAATTTCACCTATGAAATCAAGACCCCATCGCTGGCAAGGACCATTCACTACAATATGTCTAAGGAGAAAGGATCTAAGCTGCTACTTCCCTATGAATCTTTGGCATTTGTTGCAAGCTCTCACAAAGGTACACACATAAAAAAAAAAGAACAGGCCAATAGTACCCAACCCTCAGAATCTTGTGGGCTATAGTCTTCCAATAATGATGGCCTCCACATGTGCTTGAATGAAACTAATGCATTACCTAAACTAACTCCTCTTTATTTAGACATATCAACAAAACACTAGACAGATCTTTCCAATACAACATTTTATCAATTACACAAAATTTAATAGACTCCATTTTAAGAGCCTGTACTTGATTTAGAGTGAGTCCAAGAGGAACTTCTAATTTTTGTAGGAAATGAATAATACCTGAGTACCACTCACATGAGGACAAGTCGTCAATTACTTGTTGAATGCCATTCTAATCCTAAACTGCTTCTGCTGCTACTTCAACTTGCAAATTTGTTGAGTTTACACAAGTGAAATTCATCCCCAACAGATTACACTTTTCTTTAGCCATGAGTTTAGCCAGACCGTGGCCTTTCACTAACTTGGTGGGCTTCACTTCTATGTCAAACTCAATAATCTTGGAAATCCATTTATCTCTATTTCCATCAATGTTAGGATGAGTCAACACATCCTTTACAGTAGCTAAATGGAAATAGGCAAGTACTTTTACATGTAGAATGTAAATACTAAAAGTTTTCAACAACTTGATGAGAGCATAAGCCTGCATTTCAATGGGATCATACTTCAATTCAGCATACCTCAATGTCTTGCTGAAAAATGCAATTGGGTGATCAAGACCTTCATCATCGTTTTGTAATAGCACAACTGCCAATGTGTCATAGGATGCAAAGGAGATGATGTAGAAAACCTTGGTATAGTCTGGACTAATCATAGTGGGAGCTTCCATGATATCCTTCTTGATGTATTCAAAAGAGCTTCTTTCTTGCTCGGTCCATGTGATTTTTGCATCCTTTTTCAACATAGATGTTATGTGCTTTACCAACTCAGAAAAGTTAGGAATGAACCTCCTGACAAAATTTATCTTACCCAAAAATGACTGAATATCTCTTTTTGACCTAGGTATGGACAACTTATGGATTGCTTCAACTCTAATAGGATCAATATTCACACCTTGAAGTGAGACTATCTGACCTAGTAGTTTCCCCTTGCTGAGTGCAAATTGAGATTTCTTCAGGTTCAGTGATATCCGAAATTTTCTACATTTCAAAAATACCCTCCTCAAGTGCTGCTAATGTTCTTCATGGCTCTGGGAGTAAATAGTGAGGTCACCTAGGTATATAAGCACAAATTTGTCTTTCAATCCTACAAAAGCTAAATCCATGGATCTCTAAAAAAGTGGTCCACCATTCATCAGCCCAAATGGCATTTTGGCATACATGAAAGTGCCTCAGGGAGTGGTAAAAGCAATCTTCTCTTGGTCATTAGGGTGCACAGCAACTTGGTTGTATCCATAGAAACCATCCAAGAATGACGTGACACTAGCCCCTGAGACTCTTTGCAACAGGTGTTCCATCTTGGGTAGTGGATAGTTGTCTTTCTTTGACCATTTGTTCATATTTCTGAAATCCACACATAACCTAATCTTCCCATTGTTCTTCCTTACCACCACTAAGTTTGCAATCCATTTGGAATACGTGAGGGGAATTATGATTTTGGATTTGAGGAGCTTATGAATTTCTTTTTCAATTACAGGTTGTAGGAGAGGACTGATAGATTTCAGATTTTGTTTGAAAGGGATGGTGTCCTTCTCCAAGTGGATCCTGTGTTGGATGATATTAGTGTCATAGGTTTTCAAGTCACTGAATTCCCAAGAAAAGATATCAGAAAATTATTTTATCAAGCTACAAAATTTGGAACTCTAATCAGCAGTCAACTTAGTGGACAGATTTATATGTTTTGGATGACTTTGGCTACCTATGTTTTTCTCTTGGAAAGCAAGGTCTTGCACCTTTTTGGAAGGTTTGAGAGGGATATCATTATGATCAAATAGATCTTCCAAGGGTACCAGACCCCGAGGTCATCATTCTCAAACACCTTCCAAAATTTTACATTATCTGATAGGGAAGGTCCGTACTTGACTTGGATATCATAGCTAAGCCTAGGAGGTAAAGGGGGAACAAACAGACTTGCAGAGATAGCAAGGGAATCAGCTAGGTGATTCATAGCCATAGGTATATATGAGAGTTCAAAAAACATGAAGGAGTCTCTAAGTTTCCATATCTCATTCCTATAACCCTTCAGTCGACATTCTTTTCTTGAAAGGTGTTGTTGACCTATTGCATGATCAGATCTGCATCTCCAAATATTTTCATGCACATGATCCCCATTTCCTTGGCATCCTTCACCCCTAACAACAATGCTTCATATTCTACACCTACCGAGGCTTGAGTACTGGCCCCATCAAAATACATGCTCCAAACTAATGTGGTCACTTCTTGAGACTGTTGATAGATGGGCTTTGTAAGTTGTACGGATGTTGGCTAGGAATCATCTATCTGTAGGATGCATGAACCAAAGTCTGTTTCTACTACATATATCTAGATGTTTACAGAGTTCTTGGCATTACTAATGATATAGGTGAATTGGTTCTCTCTGTAGAGTCTCTTGGTCTCCCCTCCAAACATTTGAATTGTAGCATATGTGAGGTCCATTTGAAGGTACCACCTAGGATTTTACTCCATGAGCGAGACAAAAGGAGGCCAAACATAGGTGGGATATCAGCTACCACTATGTCCATCACTATGATTTTTGAAGGAAACTGGGAAAGGTTTATGACAAGGTATTTGATGAGGCCCAAGCACTTGACCTTCTGGAGTCAAATGAGAATAGATCATGGTAGGTTTTGTAATGCTGAGGCCAAGCTCATCCATCACAACTTTTGGCATTAGGTTATGGGAAGCTCCTGAGTCTAGCAAACAGTTATGAAGGATTTTATCATGGATATTCAGAGATATGTAGAAAGGTGGGAAAGACTCATCCATCTCTTCAATCATAGGGCCTAGGATTATTGTGGACTTATCATCTTGCAAATTCACAAAGTCAGCATCTAAGGGAGTTCTTGGCTGAAGGGATTCCAATATCGATGTCTTGAAATCCTCATTATTCATCAGTTCTATCAAGGGAAAAGGGATCTTTAACTTCTGAATTTCTGACTCAAGATAGAAAGCATAGAAAAAATTGTTAGAATTTCTTACCTCTTCTGGTGTGGCTTTGAGATAAATAGAATTAGGAGCTGATGGTTGCAATGGCCTTTGCTGTTATTTTGGAGTGGCAGCCATCTTCTTGGGTGGGACAACAATCCTTTTAGCTAGAGTAGAAGGCTTTTTGCAAGAACAACATTCTTCTTAGTGGGAGAAACAAGCCTAGATCTCAAATAATACCCCTCCTGATCATCTACCTGATAGAGAGATTCTTCCATAATCTGCTCATTCATGAGGGTCTCCTCATAGTCTGCTTGTGTCAGGAAGGAGTAATCAGCTTCATCCTCCATGCAGTTGATGTTGTCTTCTACCTCTCCTTCTTCTTTAGTGAAGTTTGGTTATTCTTCTAGTACAACATTCTGAAAGGGAGCTCTGATTCTTTGATCCTCAGCCTGATTCCTATCCCTTTGAAGGATGTAAGTTGGGAGATTATTTATTTTGTAAGGGACAAAATTAGGGTTTCTAGGAGAAAAATCATTTTTCCCTTTACCCCTCACAGGTATTTTCCCTCAGTATTTCATCTTGGACATTTCAACAGTCAAACTATCCAACATTTTGGCCATTTTGTCAATTTTGTTCTCTGATGAAGAGACCCCAAGAGGATCTGTGGGATACTTCTTCATGTCTATCTCTCCCTTCACCTTCTGAGATGAAATGATGTTGGATTCTACCTCTAGGGAAACATCCTGCATGAGTGAAATGGAAGCAGATCTTCTTTCTCTAAGTAGAAGGAAGAACTCAAACTCAAAGGCATTGGCATAAGTGATCTTGGCTCAGGTGTTAGTGGACTTGATGTCAGCAGGGATCTTACTGAACATCTTGTTAAATCTTTTGGTGAAGTTAGAAATAGATTCACCATTTTCCCTCTTTAGATTGCTAAACTCAGTGATATAATAAAGGTGGTCTCTTCTCTCCCCACAGTGTTTCAAAAATATGTCATCTAGGGATTCAATGCTTGCTATTGCTCTAGCATGAAGCTCTTTGAACCACTTCCTAGCCTAACCATATAGCATTTGCACAAAAACCCTAGTCCACACATCTTCTTGTTCTATGTTTATGTTCTCAGCATAACTGTAGAATGCTTCTAGGTGTTCTTTAGTTGTGAAATCTCCTTCTCTAGTAAATTTAGGCATGTATTTGAGATAGTCTCCAGTAGGCATGGTCGATAGGGGGCTAGGTAAATTCAATGGGGCATACCTAGTTGCTAGGATCCTTTCCATTTTGGTCAGAGGGGAATACATGTTGGAAATGGGTATCAAAAGGGCAGTAGAAGATTCTACTAGTGCAGGTGGTAGCTAAGAGAGTGCTTGTGGTAAATTTATCTCAGTGGCATCGCTAGGTGTTATAGTTGATTTTACCACACATGGTGAATCACACTTTTATGGCGTTCCCTGTCCCTCTGTAGACTCCTTAGACCCCATGGACCATTTTTGTACCTTTGATGTTTCCAAGATCATCCCCAAAAACATAAAAAATTGCCATATGCGACTTTTAATCCCTTTCTCGTGTATATACGTGGATTTGACCCATAAAACCATGTACATCAGGATGTGTGCAAAAGGCCAAATCCTTCTGGAGTTTTCCTTGATGTGGATCCGACTCACTTGTCTCCTAGCCTTCCATATGCCTTGATATTGTTTGGATTCGACCTTTCATTACACCATTGAAGAGCTATGTAAGGAACCCTTTGGATACATTGAAGGCATGAGGAATTGAGAGCAAGAGAACTATAGTCCATTGTTATCAAAGCTTATACTTGAGTCTACATCCCTTTGTCCCTTGGAGCACTTTTCTGTTCTTCCCAAGATTTCATTTTTCTTGAGAGCTTGCTATCGAGAGATGGAGGATTGAAGTGGTGGAGGCCCAAGTGGGGGACTCAGTTTCTCTGATTCACAGATGTGCCAACAGAGGTTGTATCTATTGTAATCTTTGTTTTATATTAATAGAAATATATTTCCTGTCCAATAATGTGTATTTGAATGAATATTTGATCCATGAATGATTCCAAATGCTTATATGTTATTGATTATATATGCTAGAGTAGAGATAACACAAATATATATAGTATGCTTGTCTTGTTTATTGAATGTTGAGGAAGCAATTTATCAATTCAAGCTAGAGTTGGAAAGCTCAATGGGGATCTACATCAACCATCCGAAATAAGGTACGAGTCAAGATCCTTTAGTGTTAGATATTTGGTTTCTCTTGCATATAGGAAAGGATTGATTTCTGGAGTCAAGCTGTCTGTTGTGGTCTTCCAAGCCATAGGAATTTCTCTCTGTAACAGAATGCGCAACTCCACTAGGGACGTTCTTTGTTTTTCTTTGGGGTTTGGGGGCACAATGTGCTTGATATTCTTGACTTGATCTTTGTTTCTCCTTGTTTCTGTGTTGCATTTTATTGTATGTTCATCCATTGATACTCACCTTTATTGGTTTGACCCTTGGCCTGCTTTTTTCCACTGTCATCTCTATATACGCAGGTTTTTGGCCAAAAGTCACGTACATACACAGATTTTTGGCCAAAAGTCACGTATACATGCAGGTTTTGGCCAAAATCTGTGTATACATGCAGCTTTTTGGCCAAAAGCCACGTATATATGCAGTTTTTCTTTAAACAGTCATGTACATCCTCCCTTTTTGTAAGTTTGATGTTGTGGGAAGTTGTTGGCCAGGTTGTGAGTGTGGTTGGGTCTTCCTTGGGTATGATGTTGTCTATTGGATGCTTCTTTTGTGACCAGAGACCGCTTTTTCATTGATTTTTCTTTGAAAGTAGTTTTATTCATTTATCCTTTTTGTTTTGACATTAGCGCATTACTCTTTTTTTTGGGTCTCGGTGTCTTGCTCGGCTTGTGTTTTATACTTTCTGCAGACACTGATATTTTTAGATGAATTTTATTGCATTTTTCTTTCTTTTGTATTGAAAAATACAAGGTAGTTGCATTTTTTTCATATGGATTTGAGGAGGTACATGCATTGGATTGCTTGGATGAGAGTTTTATTTAGGCTTTCATATAGGAAGGATTGCATTGGCATTCGGAAAGGAATATATATTTATGCATCTCATGTAGTGGCATACCCTATTTTTCATTTGACAAAGATTGCACTTGCATTATTTGTTAGGGTGTGCATATTTACTTCACTGCTAAGTCATAACTTCATTAGTTGTACAATCATTTCCCTTTGAGTAATTATAGCCATTAAAATCAATGCATAATAAAATGAATTACACTCTTTTCTTTTTTAGGGTGCACCAAGAAGACTAGGTTTTAGGGTCTTGGAATAGTTTATTGTGAGTAAATTATCCAAGACCACTAAATGAAACATGTATGTGTCTGTACAGGTGAGAGTGTGAAATTCCTTGATATAATTAGTGTTTCTCAGGGTCCTTCTCTTATAAGGGAGTTAAGCACGAGGAAGTATGAGTAGTTAATGATTGGGATGACCCCTGGTCATAACTAAGTAGCACTGAAGATATTTCCAGGATTGTATTCGTATATGGGGACTCTTTCGAGAGTTTCAAGCTTTGCTACCCTTCCCATACAGTCAATCCCACCTGTGACTGTCCTCCTGAGCATTGATTATATTGAGGTGACCTTATTTTACTTACCTAGGTTATCGAGGGGGTACTTCATAGAGGTTATTCTGCAGGTGTCCTGGCTAGGTAGAGGTCGGACAGCATAGTCGCTTTATGCGTTGAAGCTGAGGGCCACTATAATTGGTTATGTACCTCCACTTGTACTGTATGGGAGTTTCGAGCCTCTCCTAGGTGAGACATACCTGCTTCATCTAGAAGCTCACATATCCTCCCCTTAGTTTTCTTGTATCTTGGTTGTATATTTTCTTAGAAGTGTGCTCTTTGTACGCTAGTTGGCCTTTGGGATTGCGGTTACTTGAGTATATTTATGCTCTCTTGAGTTAGAGTCCTTTTATTTTTGGTATGCCTAGTATCTTATAACCCATCCTTGGTCCTAGTACGGACCCTGGTGTCAAACTTGGGGGCATCACAGCCCCTTACTATGCTCATAGATTTGGGAGTGGTCACATTCTTCCCTCTACTCCATTTGTGGAGGATGTTGACTCCATTCTCTAGGTCTTTACATTAGTGTTCACCCTCATGAGGGTGGTAGTGGATGTGTGAATGTTGGGTCTACACCTTACTTTCCTTTTTATGTCCCATCGTTCACCACATTGTTTCCTTTGGGTGCAGTTGTCATGATCATTCCTCCCTATTCCCTATAGTTTGGATTCTTTATTGACTATTTTGGGTTGTTTTGGACTAATATGGTTGTCATGTAGGGTCCATATTTTGTACACTCTCTCTGAGGTTTCGACCCATTCATTCCTATCACAGGTTTCATGGCTAAACTGGCATATAGGTTAGGATTTCACATCTGCTTGCATTTTGCATGACCTTATGACTGTTTCATTTTAACCTTAGGTACGAACCCATTCCATGGTATCATTAAACCTTCATGTTGTTATTAGAAGTGGTACTATGTGAATGGTAGAGCTTTCCTATACATGGGTGTCCTAGTTAGCTCCCCTTTGCATTTGGTACCCATGCTGTGAGTCCTCTCTTAGGTCCAGGAGTCCTTTCTATAGTACCACCATGACTTTGAGCAAGAACTTCATACTTCTCTTGACCTTTATGTTGTCCATTTCCTGAAGAATCCCTTGTATATGTTAAGTTGTAATTGCATTATCATGAGTTTTGCTTGCCTTATTGAGCCTTATGCCCGCTTCCCTGACTTTGGTTATCATCCATATAGCCTGAGCTTGTCTCATGTCTAGCCATGCAAAACCATTTTATATATCTTTTGCAGCTTGATTCTCCATTTTTGCCGGGAGGGGACCTTCCCCCAAAAGTCGTTATCCTACACATGTGTCCTTGCATTGAGCATAGGTATGTTCCGCTGCTTGGAACTAGTTTGGTTTCCCATTGGCACTCATCTCCTCCTAGTCTGTAACTATAAAGCACTTTTATTCTTTTTCAATATTTTCAAAATATTTGAAAAAGACCAAAAAAATTAAAAAACCAAAAAGCCGGACAAGAAAATATGTTATCTTTGGCAATAGACGAGTCATGTCTCCTTTGAACAGAGCACTGTATATCACATCCGTTGGTTGGGTTAATAGTTTGATTTTAGGAGTTGTAGTCGTTTATCTGAGTTTATCTCCATCAACTGGTTACGCTTCCAATTCCTATGGAGCCTCTGTCGATGCCTCCTGTGTCACAGAGATGTCCTAGTTTTGTATATCGAGTCTATGTTGCCTACATTTAGTCACCATTTGTATTTATGCTCTTGTTCGAAGGAAGTTGAAACTTGATTCAACCATTCCTCAGTTATCTTGACTTTGCATGTTGTCCATTCCTAGTACAGTTACTAGTTCATGCACCTTATGATCGAGTCCTTCCACATTATACAGCTTTGTTGAGTACCTTGTGCTGGATGATGGGGGATGCCTTAATTCCCTCCTTCCAACGGATTTCATCCCATCGACTTCAGATCATTTATTATGGGATAGGAATATGGAGTCATTTTTGAGTGCCTTGAGACTTGTAGTCATCAGTGGCAGGTTCTCTCGCCATCGACAATTTTTTAGGAATACATCAATGTCCCCTGATCAATGGATTCTCTCAAGTGTTTGACCTCAACACATTTATTCACACTTGTTAGTTTGCACTCTAGTACCTTGATTCCCATTTTCATTATCGGTGGGTGATCTCGCGTTTGCTAATGGTATACATCAATGACCGGTAATTAGACGATGGACTACTATGTTCGACCTCGACACCTCTATTCACATAGTAGGAGATATAATCGTACCATTTGTGTAGAGGACATTCCATATTGGTGGCATATCTTATATGCTACGTCCTTGATCGTGCCAGTGTTCATGAGATTTCAGCTCTCATGACTTGATTCCAGTATATGTCAGACATTTCCAGCCATTATGGATATCTTGATCCATTATATATCTTCAACCTTCATGGATATCATGATCCTTTGTATATCTTCATCATGGAGATTCTGATCTATTTATATTGTGCATGGTGATGACCACATATTTCATATTGTATCATGCCTATTCATGGCCATTGTACTCTTATGTATCCGAGACTGCTATATCTATTTGCAGTTATGTGCAGAGTTGTATCATTGTATACTGCTGATTGGATGGCAGGTTCTTCCACTGGGTTCTTCATCACTTCACTTCTGGGATGGACTTATAATGTATTTTGGCCATTGTATGACCCCTCTAACCTCACACATTAGGGGGCATCTGTTATAGCTAATTTTACCACACAGGGTGAATCACACTTTTATGGCCTTCCCTGTCCCTCCGCAAACTCCTTAGACCCCATGGACCACTTTTGTGCCTTTCATGTTTCCAAGATCATCCCTAAAAACATGCAAAACTTGGCATACGCAACTTTTAATCCCTTTCTCACATATATACGTTGATTTGACCCCTAAAACCACGTACATTGGGATGTGTGCAAAAGGCCAAATTATTTTGGAGTTTTCCTTGATGTGGATCTGACTCACTTGTCTCCTGGCCTTCCATATGCCTTGAGATTGCTTGGATTCGACCTTTCATTACCCCATTGAAGAGCTATATAAGGAAACTTTTTGATACATTGAAGGAATGAGGAATTGAGAGCAAGAGAACTATAGTCCATTGTTGTGGAGCTTATACTTGAGTCTACATCCCTTTGTCCCTTGGAGAACTTTTGTGTTCTTCCCAAGCTTGCCTTTTGCTTGTGAGCTTGCTATCGAGAGATGGAAGATTCAAGTGGTGGAGGTCCAAGTGGGGGAATCAGTCTCTCCGATTCGTAGACATATCAATAGAGGTTGTATCTATTGTAATCTCTGTTTTATATTAATAGAAATATCTTTTCCTATCCAATAATGTGTATTTGAATGAATATTTGATCCATGGATGATTTCAAATGCTTATATGTTATTGATTATATATGCTAGAGAAGAGCTAACACAATTATATATAGTATTCTTGTCTTGTTCATTGAATGTTGAGGAAGCAATTTATCAATTTAAGCTAGAGTTGGAAAGCTCAACGAGGATCTACATCAACCGTCCAAAATAAGGTACTAATTGAGATCCTTTAGTGTTAGATATTTTGTTTCTCTTGCATATAGGAAAGGATTGATTTCTAGAGTCAATATATCTATTTTGGTACGCGAATCCATAGGAATTTCTCTCCGTAACACCAAGGATTAGATCTTCACAAGCAGCAGTGCTTGAAGATCCCTCAACCCTAAAATTTTCTGATGTATTTAAAAATTCCTGAGAATTATATGTTTCAGCAGAAAAGATAATAGCAGGAATATCTCTTGAAATACCTACTGTAACTTCCTATGTAGCACTGGAGATCTGCCTTGGTGAATCCTTAGCTCTTCTTAGAATTTCTTCTAGATCTGAAACATGTGTTACTGGTGGCCCTTTAGGGTTTGCTCTGGTACTTGGTCTTCTTGAAGCCACCTTATTCTAATGGAGTCTTGAGATATATGATTAGAACAAGAATAGTGTCCATAATTTGTCTATATTCAAAGTAGAATCTATGTCGTCTCCCATTGAATCTGGGCTTCAATCTCCTCTCCCCGGCAATAGTGCCAATTTGTTATCACTCTAGGAAACTCCTCTAGGTTGCAGCTCGAGAATGCCTAGTAACTTAAATGTTTTTATGGTTTTTCTAACTAGATTAAGTCAGGTGACCTACAGGACCTCACACTCTCAAGACGTGAATGAAACTCAGTCAAGGACAAGGCTTCTAACTACCACTGTTCAGAGGTTTGATAATATAGTGAAGATATGGAGAACTTATTGTGCTAGTAGATTCATACATAAAATAGTCATATATAAATGTAATCATAAAAATGAAAGTACTTGCAATTCAAATCATCAACATGCAGATAGGATGACAGCTATCGAACATCAAATAACATGAATAAACCTAAACAACACATTCAAGCATAAGCACAAAACAGAAAAGAAATGGAAGCTGAACATATGATAACAAAAGAGCTTATATTAGGTCATGAGGAATATGAGAAGCTTGATTATAGTAATGGTCAAAAGGTCCCTGAAATCAAACCCTTCCTTCAAAATAAGTCTTAGGCTTTATAGCCTTTACAAAAATATGTAGATCGTGAAAAATTGGATCTGTTTTTACTAAAAATAGCTAAAAATAAATGTTTTTGCAAATTTAGGTTAGAAACCCTAATTTAACTACTAGTCTATCTAACTATGACACTTGTTCACTTTTTGAAGCTTTTGATGACTGCAGTAAGTACTAGAGTAAAGCTGTAACCTGCCCTTTGATAGATAAGCTGCTGTTTGGTTAAAATGGGTAGGGTTTGTGACCCTTTCCTCTTTGATGTATCTGCAAAACTGGAACAGACCTTCTCTGATGGTGTTCTTCAGCAGCTTTCAGCTTTACACTTCATCCCTGAGATAGTTATATTCACCCAAACTAGCCTTTTGTGTGAAAATATGTTTTTGCGCCTCCTTTTGATTTCGATGGCTAAGGAATCAAAATATCGGGTCTGTTATTTACCGAAAGCTTTTCTTTCAGTGGCTAATGAACCACTTCAACATCCGCCTAAGCCACCAAAAGCTCCGTTTTTGAAAAAGTAGTAAGCAACCTCCCACTTCATCATTTTTCAGCTATGTTGTTGATATTCTGGCTTTTCTTCAACTTGCCCAATGTTTGGAAAAGCAGTGGCATCCTGGGCTACCTCTAGATTCTGAAGGCTTATTGTTGCTTTAGCTAGGGTTTCTAGTGGAAAGTGAGTCTAAGAGCTAGGGGTTTGATCTGGAATTCTTCACCTATAGCCTCAGAAGCATGATCATCCTGTGTAGCCTGGAGTTGTCCTTCATGAAACTCTAATTCCCTTTTTGCAGCAAAAAATACCTTCCTTTCATTTCTAGCAAGGAATTATTCAATTGAGTGTTTTTTCTTGGTTAACACTGCATTAGTTCTTTTTATCTCTCTCTCTAAAACTTCCAGTTCATATACTTGCCTTAGCAACTGGTTGACTCTTTCTGACCTAGGCTTGCTAGAGGAAGCCTTTTCCACTGGTTCACCTTGGTCTTCTTTCGATGTGGGTGATGGAAGTTCTTCATTTTCTGCTACAACTTGTTCTGCTAGGTCAACCCCTTCCTCCCTTTCTTCTTCTCCATATGAGTAGGGAAAGTTTAGAATGTTTTCACTTTGTGTTGGGATTTCCTTGCCCTTTTCACTGAAGTCTAGGTTTCTTTTAGCCTACTTGGTTTTAGAAGGGGAAGAAGGTTGATCTATTGCTGCTGGTGAGATAGCCCTTCTTTTTCTCTTTCCACTCCTAGGGGTGGTGGATTTATTCAAAGGAGACTTTCCTTTCTCTTTTGGTTGTAGGCCTATTTCAAACTCATTCCAGAACAAAAATTGTGTCCATGCTATGTTTCTCCTTTGCAACAATTCTTGGACAATGATTTGTATGAGGCCATGGTGAGACAACCTTCTTGCAATTTTGGTGGGCTGGGCCTTTACCTGGTGTGCCATTTTTGTTAAGCTCTTATGGAGGTAGAAAGGTAAATTTAAAGGGATTCTTCCTATAAAATTATTCATCAGTTTGAAGTGATATATCATTGTCATTTTGTATCTACCTTCACAGGTTATATACAACAAAATTGCTTTTAGTAATTGTTGCCATCTCTCTTCTAGCCACGTGGATGGAACACTTTTCTTCCATACCGAATTTCTGTGTTCAAGTTTTAGATAGGATTTGAACTCCACATTTTTGGTAATGGTGGTCTTAAACCACTTCTCCCCAGTTCTTGGGAGTTTGGTCACCTCTAAAATTAGGGTTTCATCCACTAGGAGCTCCTCCTTACCTATCAGTTCCTTGGAGCCATCAAAAGAGAGGGAAAATGCTTCAATAACGTGTTGGTGTGAACCTTGAATTTTCTCACAAAATTTGTAAGAGCATGCATCTTTGAAGAACTGGAAAACTTTTGAATGTGATTCTAGGTAGCTGATGTCTCCTAGTTCTTTCTTGAAAGCAATTCCTCCTTTCTTCATCTCTGGAATGTGCTTCTGAGTACCTGCAAAAATTGGAATTCAAAATATTTGGAAGAGGTTAGCGGGCTGGTTTTCAGAGATGGCCTTGAGTAGTAAGGATGCATGCAATAAAAGGTGGAGTGTACTGGAGGTATGGTGTTGATTATGAGGGGTTAACTACTTGGTAAGTGCTCGAGAGAGATGATGATAGCTTCTAGTGATATCTACGAGATAGAAATCCTAGTAATCATTTTTAATTTGGACTTGGTATTCAGTGGAGGTGTACTATAGTCGTCGGGAAGATGGAGGGTATATTAGGGTTTTGATTCCCATCAGTCAGCTCAGATCAATGACAATCTCTGTAATCATCAACTTATGCCTTACTGCAGTTTCCCCATCCTTTCGGTGGTTTATCATGCCAAATCATGACCTGTCTTGTGCTGATGAGTTTGATTTGATGCATAAGTAATCGTTTTCTCTTTTTGGCCTTTTCGATGGTTAAGAGTATCTAGGGTTTTGTTTGCTAGCTGGTGAAAGCTGATATTTCGGTGCCAACTGAACCGTCGAAATGTTTTCCCAAGCCACCCAAAATTTCCTTCCAAAAGAACATGTGTAAAGAGCTTTCGGTGGCTTATCGTATTTGTGGATCTCATCATTTAGCTGCCAAAAGGTAGGTCTTTTGGTGGCTAATGAACTATTTGAAAGTTCGCCCAAGCCATCGAAAGTTTCCCTTTCCAAAAATATATTTCATTTGTTTTCGGTGGTTAATGTCCTCCTAGAAACACTTGTTAAGACACCGAAACCAAGGATTTTTAGTGGCTAATGAGCTGTTGGAAAGCTTGCCTAAGCCACCGAAAGTCCTTTTCCCAAAATTTTAATAAGAACATGATGAGCAGGCTTTCAGTGGATAACATGGTCCTGCTTTAAACTATTAGCTGCCGAAAGCTAGGGTTTTCGGTCGCTAATGAGTTGTTGAAAATCTCTCCTAAGCCACCGAAAGCTAAAACTTTCAAATTTATTAAATAATAGAACATCAAATATCCCAAATTTGTTAGTCACCCCAATATCTTTCATAATATGACTTGAAATCTTCATCCTTTCCAAAAGTAAATTGTCTGAGTGAACTTATTGAAAATAAATTTATTTTGGGATATAACACAGAGTAACAGTGAACTGATTTTCCTCGTTGAATAGGTCAGAATCGATCAGAAAAATTTTGGTCTACTAGGTTCACATTGGGTTTGAATCGTTTCTTGAAGAAATCTTGTTTCTGTTCTACCAAGGACTCTTCGAAACAATGAAGTATAGACTCTTGTTTATAACTCTGGGTATTTAGGGTAAAACCCTCAAGGAATGACAAGGATTTTCTAATAGCTAAAGGGCTAATAGGTGCATAAAACTATAGAGATGTTAATGCCCATAATCACTCTTTCAGAGAGACAGAGTAATTATTGGCGCACCAAGAAACTTATTCTGGGAAACTTGGGGTTTGGTCGCTTGCAAAAAAATGGAAGAAATACTGGTGAATATTATGCACGTTAGCTCACTGTTCTTTGAGCAGTCTCAGCCTCTCCTTGACCTCAGCAATGGGTCCATTCAGCAGAAGTGTATCGAATATGTCAACATCTGTATCTTCAAAGGCTTCTTCTAATTGTTGATATCCAGGGTCCTGAACTTCCATACTTTCAACTTGATCCATTTTATAGTTTAGGAGGGGACAAAAGGCCTACCTAGTGATTTTTACAGGTGACCAAATGACGACGTATTAGTTGGTTGCTCCTGCATTGTTCTGGCTCTCACTTTTCGATGATGTAGAATAAAATAATGCTGGAAATTCACGTGCATGTTACTCTTTATAATTTTTTATACCCTTATCCATCGTGCGTATTTATCTCATGAAAATATTTATGGCCATGGATCTAAACCTTCAATAATATTTAACCGTCAAAGGATACAGCATTTCCTATGCCATCAATATTTCCAAGACAAAATTGATGTCATCGATTTTATCCACTTTGATCTCCATTTCGCAGTCGGCTCTTCTTTATCTCCTCTCGCATTTTAAAAATGTGAAACAAATCATGGCCTTATATCTTTTCCATAAGAGATATCAACTATCAAAGGATGATACATTCACCTTATTTCAGAATCCATCAACTTGTTAAGAATTGCACACTTTCTCATCGCAAAATAGAGTAGGGTTGTTGATCAATCCCCTGCTAGATCTCCGTCATTCGATGGAGTGGGGTCTACAGACATTTTTCAACCCCGAATCATCTTATATCTTGCACAAGTTTGGGAGGAGAAATACTTCTCATCCATAGATCTTCCCCCTCTGGAATCCCAGCCGTTAAACTATATGGGCCCCTGGACATTTCGCAGCCCTCACATGTTTTTATTCCTCGTGTGCATTGCAGTTGTGAAACGCATCTCCACCCTAGATCTGTCCTTCTCAAAATTGTGGCTGTTGGGATAAGCAGACTCTACAATATTTCACAACCTTGACACTCGTTATCCTCTGTGCATTTGGACTTCATAAAATTCTCATCCTTCTTTGATCTCAGACACCATTCAATGTTGATCATTAAGATATGAAATGCTTAATGGATTTCACATATCGCCATAGTTTTTTTTTCAACGCATCTTTCCCCAACGGAATATTCATTATCTGTCGATCTACATTTCCTATCATCCAATGGTTAATCCTGCTCGATGTTAACCTCATTATGATAGAGTAAACATTCCTTAAAAACGGTGCTTCTTTCCTTGGTGAAATCTCTATCAATCGTTGATTTTCTTTTCCATGGATCTACGTCGTCCATTCATGTGACTAGATAACTATGAGCAAATTTCCATATCCAAACCCAAAGACAGGGTTATAGCCCCATATTTCTTCAATATTTGTGTGTGCCACACCGTGGGAGGATCCATTTGACATTCAAACTTAGGATAATCCTCGCAAGAAACCTAAAAAAACATAAGACATGAAAAAAAATTTGCTATACCCCCTTCATGTTTTACTGGTTTAGAACTTTGCAAGGGAATTAGTGCAGCCTCTTGTGTAGAAATCTCCAAAATTTAGCACAATTGCTGACAGTTATGTATCATTTGAAGGTCATCTAAATACACTGCAAGAAACACCATATATCTTCGAACTTTCTTTAAAATCAAGGTTGTGACATCGAGGTTATAATGTTTAACACTTCATTAGAGGAAATTTCGGGTATAAAATTGGTCTTATACGAAAACAAGTCGCTGATGCATTGGAATTCAAGAACCAAAAGAATTTCAAGAAAATGAGTCAACCATTAAGGTTGAATTGACATATTTACCATAAAAATCTACCTTTTGTTTCCATATTTTCAACTTATCTCCTTGTGGTTTTACTCAAATTTTGAGTAGGAGCACTCATTAGATGTAGAATTCAATTCCACATACAACAAGTATCCACACTGCATACTTTTTATGGACCCCACCCCACGGAAAATGAGAAACTAGTTTCTTGATGAGGGCCTGTAGGTGCTTCAAAAGGAAATTTCTAAAATTGATCCTGATCCAAGATAGGGACCCCCCCTTCGAGATATGAAATTTCATTATCAGCTTCATAATATGTCCTTAGAAGGGAAAAATTCTCCATACGATCGACTTGTCTATTGGTAGACTCGTCATTTTTATTAGTTTCAAGAAAATGACAAATTTGGAAATAACAAACTTCTTGCTTACCTCATCATAAACACAGTATGACTTGGAGGTCTCTAAATACCCAAAGAAAGTGCATTTTCTACTTCGAGCACAAAACTTGTCTCTTTTCTCCTTTGGTATCAAGGCATAGCAAGTGGAACAAAAAAACATGAAATTCATCACTAAAGGAAGGTGGACATAGCACATTTCTTATGGATTCTTGTATTTAAGAGCATGATATGGACTTTTATTTCTAAAATAGGCTAAACACACTACTGCATCATGCCGAAACATCAGTTTTACATTCTTGAAAAACATCATTGATTGTACTATATTCATGATGGTTCTATTCATCCTTTATGCCACAACATTTTGTTGAGGATTATAAGGAGCTAAAGTTTGATGTGAAATCCCATGCTAACAAAGATAGTCTTCAAAATCACTAGGACTGTATTATTTTCCATTATCAATATGGAGTGTGACAATATAAGATTGTTTGATTTTCTAGCCATGCATGAAAATACTTGAATGTTTGAAATGATTCTTGATTTTGTTTTTAACAAGTATATCCAACACATCTTGGTGTATTCATCAACAAAGGTCATAAGGTATTTACTATCATTGGCACAAGGAATGGGAATGGGGACACATAAGCCAAATTGAACCAACTCTAACTTTAAACATGCTCTGAAGTTTGACTCTAAGAATTACTGCTTACCATGTTTTCCTAGTATGCATGCATCACATTTGTTCATCTTCCTAGGAGACATGGGAGAACCAAAGACACGATTATTTCTCAACAAGTGAAGATTGTTATAATTAAAATGACTAAATATATCATGCCATAACAAGTTAAATGACATATTAAGTTCTCTATGTCAAGAGAGGTGGAAAAAGTTTTGAACTCTTATAGAAGATCCCTTGAACATCAACAACTTCCCATCTCCATATTTGGTAATGGTGACCTTGTTGTCAAAGGAATTCATTATCTCTACTAGTCGATCAAACATCTAGATGGAATGGAATTACTATCAAATATGCACTAAGAACAAGATGCTTCTCTTCCACTATAGAAGATAGAGAACATTATTGAATACAATGTTAGGGAATCCAAGAAACTTGAGGATGATGGAACCAATTCCCTCTGGTTTTGGGGAAATATTTGTCTACAAAGTACACTGTTCCATCTAAAATGTCATTCAATTATTTAAAACAGTCTATTGTAAAGGTCATGTGCGATGTTGAACTAGTATCAAGCATCCAACAAACTTTGTAAGATGAAAAATATGTTTTTTAATGTATTCCAAAATTACAATGTGCAACAATAAAATGAGCAGAATCAGGTGCTTCACAAGCCCCTTGGCTCTTATATTTTTCTTATTTCTTTTATTTTGTCTTCCTTTGATGGATTTATAAGGATCCCAACACTAATATGCTTAATGCCCATTCTTTTGACAATGCTTGCACTTCAAATATTATCGTTTGCTTGAGTTGGTTCTTCCCCCTTTCCTATGAAATTTATTCTTGCTTGTCCTATTTTGATTATTTATTCCTTAAAAGGTTATATGGATCGATTCGTTACTTTCTAAGCAAGGAAAATAGTCTCTCTAGTAGGATCATTGGTCTTCTTTCCAAAGAATTTCTCTCCATCTGTAATCTTCTCCACTAAGATGTACAAGGTGAGGCCCTTGAACTTATCACTGGCTTGAAGTGTTTCTAGATAGTTTGAATGTGTTGGATAGAGAGATTTGGAAAATGATACAAGAGTAAGGTTTGGTTTCATACCATATGCTTGAAGTGTATGCATGGTTTCTTTGATATCAGAAGCAGCCATCATGGGTTTATTATTCTTATGTTATAAACTCAATAGTTTTAACATTAGTTGAATCACCTCCATTTTAGAATGTGAGTCATACAAATCTAGCAATATTTTCAAGGCTTCAAAGAAGCATGATGTTGCAGGATGTATGTGTTGACTCGTCTCATCACTTATTGTTGTATATATCATTGTCAGTGCACTTTTGTATTTTGTCTCCCATACCTCTTGTTATTTATCTAATGATGGTGGTTTTGGATTAGTTTTCAAGCACACCCCCCTTCAGTTTTGATAGTGGTTCCTTCACAAATTCCTTTCCACAGGTCATAGTAGATGAATGTAGCTTTGAAATTTTTGGACCACTCGAGGTAGTTTTCTTTGTCAATGATAACAACACTTAATATGGATGCTAGTGAAATCATGTTTAGCTACAAATGGACAAAAAATTGGGAAAAGAGAAAGAAAGAGTAAGGTACATGTCTAAGTCTTTTCCACCTTGTTTAGAATAGTCTAAAACAATATTTGCAACAAGATTTCCGCTAGCTAGAAGCAATCTCTACAATAATCTCTAACAAATGGAAATAAATAATCTCTATGCTCTTTGCAATACAAAATCTTCAAGGTTCAATGCAACTTCAAGATGACACTCCTAGATCTATAGTGTGAATGACCAAATATTCAAGGTTCAATGCAACTTGAAGATGACACTCCTAGATCTATAGTATGAATGACCACTTTCACCATTTAGCAACATACCTGCATACCTTTATTAAAAAGAGGTTTTTTTACATGCCTTCAAGATAGTTAACGCATCAACATTGTTTTCTTTTAGAAACTAAATAGTCCCTCATGGACGTTGCATTAAAATCGTAAAAGGTTGGAATAGAAAAACATTATCACATGTTCCATTATCTTCACTCTATTTCTCCAAAAACAATAAATGTTGTTATTTAATTTTTTATTAAAATGAAAATAAAGTTTATAACATCATAATGTTAAAGTATACATATTCAAATATTAACATAAATTTATCTTCATGTATTATTTTATTATCATAACTATAAATTTAATTTGATATATCCATTAAAATATAACTTTTTGACTTCGTAAAACTTGTTTTTATTATTTTTTAAATGCTATATTTTATTTGCAACCATTTCAACAACTTTTCATTATTAAAAAGATAGAAAGCTTTTCAGCCCTTCAAATTCCAACTTAATGAGTAGAAGCTTTCTTGTGTGGTTGTTTTCCACGAGGAGACCTTGTGGATGGTTAGCCTTTTTATTCCTCTGTCGGTATCCGATTATTTGTTCTTTTCTATGTTCACCAACTAAATTTACCAATGGAACACATGCTGTCTGAGTACCAGAAACCTTCTCATGGTTGTGTTGAGGCCTCAAAAATCATAGGTACCAACAATAAGGATTCTCCTCAATAAGCGTTCTCAATTACCTTGTTATTGTTAGGTATGGGGAATCCGTCTGGTTTACGGTATGGATACCGTAGGTCAAGTAACGGTTAAATATTGTTTTACCAATTACGTCCCAATCCACCCTTTAAGTGTATTTTTTAGTTTTATCTTTATGTATGATATGCAAGTGCCTAACTAAGTGCAGTTGATAGAGATAAAAAAGAGTGTCACAATGTGATGCACAGGTTCTTACCTCTCGTCTTACCTCTTTTGCTTCTAAATCATAAACAGAAAAACAAATTACACTAATGCTAACTAAATCTATCTATCCTATCCCTAGGGAGCAATACTGTAATTAATAATCAGTAATGTACTATATAACATGCATTTAGAATACTACAGATAGCTTTTCATATTTCAAAATACACGAATATAAGTAGACAGATAAAAAAAGAGATAGATCATTATCAATTAAAACATTCATTACTTAGATATGATGTGGAAATTTCACAGAAATAAATAGGAAAACATTAATAACATGAAATCATTCATGAGTTAGAATGATCTCATAGTTCATTGAAACAAGCTGAAACATAAGTAGTTCACATTCAACCAGTCTATGGCAAGCATTTGAAACTCCACAATGCTTTCTCTAGCTGAAAATATAAACTCTTTGGTACAATATGAAATAGTTCTTATTACAATAACATTGCAAAAAGATAGCCTGAAAAAAGGTCCCTTTTTACATCAAATTCACCTATATTTATACAAACAACAAAAACTCTTGAAATTCCCTCTTTTCCCTTTGGGATTCCCCTAACCTTTTCTTAACAAAATTTTGTCTTCTAGCATATATAGTTAGAAGAAGATAAATACAACATATTACATAATTAATAAATCATTTGAAATATTCCAACTAAGATGGCCCAACTTGATCATTCATAAATTTCTTCCACACATTTGCATATGATGCTATACTTTCAAAATGAGAAGGTTCTAGAAATCTAATGGTGATTTCATGCTTAGCAGCTTGAGACTTTATATTCGCCACTCTAGTCATAATTAGGCAAAGTTGGTCTTCCGACAAGTGAATTCTAACTGATGCATGTGAGATTGCAGTTTTAAGCACCTTTTCATCCAATCCCCTGAGTAGCTGAATAGCCCGTTCATCCTCCTGCCATCGTTCCTGCAATTGCTTCAAAAACATTTCATGATTGGGCACCTCTTCTAACCTCCTTCTAGCAGTGGTTTGACACTGATTTCAAGTTAGGACAACTTTCCTATAGAATTAAGCACAAGCATTCTTCATCCTCCTAACTGTCTTCACTAATTCCTCTACTACTTTACTCGCAAATTCAATCAGCTCATATTCCATCTTTATTGTCTCTAGGTATTTGATGGGTACATCTACTGGAGGTTCCTTATTTGTTTCTAACCAACTCATTTGTCCCTGTAGAGCCTCACTAGATCCTCCAGGATATCCTACGTCGTTTCTAAGAAATGGGAAGTTGTATTTATAATCTCCTCCAGCCTTACTTCTACCTGTTGAACTTTTAAGATCTCTTCCACCATCTAAAGCTGAATTTGATGAATCTTATTTCTTAGTGTAAGAGCATGCTTCTTCAAAGGTTCAATTTTGTTTTATGCTCCATAGTTGTTCTTAATGAGACTTCCAGTGAAGTTTTATGATTTTCCAATGCTACTACCTGAGTCTCATAAATATTATCTTTACGGGCTCCATAGTTGTCTTTTGTATTTCCAATTCTGCCACTTTATCCTCTAACTTTCCCTTCTCTTTATTCAACTCTTCAATTGACAATTTCATATTATCTCTTTCTGCCTCAAAAACACGATGTCTCTACTGGAGTCTCCCAAAATATGGTAAGATGGCATTGGACTCTTTTTCTATATTGCTTGTGGATACCTCAATTTCATTGATCATATCCCCATACTTTATCTTCAAATTCTGGCTTTCATTTCTTTCTTTTTTCAAGGTCTCTTTCAACTATGTAACCTCCTTCTAGGATTGAATTAAATCCATAATTATTCTATCGACATTGTCTTCAGAGGCTATGGATATAGCTACACCAGTCGTTGCCATTAATCGTGGATCTTTGTCAGTACCATGAAACACTGCTTTCTCGGTCACCATCACTCCCATATTATCTCCAGTATTCACCTTTTTCTCCGTTCTTTTAACAATCCTGTTTTTTACCTTGTCATAAGAAGTAGTTTTTAAATCAAGCACTTCTTCTCCTTCTGTGGGAGTAAAAGGAATTAATTCAATTCCAAATACTGACAAAGGATTCTCTCCCGCTATACTACTAGATGGAACAATAGGTTCTAATGGCTCACCATAAGATTGAGTCTGTCCTTGATCAGCAAGGTCATGTTCCTCTTGTGCCTTTTGTCTCAATTCTTTAGATGCTTTTTATGCTTTCTCTTTTTCCTTATCAGCATCTTCTAATCTTAATTCCTCACTTTCTTTCTACCTTCTCTATATTTATTTTTCTTCTTTTCTTTTCTTTTCTTCTTCTATTTTATTCTCAGTCTCTTAATTTGTCTTTCTCTTTTCTTCTTCTTCAGCTCACAACCAGTCTTCTGCTTCTTATGCTAACCTGTGAGCTTATTCCTACATTTTCTTTGATGCCTCTTCTTCTTTCCTTTTGAGTTTCTCAACAGCTTTTCCCTTTCCGCCAACAGTAGTTATCTTTTGTTTGAACCTTCTCCTCAATGTTGTCACGTTCTGAGCATTGCTGAAGACTTCTTCATCTTTATCCGAAAAATTTGTATACTCAAAATGCACTCCATCTGCTGTGCAATACTCAGCAACATTTTTTTTAGCATCATTCCTATTGAAGATTATTTCACTAAAATGAAAATATTCTAGTTCCTTAACAAATTCTGTTGTAGTTTTCACCCTGGAAAACTTATAACGTCCTACAAAAAACGAGACTACAGGATACACCCCCTTATTCTATTCAAATAGGAAGTTATCCACTCCATCAATGTACAACTGTCTTACGACTTCTTTATGAATCACATAGTCTATAGCATATCTAGGTAGAAGGGAAGGAGCCCTTGATCCTCCAAACATCCTTAAATACAACCCTTCCTCTGTCAAATAATAGTGCTCGTTATCTTGCACCACTTTCATAGCTTCCTCTGACATACAATTACATTCAACCAAGAAAATCAATGTGTATAATGGCATAATAAAATTCTCAAAAATCTTCTTGTAATGGCTATAATACTTGTGAGCCTAGAATAATTAATAGGCAACATACAAAGGGGACCGTTCTTTATCCCATTGGCACTTCAATGCTAGGAATGGATGAGTACATAAAATGAAATCAATCAATATTGAACTCATATAAAATTATTTCTTTTTCTGGGACACTCCTCCCAATGCTCCACTTATACAAGATGACAAGTTGTTGGATAATATATTTCCCCAATTAAAAATTCTATCTTGGGTGACTACAAAATATATCACTGGCACCCAACCGATTTTAAATTTCCTCCCATTGTCCCTTCCGAAAATACGGTTTAACATCAAGGAAATTAACCTATATGGAGTGCAGAGGCTTGATGTTTCGTACTCTCCTAAAGGCCTTGTACGGAAGCTCTTACCTAGGATCATCATTCTTTTAACTCTTTTTACCATATATAGGTTGAGATATATCAACGAAATTTTAGTCAAATTGGTTTGTGGTGTCGGCAACTTATAAGCCATGGAAACATAGGCTGGGATATATGCATCATAACCTTTCCCCTCAGTGCTGGCCAATATCATCCTCATTACATATTCCCTTGGAAGAATTCATCCTGTCACCTTGGAACAGGGGAAAAGTTCAGGTCTGGTAGCCACCTTCATAATGGTTGATCTCTCGATGTTGGCATCAATAGGTAGATCTTTGAACCCAGCCTCTGGAACACTCTAGTTTGAGATCATTCTGTATATCTCTATGAATTTAGACTCTGGATCAATTCCAGTAATGGCTTTAGTATCTTCATAAATAACCTCAACTCTAGTTATTATCTCTACTTCTCGTTCCACCTCAGCTACTTGGGCCTTGTTTTTCTGCTTTTGTCGCATATTGATGTGCTGATGATTAGCCTATATTGATCATGAAAAATGGCTTTATTCCACTTACTCATAGAAAACTATGTATTGAAAGCAACAACAAAAATAACCAGAACATTACCATCTCATCAATATGCATGTTGAATAGCCTTTGTTTTATCAAAACAAATGGGCCTTTTGTAAGTGAAATTTTTTAAAAACCAGGAAACTTGCAAAAACCTATTTGACCCAAATATGCGAAAAAATTCTTCTTGGGTAAACCCTATATCTTTACAATGCCCTTATGTCTATGGGTAGTAATCTTGACCATGGGAAAATCCTTGAAACCGCAGTCTGCTAAAACCACAAAACCCACTCTTCACAACTGAAAACTCCTCCAACATCCCATGAAAACCTAACGAGGCTCGAACAATGGTTGCGTAGCCTGTGGTTTAAAATGGTACAGGAAAAATGGGAGTGGTGCATACAGTGAAACGCTCGTCTGCACCGTGGCCTTATTTTCCCAACAACTATCAAAGTGTCAATCATGGCTTCTTAAAAATGAATCAAGATACAAGGTGAGAATAAGTGAGAAGATAGGATAGCCGGTAAAACGATGTTCACAAAACAAATAGGGAGAACCCTAGAAAAAGAGAATGACCACCACACTTTGCAATAGAACCCTGTGGGATAACCAATACCTTAACCCTATTAAAATATGCAAGTAAACAAATGCTGAGCAATAAAAATTGAGGCGAATCCTACCTAAATAAAACCCTGCGGATGACTTGGATGGACAACAACCTTCACTGGTAGACAATTAGTTCTAACCATGACAGCTATGCAGCTCCAATGGGCGAAAAACAAGGATGACAATAACCAGAGAGATGACCCTTATGAATTTATAAGATTGACCACGAGAGGGATAGGTTAATCGGGCGGGAAAGAAAAATCGCTAAGTGAACATCGGTGAGGAACCTACAAGATGACATGAAGCGTCGGGTGGATTTAGTAAATTGCAACTGGGATATTAGATGAAGAATGCTGAAGTGCTAAAAACAACATCGGAAGGTCTCTCAACTACCAAGCATCGATATCGATGAAAACTATGGGAATGCATAAGATGGATTTGGCACTATGCCTCCACAACATTGGTCATAAAAACAACTAAACTCTCAGCTCATTCCAAAGGACATAGCCGATACGGCACAAACAACTTACCAAGGTTAATTGGATATCATAAAACTATAGACACACAGGGTCCCAGTCCATTGGGACTGCTCCGGACTAAGCTTTCAGAAGACCAGCAAACAACTTCCGATGTAAATAGACGAAACAACATCCTCTACATCAGAGAAATATCTCGAAACACTCGCGATGGGAAACATCAGCTTGCTAGTCACATCCGCACCCAATGTATCAAAAAAGTAGTCAACTGTGCATCCAATGTAAGCAATAAACCTTTAATTGTTTTCAAATTTTCAAGTCATGGCCAAAATTTTGGTGAAATCATGAGATTCCTTAATCCTTCTAAATACTAAAAAGATAAGGGGGGACCCTAAAAATTAAATCTTTTGGGGAAAATAGTTGTAACTGCAATAATTGATGACTATCTGGTGGACACAGATCTCTGAACAACTTATCCTTTGAGATAGTAGACTGCTTTGATGGTATCGCTTTATTAGATTTCTTTAAGATATATGAATTTCTAGAATACAAGATTTATGAACTTTAAACATTGATAATGGTCCAAATTAAGGAAAGGGGAACTAGGATTTCATAGTCTCAATAACTCTTCTGAGGCCTAACATATGAAGTTTATTTTACCTCTGCCTTTGGATAGCTTCCAACTTAGACACCACAGGATTGTGACAGATAGTAAAAATATATATCCATTTGTTCCTCCTTCCAATGCCAATTTGAATTATTTTTATGCTTCTGGACTTTTGTCCTTTTAAGTCCTCCCTAAATTGCTTTCTTTTTGAATTTTAGTTCAGGCTCCTCTATCCATAGTGTCTTTTTGTGTGCGAGATATTTTTATTTCAGCTCAGGGAGGGGGAAGAAATGTTAGAAATCTCATTCAAACTGATTTTGTTTAGTATGTGTTTTGATATATATTTTCTTCTTGGGAGATTTTGACTCTTTTAGCCTTTTGGCTTTCATTTGTGGCATGGGATAATTTAAATATAATACATATGTTTACCCTGCTTCCTTTCCATGGGTCTTTCATTGTTAACCTCCTAGGACAGTCTTTAGTGTGAAGTGAATGGAGCCTCAAAATAGTATTCTAGACTTTTCTATCCTTAGTTATTTTACAAGGGTTAAGCAGGACTTCAATGTGTTCATAATCTACTCAGGCAATCTTCTAATATTAAAGAATCTTTAAACATTATGTATGTGTAAATTGTAAGCATTATTTGATCAAAATATTTTTTAGTTTACCCAGAACTCTGATGAACTCGAAAATCAAGAGTTGTGTTGATTTATTGAAACATAAAGCAAACCAAAAATTACAAGCAATCAAATCTTGAACAAGTAAAATTTAAATAAACTAAAGCTATTCTAACAAAGAAAAACAAAAAAAAATCAAACCATTTATTTATGTACAAAGGGAAAAATCAAAACTTTAAGAAAAATATGGCTTGAGAACTAAACCATTTACTGGTAAGTTATCCTCCCACCCCTGTAAATCTCGCAATTTGTAAGTTGAGGGGCCTATCTTCTCTGCAATATAAAAAGGTCCTATCCATAGTTGCTGAAATTTAGTGTTCTTTCCCTCCTCATCATGCAGGCGATCCCACTTGAATACCAAATAACCTACTTCAAATTCCCTTTTCCCAGCCTTGTGCTTGTCAAAACACCTCTTCACCATCTCTTGTTGGTGTTTAAATCTTTCTCTAGATTTGGACCTAGGCTCCTCTAACTTCAACATATTGTGAATTTGGATTTGCATAATTTCATTATCAGTACCCCTAGAGTCTTGGGCTAGTTTAGAGGATGATAACAGAATATTAGGAGGTAGGATAGCTTGTTTCCCATAGACAAGAGTGTAGGGTGACATGCCTAAGGAGTTATTGGGTGTAACTCTATTAACCCAAAGTGCATTAGGCAAGGCTAGATGCCAACTCCTTTGATTTTATATAACCATTTTCTTCAAAATTCTAATGAGGTTTTTATTGGTAGATTCTGCCCAACCATTTCCTTGCAGATAGTAAGTAGCAGAATAATGCAGCGTAATTCCTTATTCATTTACAAATGTAGTCAATTTAATAGATGAAAAATATGAAGCATTATAAAAAACTAGGGAAATTGGAACCCCAAACCTGGTCATAATATTTGTAGAAATAATAGATCAATGCTATGAGCAATGATGCTAAGAAGAAGCACAAGAAATAGATCTTGCTACTAAGAATTCTCACAAGCATACACAGGAAAAATAGAGAGAAGAAAAGAGACTGAATCACATGAATGAAGAGATGAATATTGGTGTGTATCCTTCCATTGAATAATTATGAATAATAGTGTACATAAATACTACATCCCTCATAGGAAATTCGAATTGTATGGAAACAACTCATAAAGCTCAAAAAAGGATGACTTACCAAAATATAGCAAACCCCCATAGGTGGATAAAGCACTTGCTAAATCTATCAAGGACCTCACGAGTTGGAAAAAGCATGAGTGATTTGTCAAGGAGATGGAAATAACATGCTAATCCTAGAAAATGGAGAAAAAATAATAGAGGATGGGTTGGAAACAAAAGCTCCCAGTTTCCTAGTTGACTAGCTTTTATCTTATCCATAGAAAAGCAGGAAAAAGCAGAATTTGCTATAAAGTCATGTATACTAATTCTGGATCAACCCAGAATCAGAAATAAATCATTCCTTGGATATAGATGGCATGTATTGACTTTAAGGTGCAAGTGGATGCCAACTAATTAAGCTAGTGGGTGAATAATTAATCAAATAATGATTAATTATTTTATCCTAAGTTGTGAGTGGGTTTAATATATTCCAACACCCCCCTGTAAGTCTGACTTTGTGATGGTATGACAAAAAATATAGATGCATATGGATGCATATAGGGCCCAGCAACAAGGCTATGGGCACCCTTTAACAATTATTATGTCCAGAAAAGTGAGAAAAGAGGCAAAACCACATGGGGAAAATCCTCCCTCAAGATAGGACAAGGCACAAAATTTGAAATATGTCTTCAACATATCTTCATATTCACTTTAATGAGCTGATTGAACTGCTTCTGGATGAAGGACTTGCTGAAGTAATCATGAACTCCATGATCATGCGCTGGAGTGTAGAACCTGCAAGAAGGAAGAGGAGAGACTCCTTGTATCTCATCAACTGATGAAGTAGGAGCATTATCTGAATGATTCTTTCTACTATCAAACTGTGATATGCAAACATAATCTGAAATGGAAAAGATATTTGTGCATACTCCTTTCCAAAGAGTACAAAAAATAAGGCAATTTATTTCACACCCAATTCCCTGAATAGCTGCAAAATTGTGATGTGAATCACATGTCAATATTCCAATCTGATGTAGCACCTATATAGATCTTATATGAGGCTGATAAAACTCTGATATATCAGAAACATTGGCATATGGAAAAACAAAGATAAAGGTTTCAATGGCTCCATGAGGATATAGGGCTAGACTAGGAAAATTATGAGCAACTGGAGAAAACTGATAGGTGTAAAAATATGAATGATGGATGGGCATAAGATCTAAACCATAAGTGTTCATAACAGATCCAAACATGTTTAAAATCAGTTCATATATGACTAAGGACATGGATAACCAGCCAATGAAATATAGGAAAGACTTCAAACCATGTAAGATAAATATCACTGCATATGAGACCAATGAGGAATCAACTAGTGAGCTTGGGATTTGTATAGTATTTGGATTATTCATAGGTATGGTAGATGGTATGGATGGTTGTATTATATGTGTATCAACCTGCAAATATGGTTCTAAATCAGAATACAAAGGATCACATATAATCATATCAATAGACTCATGGGAATACACTGGTAATGAATCCTCTGTATGAAAGGAGGAAAGAAGGAGATGTTCACAATCTTCAAGAAGGCTCTGAGTAATGATGCCAAGAACAAAGGAGGATATGCTGAAGCACATGAGATCAAGTAATGTAAGTGGTATGACACAAATAAGGCTTGATGTGGCTAAGCAAACATCCTGTAAGACACTGGGTTGTGCACCATCAATGAGAGAGGTATGCAAGAGGTGTAAAGAATATGGCACATATATCTAAGAATCTAAGATAAGATATTGAGAGAACAATGAATGGGTTATAGGATTATAATCAATATCAGCAGCAGCTCCATATGTTACTTCTTTTTCATCAATAGTATCACAAGAAGAAAAATCACCTTCAACAGACACAGAAAAACATGGCTCTTCAATATTTGCTTCTTCATTGAAGGAGGAAGCATTCGAATGAAAGAGGGTAGCAGCAACATGAACTGTATGAGAAACTTATTCATCATGATCAACTTCATCAGAGAATGTAGAGGCCAAGAAATCTTGAGAAATAGAACAAGAGGAGATGCTAGGTTCGCTCCATGCTTCATCTTCAATTTCCTACAAACCAAAAGCATTGTCCAAAATTTTCCAAAGCTCAAATGGAAATTCACCAGAATCTATGAGATTATATATATTTGGAGACATTCCCAAAAACATAGTTCCATAAGCTCTATCACAATTATTTACCCATTCAATCTTCTCTTCATAAGACTGAGGTTCACTCAATGCACCAATGGAGACATCAAAGAGACATCGCCTCTTCAAGTATGCACTCATCTTTGGCTTCCAATCAGCATAGTTGAAAGGATATAGTAGAGGAACTTTTGAATCCATATTGAAGTTGCTGATATGCTCTAAGAGATACTCTCTGCAACCTGCAAAACAAACTAGGAGAAAATCTTGTAAGCTAGACAAGCTCTTCTTCAAAGAGGGATAGGAGACTGGAAGCGCTCCTCAAGTTTGTAGAACTTGATCAACCTTGTAGCTCTGATACCATGTAGAAATAATAGATAAATGCTATGAGCAACGATGCTAAGAAGAAGCACAGGAAATAGATCTTGCTACTAAGAATTCTCACAAGCATACACAGGAAAAATAGAGAGAAGAAAAGAGACTGAATCACATGAATGAAGAGATGAATATTGGTGTGTATCCTTCCATTGAATAATTATGAATAATAGTGTACATAAATACTAAATCCCTCATAGGAAAGTTTAATTGTATGGAAACAACTCATAAAGCTCAAAAAAGGCTCACTTACCAAAATATAGCAAACCCCCATAGGTGGATAAAGCACTTGCTAAATCTATCAAGGACCTCACGAGTTGGAAAAAACATGAGTGAGTTGTCAAGGAGATGGAAATAACATGCTAATCCTAGAAAATGGAGAAAAAATAATGGAGGAAGGGTTGGAAACAAAAGCTCCCAGTTTCCTAGTTGACTAGCTTTTATCTTATCCATAGAAAAGCAGGAAAAAGAAGAAAAAGCAAAAAAAGCAAAAAAAGTAGAAAAGGTAGAATCTGCTGTAAAGTCCTGTATACTAATTCTGGATCAACCGAGAATCAGAAATAAATCATTCCTTGGATATAGATGGCATGTATTTACTTTAAGGTGCAAGTGTATGCCAACTAATTAAGCTAGTGGGTGAATAATTAATTAAATAATGATTAATTATTTTATCCTAAGTTGTGAGTGGGTTTAATATATTCCAACAATATTATCTTTTATAGAGTCCATATTTGCATCTTCATTTACTTTACGTAATGGAATGGCTTCTACCCATCTGGTGAAATAATTAGTTGCAATCAGGATGTACTGATGCTACAATGAAGAATTTGGATTGATCTCTCCAATAATGTCAATCCCCCATTGCTAAAATGGTTCTGAGATAATAACTGGTTTCAATGGTCCCGCTGCCTTGGCTTGTCTCCCATTTCTCCTTTGGCAAGTATCACACTTCCTGACATGAGCATGAGCATATTTAAACAATGTCGACCAGTAATATCCATCTCTTAGAATCTTGTGTGCTATTGTGTCTCCTGAAAAATGACCTCCAGAAGATCCATCATGTAGTTCTGCTACAACCTTATTTGCATCTTCATGTTCCAAGCATCTAAGAAAAACTCCATTGTAGTTATTTCTAAACAGAACTCCATAAATAATTTGATATAAGGTTGATTTCAGACGTAACTCTCTTCTTTGCTTGGGATTCCAATGTTCTGGCAAATATACTTCTTGAAGAGAATGAATTAAATCTCTATACTAGGAATCTAGAGCTATGAATAGAGGAAATACATCCACCATGTGTAATTCACCTTCATTATCCCAACTCTCATCTTCATTGATTTGACTTTCATCCATTAGTTTACAAATTCCTTGTCCTTTAATTATGGTTGCTGGTTTCAATTCTAGATCATACTCTTGCAAGGCAATCACCCAGTTACCTCTTCTTTCTCCCATTAAGTTTTTGTAAAAAAAGAGAACATACTGCTTGGTGTGGGACTATTACTTTGGTGCAGTTCTTAAGTATATATGGCCTGAATTGCTTCACCGCATTAAAAATTGCATAAGATTGTTTATCAACCACAAGATATTTCAATTCAGCCTCGTGTAGACCAGTGCTCATAAGTGATATGCGGTACTCATCTCCCCCTTTTCCTTTCTGCGTAAGCACCGCTGATAATGAATCATCAGAAGAAAAAGTGTACAAGATAAAATCCTTTTCGAAATCGGTACTTTTGAGTGATGGTGCATGATCCATGGATGTCTTAATCTTGTTAAATGCATCCTTCTCTGAATCAGTCCATTTGAATTGCACACTTTGCTTAACCATTTGTTGCAAAGTTTTGACAATTTGAGCAAAGTCTAGTACAATCCTTCGCATGAAATTAATGGTCCCCATAAAACATTGCAAACCTTTTTTATTATGGGGTAAAGGGATCTATTCTATGGCCTTAATTCATTCTGGGTCTATTGAGATCCCCTTTTTAAAAATAACATGACCCAATAGCTTTCCTTCAGTGACAGCAAACACACATTTCTTAGGATTTAAAGAAATGCCATATTTCCTACAACGTTCAAAAATTTTCTTCAGATGAAACACATATTCTTCTCTTTTCTTTGAAAATATTGTAACACCATCTAAATAGACCACAACACTATGGCCAATTAGACCATGGAAAGCTATATCCATATCCCTATGGAAATTTGCTCCAACATTAATGAGTACAAAGGGCATTCTCCTATACACAAAAGTCCCCCACTTGGTTCTGAAAGTGGTCTTGATCCTATCTTCTTCTGCTACGAGCACTTGGTTATAGCCTGAGAATCCATCTAATAGAGAAAATAGTTCAAAACCCGAGACCATTTGTATTATCTATTCCATAGGTGGGAGAGGGTAATTATCTTTATCCAACGCACGGTTTAGATTCCTGAAATCAACATAAAGTCTAATCTCTCCAGAATTTTTTCGTACTGGTACCAAGTTTGAGACCCATTCTGAATGTATGACTTTAAATATGATTGTACATCCATCAGTTTTTTCACCTCACTTTGCATTAGGGGCTCTAATTTGGGATGCATTTTTCTCAGATGCTACTGAGAAGGTTTGACTCCAAATTTGATTGGAATAACATGCTATATGATTCTAGTGTCATAATTTTTGAGGTTTCCGTAGGTCCAAGAAAACACATCTTTGTATTGTTTGAATAAACTGATGAAATTTACTCTTCTCCCTGGGTCAACAACACTTTCCCAAATTCACATATTTGGGTTCAGCCTCTATCCCTAGATTTATTAGCTCGAATTGTAAAGACGAGCTATGTGTCTTGACATTTACTGGTTTTCTAAACTTGTTGTCTAGATTGAACATTTGTTCCATATTTCTAACCGTTTAGGAATGACAGTTCCATTATGGAGTTCCGCTTAATGATCCTCGACATCTGTTATGGATCCTTTAAATGTATCATTATTCATTAAACTCCAATATTTGTTGATCATCATCAAACACCATTAAATTGGTAATGTTGTCTAGAATAGAAGGCCTGAAAAGCAATTCAATCAATCATCTTTTATTTGTAGGTACTAGTCTAGCAGCTGAAGTAGCTAACAAGTTAGATGTGTCATTTTTTACTCTAGGAATTGAAAAGATATTCAATGCATCAAAATTTGTTAATAAATCCCAAACCTCATTTTGGTAAGCCTTCAAATGTGTTGATATACAATAAATTTTGTTTCAACCTTGTTTAAGAATGATTTTAGAATCTCCGTATACTTTTAGATTTTTTACTTTTAATTCCATTGCTTTCTTCAGTCCCTGTACTAATGCTTCATATTTGGGTGTGTTATTTGTACATTCAAATTCCAATCTACATGAAAGAATTTTTTTTTTTTTGGGATCAATCAAGACACAGCTAGCTCCTAATCCTTCCAAGGTTTTAGAACTGTCAAAATAAAGAATAAAAAAACTTCCTACTCCTATTGAATTTGAACTATTAACTACATCTGAAACTAAATTCTACTATATTACAATAAATCTTATCATCCTGTGAAAATTGAAGGAGATTAGGCTAGATATCTGATATGCTGCTAGCTTCTTCAGCTTGGTAATTTCCTGGTTCTAGTTCAAGAAAATGGTTTCCCAACACAAAATTTATTGGTTCATTTTTTCCCTCCAATTGAGTTACATTTTACTTCATTTGAGGTTCCCTTAACACCTTTATTTGGTTCTGAAAACCTTTATAAGGTAACAATACATGTGACCAATCTGATGCAAAGTATCCTTCCAATTTTGCTACCCAATCCTGGCTCAAAACAAAACCATATGCATCGAAGATATCAGCCACAACAATGTCTATGTATTGACAAACTCTCTCATATGCTGACAACCGGATTAGGACATCTTCCATTTCTCCTATCACTTTCATTGCAATCCTATCCAATTGGATAACTTGTCCTCTGGTTGGTTCAGGTTGACCATTTAGTTTTTTGCAAACAGAAAGTGGCATTACATTTACTGATGCTCCAAAGTCCACCAAACAATTATGCACATTGTAATTGAAAATCCCAAAAATTAGGAGAAAAGTTGGAGTTCTATACTTAGACTTTCCTCCTGAACTTGCTTCACCAATCTCTTCATTAGTTTGGTTGTCATTCTGAACTTCCTTCACAGGTATTTCAAGTACTTTTAAGAGCTTTTCCTTTTGTTGTGGTATATTGCACATTTCAAACAAGGAGATATTTGCCTTATCCTTTTTAATATCTTCTACAATGTCATATCCCATTTCATGCTCATCCAAATTCTTCTTGACATTCTTAATTTTATTTTCAATAGACTTTACAGGCATATTAACTTTCTTGGGACTCTAGCTTGAAATGACAAATTCAGGTATGTTAATAGTTGGAGTATTATTCTTTACTTTTCTCATGTTGTCCTGAAGCTTCTTAATCTTGAGCAATATGAGGCTATCATCTTTTAATGAATTCTAACTTCTTGTTGTAACATTTTCCTTTGGCATTTCTTCTTCCTCAATATGCTCTTCATCCTCTACATTGAACATGGAAACACAATCCCATAAAACCAAAGTTTCCTCTTCTTCAGTCTCTATTGGTTCATGACTTTTCTCTTTCTTATCTACAGTTTCAGTTAACTTAGAATCTAATAATTGATTCATCACTAAGGTCATGGAATTTATCCATTGTGGGCAATTCTTCTCAAAGTGAGGCTGCTTATGAAATGTACAAAAATTATTTATTCCTACATCTGTCAAATTCATGGCTGAGGGACTATGTGGGGCAGGCTTGGGTTGACTATTATCATCACTCTTTTTATAATAAGGCTTGTATTGTTTATGTGCCTCCTTCTCTTTTTCCAGATCAATTACTCTGTTTGACAACTTCTGCATCATTTTCACCACCCCATCTAACTCTTGTGATCGCTCATCCTTAGGCTTAGTTGATAATATAGGCCTTTTGTTTCAATATGTTTATTCTTCTAACTGTACAGGATAGTGGTCTATACTCTCCATTTCTGCCTCCACCTTCTCATCTTCTTCATAAGTATCTACTAAAGTGGTTCTAACCGATCTTTTGACAAACATGGCTAGATTAGGCCCAAGAGCTAAGGTATAATACTCAATTAGGGCATGCTCATATGGTTTTCAGCTGCATCAAAGTTATTTAGGTAGGAAACAAACCTCTGAGTGAAATTATGTACCCTTTATTTCTTCTCTTTCTTTAGGGAAATTAATCCTTTCATTTAAGAAGCGTGATTTTTCAGGATTCTGTAATTGTTTATGAACATTCTCTCAAAAATATTCTAATTTGTGACTGAATTTGGCGGCAATACAAAGTACCATGAGGCTGCTTTTCCCTTAAGAGTATGCAGGAATAACCTGTAGACAACATCTTCATGTTCTACTGCTTGTAATCCCTCTAAAGCTAGATAAAAAATCTGCAAATGATCATCCACAATAATTCCTTAATTTGGTTCAAACTTGGGTAAATATTTGTCAAAATTCTGAGGCATAGTATGCAATGGAGGGGTCATGTTCAAAGAATATCTAGCCCTCCAAGCAGGTGGTGGAGGTGGTTGATTTTCATTCACATTGGCCATGATTCTGAATGGATATTGAGGAGGAGACTCGACAAGGGTTCGAAAAGGAGAACAATGAGGAGAATCTGGTCCCAGCTAGTTCAAAGGTTGGACAACTTATTCCAAGGTTGTTTCTACCAATTCTTCAAGGTCTTCCACTGACACTAAATCTTGCAATTGAGGACGGTCCTTCTTAGGAAACTCTCTTCTAGGTAAAGAAGGAACAATGGGTAACCCTCCAATCTTCTTTGCATACACCTTGGCAATTCTACTTAAATCATCAACCACTTCGTTATAAATGGGATAGAGATACCCTATGCCCTTTTCTTCAGGAGTAGGTCTTTGCAAGATACTGGTCTCGAAATTGTCACTAGTGGGGAATTCTCGAGAAAACGGACTTCCTCGGCCAACCATGCACTCGTGGCCCTCCTTGTAGTGCCAAAACTGTTGAGGCATGGAAAATCGTAGGTAACAACAGTATGGATTCTCCCCAATAAGCGTTCCCAATTATCTCGATATTTTTTGGTATGGGGAATCCGTCCGGTTTACGATCCAGCTATCGTACGTCAAGTAACGGTTAAAGCTTGTTTTATCGATTACAGCTCGGTCCACTGTTTAATTGTATTTTTTAGTTTTATGTTTACGTATGATATGAAAGTGCCTAACTAAGTGCAGTCGATAGAGATAACGAAGAGTGTCACAATGTGATGCGCAGGTTCTTACCTCTCATCTTACCTCTTTCACTTCTAAATCATAAATAGAAAAACAAATTACACTAGTGCTAACTAAATACATCTAGCCTATCCCTGGGGAGAAATACTGTATTTAATAATGAGTAATGTACTGTATAACATGCATTTAGAATACTACAGATAGTTGTTCATATTTCAAAATACACAAATATAAGTAGATAAATAAACAAAGAGATAACTCATTGTCAATTAAAACATTCATTACTCACATATGATGTGGAAATTTCATAGAAATAAATAGGAAAAAATTCATAATATGAAATAATTCTTGAGTTAGAATGATCTCACTGTTCATATAAAGAAGTTGAAACAGAAGTAGTTCACATTCAACTAGTCTATGGAAAGCATTTGAAACTCTACATTGCTTTCTCCAGCTGAAAATATGAACTCTTTATTATAAGATGAAGTTCTTCTTACAATAACATTGCACAAATATAGTCTGAGAAAAGGTCCCTCTTTACATCAAATTCACCTATATTTATACAAACAGCAAAAACTCTTGAAATGCCCTCTTTTCCCTTTGGGCTTCCCCTAACCTTTCCTTAACAAAATTTTGTCTTCTAGCGTATATACTTAGAAGAAGATAAATACAACATATTACATAATTAATCAATTGTTTGAAATAGTCCAACTAGGATGGCCCAGCGTAATCATTCATAAATTTCTTCCACACATTTTCATTTGATGCTATACTTTCAAAACTAGAAGGTTATAGAAATATGATGTTGATTTCATGCTTAGTAGCTTGAGACTTTATATTCACCACTCTGGCCGGAATCAGGAGAAGTTGGTATTCCAACAAGTGACTGCTAACTGCTTCGTGTGGGATTGCAATTTTAAGCACCTTTTCATCCAATCCCCTGACTAGCTGAATAGCTTGTTCATCCTCCTGCCATTGTTCCTGCAATTGCTTCAAAAACATTTCATGATCGGGAAGCTCTTCTAACATCCTTCTAGGAGTGGTCTGATACCAATTGTAAGTTAGGAGAACTTTCCTACAGAATTCTACACAAACACTCTTCATCCTCCTAACTATCTTTACTAATTACTCTGCTAATTTACTCGCAAATTCGATCAGCTCATACTCCATCTTTATTGTCTCTAGGTCTTTGATGGGTACATCTGCTGGAGGTTCCTTATTTGTTTCTAACCAAGTCATTTGTCCCTATAGAGCCTCCAGGATATCGTGTGTCTTGTTTAAGAAATAAGAAGTTGTATTTATAATCGCCTCTAGCCTTACTTCTATCTGTTGAACCTTTAACATCTCTTCTGCCATCTAAAGCTCCATTTGATGAATCTTATTTCTTAGTGGAAGAGCATGCTTCTTCAAAGGTTCAATATCTATTTTTGCTCCATAGTTGTATTTTATGAGACGTCCAGTGAATTTTTTTGATTTTCCAATGCTACTACTTGAGTATCATAAAGCTTAGTTTTCCCCTCCGCAGTAGTCTTTTGTATTTCCAATTCTTCCACTTTATCCTCTAACTTTCCCTTCTCTTTATTCAACTCCTCAATTGACAATTTCAGATTATTTCTTTCTGCCTCCAAAACCTAATGTCTCTACTGGAGTCTCCCAAACTATGCTAGGATGGACTTGGACTCTCTTTCTATATTGATCGTGGATAAAGAATCTTTGTATGATTGTAGAGTCTGGCACTCTGCTTTGGATACCTCAATTTCACGGATCATATCTTCATGCTTTCTCTTCAAATTTTGGCTTTTGTTTCTGTCCATTTTCAAGGTCTCTTTCAACTGTGTAACCTTCTTTTGGGATTGCTCTAAATCTGTCATTATTCTATTCGCATTATTTTCAAAATCTAGGGCAGTAGCTACACCATCCCTTGCCATTAATTGTACATATTTGTCGGTACCGTGAACCATTTTTTTCTTGGTCACCATCACTCCCATCTTACCTCCAGTATTCAGCTTTTTCTCTGTTCTTTTAACAATCATGTTTTTGACCTTGTCATAAAAAATAGTGTTTAAATCAAGAACTTCTTCTCCTTCTATGGGAGTTAAAGGAATTAATTCAATTCCACATACTAATAAAGGATTTTCTCCTGCTATACTACTAGATGGAACAACGGGTTCTAATGGCTCAGCATAAGACTAAGTTTGTCCTTGATCAGCAGGGTCCTGTTCCACTTGTGCCTTTTGTCTCAATTCTTCAGCTGCTTTTTATGCTTGCTCTTTTCTCTTATTAGCATCTTCTAATATTAATCCCTCACTTTCTTTCTTCCTTCTCTGTATTTATTCTTCTTCTTTTCTTTTCTTTTCCTCTTCTATTTTCTTCTCAGCCTCTTCAATTGTCTTTCTCTTTTCTTCTTCTTCAGCTCACAACCAGTCTTCTGCTTCCTGTGCTAACCTGTGAGCTTCTTCCTGCCTTTTCTTTGATGACTCTTCTTCTTTCCTTTTGAGTTGCTCAGCATCTTTTCCCTTTCTGCCAACAGTATTTATCTTTTGTTTGAACCTTCTCCTCAAAGTTGCCATGTTCTGAGCATTCTGAAAGACTTCTTCATCTTTATCCCAAAAGTTTGTATACTCATAATGCATTCCAGCTGCTATGCAATACTCCACAACTTTCTTTTCGGCGTCATTCCTATGAAAGATTCTTTCATCGAAATGAAAATATTATAGTTCCTTAACAAATTTTGTTGCTATTTTCACACTGGAAAACTTATAACTTCCTACAAAAAAGGGGACTGTAGGATACACCGCCTTCTTCTGCTCAAATAGAAATTTACCCACCATGTCAAAGTACAACTGTCTTACGACCTCTTTATTAATCACATAGTCTATAGCATATATAGGTAGAAGGGAATGATCCCTTGATCCTCCAAACATCCTTAAATACGACCCTTCTTCTGTCAAATAATAATACCCGTTATCTTGCAGCACTTTCATAGCTTCCTCTGACATACAATTACAATCAACCAAGAAAATCAATGTGTATAATGGCATAATAAAATTCTCAGAAATCTCCTTGTAATGGCTATAATACTTGTGAGCCCAGAATAATTGATAAGCAGCATACACAGAGGACCAGTCTTTATCCTATTGGCACTGCAATGCTGGGAATGGCTGGAATGCAATCAATCAATATTGAAATCATATAAAATTCTATCTTCTTCTAGCACACTCCTCCCAATGCTGCACTTAAGCTGACAATGTGTTGAATACTATATTTTCCCAACTAAAGATTGTACCTTGGGTGGCTACAAAAAATATCACTAGTACCCAACCTATTTTAAAGTTCCTCCCATTAGCCCTTCCAAAAATTTGGTTTAACATCAAGGCAATTAACTTGTATGGAGTGGAGAGGCTTGATGATTCATACTCTCCTGAAGGGCTTGTACAAAAGCTCTTACCTATGGTCATCATTCTTTTAACTGCTTCCACCATATCTAGGTTGAGATCTTTCAACCAAATCTCAGTGAAATAGGTTTGTTGTGTTGGCAACTTATAAACCATGGCCACATAGGATGGGCTATATGCAGCATAACCTTTCCCCTCAGTGTTGGCCAGTATCATCCCCGTTACATCTTTCCTTGGCAGAATCCATCCAATCACCTCGGAACAGGGGAAAAGTTCAGGTGTGGTAGCCACCTTCATAATGGTTGATCTCTCGATGTTGGCATAGATAAATAGATCTTCGAGCCCAACCTCTAGAACACTTTGGTTTGAGATCATTCTGTATATCTCTCGTGATTTATACTCCGGATCAATTCTAGTAATGGATTTAGTATCTTCATAAATAACCTTAACTCTGGTTATTATCTCTACTTCTGGTTCCTCCTCGGCTGCTTGGGGCTTCTTTTTATGCTTTTGTGGCATATGGTTGTGCCGGATCATGAAAAAAGGCTTTAGTCCACTTACTAATAGAAAACTATGTATTGAAAGCAACAACAAAAATAACCAGAACATTACCATCTCATAAATATGCATGTTGAATAGCTTTTCTTTTATCAAAACAAATGGGCCTTTTGTATGTGAAACATTAAAAAACCAGGAAACTTGCGAAAACCTATTTGACCCAAATCTGTGAAAAACTTCTACTTGGGTAAACCCTATATCTTTACAATGCCCTTATGTGTATATGTAGTAATCTTGACAGTGGGAAAATCCTTAAAACCGCAGTGCGCTAAAACCCGAGAACCCCCTCTTCACAACTAAAAAATCCTCCAGCATCCCATGAAAACCTAATGAGGCTAGAACGATGGGTGCGCAGCCTGTGGTTTAAAATGGTGCAGGAAAAAAGGGAGCGGTGAAGCACCCTACACTTTTTTTACCAACAACTGTCAGAGAGTCAATCCTGGCTGCCTAAAAATCAATCAAGAGATAGGACGAGAATAAGCAAGAAGATGGACCAGCCGGTGAAACAACGTTCACAAAACAAACAGGGCGAACCCTAGAAAAAGAGAATGTCCGCCACACTTTGCAATAGAACCCCGTGGGATAACCAATACCTTAACGCTATTAAAATATGCAGGTAAACAATTGCTGAGCAATAAAAATTGAAGCGAATCCTACGTGGATAAAATGCTACAGATAACCTGGTCGGACAACTACCTTCACTGGCACACGATTCGTTCTAACCACGGGAGCTATGAAGCTCCAATGGGTGAAAAACATAGATGATAATAACCAGAGATATGACCCTTATGACTTTATAAGCTTGACCACGAGAGGGATAGGTGTATCGGGCAATAAAGAAAAAGCACTAAGTGAACATCGGCGAGGAACCTGCGAGCTGATGCGAAGCGTTCGGTGGATTCAGTAGATCGCAACCGAGATATCGGATGAAGAACGCGGAAGTGCTAAAAACAACATTGGCAGGTCTATCAACTACCAAGTATCGGTATTGACGAAAACTATGGGAATGCGTGAGATGGATTCGACACTGCGCCTCCAAAATGTCGACCGGCAAAACGACTAAACTCTCTGCTCATTCCAAAGGACACAGCCGATATGGCGCAAACAACTTACCAAGCTTAATCGGATATCGAAAAACTATAGACGCACGGGGACCGGTTCATCCTGACTGCTCAGGACTAAGCTTCCAGAAGATCGGCAAACAACGTCCGATATAAATAGACGAAACGACATTGCTACATCGGAGAAAGACCTCGGAACACTCCCGCTCTGAAACATCGGCTAGCTAGTCACTTCCCCACCAGATGTATCGGAAAAGTAGTCAACTGTGCATCTGAACCAAACAAACCTTCAATTTTTTTCAAATTTTCAAGTCATGGCAAAGTTTTGGTGAAGTCATAAGTTTCCTTCTAAATACTAAAAAAATTAGGAGAAACCCTAAAAATTAAAATTTTTTGGGGAAAATAATTACAACTACAACAGGCGGTCACTAGAAAACCAAATGATGACAATTCTTATTAGTAAATATACATAATGATACATACCATCAAGATCGACATAATGATTATGCAAACATACCATCAACTGTGCAACATTGCACAATGTATGGTTTTCATGAACATATCGACATAATGATTATGCAAACATACCATCAACTGTGCAACATTGCACAAGGTATGGTTTTCATGAACATATATACATAATTATTATGCAAACCTAGCATCAATTGTGCGACATTCCACAGCTTATGGTTTTCAGGAACATAAATCCTCAACGATTTGAAATAATCCATATTTGATAATAACAGTTTATACAATATTCAATATTCAACATACATTATACATTATTATTATTAGACTGCCAATAATTGACAGCATCAAACTATAGTATATATGGTTTTCAGACATAAACTTGGAGCATTTAGATATCTATGGATCGCCTACAAAAAGGTTGTAAACTACACTCGATCGAATATGTAATCCCTACCACTGTTACATACTTTGTTGCATGCTAGTCGGATTCCCCGATCGCAGAATCTAGTTACAAGTTCGGAGGGGCCAACCGAAGGCAAGTGCATACTGCTGTTTTACAAGTGTTTGATGAGCCTGCAGCCAACCAACCATTCAAAACAAACAAAGATTGATGTGAGTGATTTATGATTCATTCATGGCATAACACACAGCTAACAATTGATCAGACACCCTCATGGCATAACACAGCTAACCATTAACCAAACATTAAGAAATAAATTTAAACAAGCTGAGCAATAAATCTTACCTCGTCTGCATTTGATACGAATTTGGAGATTGTTAGTTTCCAGCCATATCTCGACAGTATCACCAGCCTTGAGTGATCTCCTTTGAACAAATTTGTGCCAACCTTTCTGAAACACGCAGTTCCATGGTATTTCAAAAGGAATTTCTCATCTATTACTTTGTCCTCGTCCATAGCACATACTCGGAGGGTAATAACTTTTTTAAGCTCTTCAGGTTTCCAAATTGTATGAAAATTGGCTCTCTTGGGGATGACCATTTTACACTCAATACTATCTGTGGCACTCTTGGTTAGCTTCTTTTCAAAATAATACTCTTGCCACTGCAGAAGTGTCTTTTATAATGCGAGGGTTTTCCTTCATGAATACGACAACTACAACTACAACATTAGTTTCGATTTATTTCTACACTAATGTTTTCAAAGAAAAGAACATTGATGCATGTGACAGCCAAGGCCCGCAACGACTAATCCAATTATTGTGAGAGTGAAAGGTATACTGAAATTGACAGGTCATGGTGGACAGAGGTGTGTGGCCAACATAAGGTCAAATATTTTCTTTCCGAAACGTTGAAATGGTTAGATTTTGGACTGAAGACATGTTATTTCAGTTTTAAATAGAATATAGATTTTTTTTAACATTATAGTCATTTTCAATTGAGAATAAAAAGAAAATGCTAAAATAATCTCTAGCTTAATGGGAATCAAGTTCCCGCCAACACGTGCACGGTGCATTCTTTTTGGGTAAAGGTTCTCAACTTCTGATTGATGGATCGTGGTCAGTAGACTTCTAACTTCCGATGACAGGTAAAAACGGGTTGAAAGTAAGAGAGTAGTCTCGAGTCTCGACAAATTGACAATGACCTGAAAGCTACAGCATGTACTTGGACCTTGGATGCCATTGTGTACGGGTTCTGTTAACTCTCGAGTCTCAACTATCTCGAAAACACTTTACTGCCCAGTGCCAATACATTCCTAATTTCCTACGCGAAGCCTATACTTTGGAAGTTTATGCTACTGTGTACGGAGATATCATTGTGCACGTGCAGTTACAAAGTGTGGCCCGTGGGTGTTGGGGTTTTTGTCGGATTCGGCGGAAAATAAGACAGCTCCGTTTTCATTCTATCTTTTCTGTGTATGATTCATGTTTGCTGTTTGTCGTATATAGAAAACAATGTTCTGTCGTACTCGTGTGTCGTCATCGATGACTATTGTTATTGCTAGTTTTTTATTCTATTTCTTTTTGGGTGGTGTAAGATTATGATTGAAAACAATCTACAGGTTGTCTTTGTCCTGTCGTCGTCGATCACGATGGCCGTGATTCCATGACGATGATTTTCTGTCGCTGCCGCTGGGATGCGCGCAGTTGCAGCCTATTTAACCCTGTGGGATGGGCAGTTGGAGTGGAGTGGAAGAAATTATCAAATTATATCAAGAGATAATCGAAGAGCATTACTATGGGCAGCTTCCAACCGGCTTGGCCGTCCCACAACACGGGTTATATTGAGTTCCTGTTTCAAAAGAAGTTGACTGAGAGCGACACAGACAATAAGCAGTGTAGACTGGAGATTTCCAAGGAGGATGTTGAGGGGCGTATTTCAATTTCGGCACATCTATGAGAAGAGACAAGTGATGCTTCATCATAGGGGTCTCCGCCTCCCCATATTTGAATGCGAGGAGGGAAGAGAATGGACATTCAGGTTTAAATATGGACCAAGTAGCGAAACTTATGTGTTTGAGCGTGATTGGATCAACTTTCTCAGACTGAGATACCTCAAGACTGGTGATATTGTCAAGTTTTGGAGGGACAACGCCAATCGCCGCTTTCTCATCACCTGCTACTCCTCACCTAAAATTTCTTCTTGACCTTATTTCTTTTAATTTTCTTCATGTTAATCTGTTATCCCATCATGAATGAATGATCAATCTTGCTCGCGCGTATATATATAATAAATAGTTGATGTTCGATGAAATGAAACGATAATACTTTATATCTCTGTGTCTTTGAGAATCGATGTTCATCCTGGTCTCACCATATCAGCAGTTCACTGTTAGTAAAATTGAGATCTCTCCTTTGAGCTCCAATTTTATGATCAATGTTGGTTACTATCTAGAGATTTCGTATAACTACCGTCGGTTATGTTTGGAGACTAATACGAGAGTGTAGTTTGGCCCAAATTTTTTGAAAGCAAATATGGAATTTAAATATATTATATAGTAGTGACTATGCATTGGACAGATTTCATAGTATTGAATACATGTATGTAGAAATCCTGTGAATTTTGTGTATTGGTTCTCCATGTATGTTCTCTTTTACTATCGCTGGTATTTTATTAGATTAGACAATAGAGTAATTTGTGACCGAGAAGAGAGCAAGCCATTTGTTGCTTTTTTTTTCAATTTTTGTAAATATATTTGAAATTTTACATTTCAATTTCTTTATTTTTTTTGGATTTATAAGATTTGAAAATTCAAATTTAAGATGGATTTTTGTTTTTTTTAATATTATTTTTACATTTAGAGTAGCAAAATGCTTTATAAACCAATAGTGTAAAGGATGTATGTGTTTATAAGTTACATTATTATGATATATAATTTTTATTTTAATATATTTATGTTTATAGGTATTTAGATATTTTGTTAGATTTTGGACTTGCTTGAATTGATCAAGAAGATTAACTCAAGTGTACACCATGGAATCATTTCATGCATCTTGATTAAGACTTAAATAATCTTCAGATTAAAATTTAAATAAGCTTCAATTAAAGGCTCGTTTAAAAAAAGTGTAACAATTTGTTTTTGTATTTTCATATCAGTTTTTGTTTTTTTGTTTATTAAATAATATCTATTTTGATCTTATATTAACACAATAACTAAGTGGTTGATTGTGCCTATTTGCATTCATTAACCACTTTACTTGTAGTTGTGCTAGTACATACACAATCAATACATTTTATAGTTAATATAATTATAGTTAACACAAGGGTGAGTGCACAAAATTGAGGAACCTTTTAGATGCAATGGTAGAGTAAAGTAAATAACTCTTGATCCATAAAATAGATATCATCCCAAGCAATCTTGATCTTGCCAAGCTTAGTCCCAAGGATGCCGACATGCATGCCAATTATGATAGTACAAAAAAAGAAGCCCCCATTTTATTACTACAAATTGTGCTCCCGTTTTACTTTGCAAAAACACACTCGCATTTACTAAAACTTGTCTCTTAGTTAAAACGGGTAGAGTCCATCATTTTCGCCACAACACCACACTGTTTGGAGCTTCAGCCGACCAGAACGAGTGCATGGGAACGCGTTTTGGGAGTTCAAAATCCAAGAAGCTCCACCTTGGGATCAACCTCTTCTTTCTGAGGTATTTTCCTCAAATCCTCTCATGTTTTTTACCCTATATTCATTATTTTATTTTCCCTAATTTAAAAATTAAAAAAAAATATTTTAATTTATATGGCCAATAAAAACCAATGGAAACCAAAACACCAATGGAATTTACATGGCCAATGGAAACCAAAACCCCAATTTAATCATAGAAACCAAATAATTTTGACTATTTACAAAAATTCATACCCAAAATCCACATGCCCAATGGGAACAAAAACCACAATTAACTCATAAAAAACAAATCAATTTCACTATTTCCATATGCATATTCATAAGAATCCTTGTGAATCCATAGCAAAATTCACAAAAATGCAAAGTTTTCCAAGCACATTGCAAGTTTGCATAAGGAATTTACATGCCCAATGTAAACCAAAATCCCAATTAACTCATAAAAAAAATTAACTTCACTATTTGCATATGTATATTCGCAAGCATCATTGTGAATCCAATACAGAATTAAAAAATATGCAAACTCTGTCAATTATATTGCAACCTTGCATACAACTAAAAACAAAGTCAAGTAGAATTCATATCTTCCCTTAAATACATAAACAAACATGGTAAATCCCTTGCCTCTATCCGAAATATCGAAGTAGNTAGTTTTGATGAAACTTCCTAATCCAAGTGTTAAAATAAGGTATAGAAGCTTCCCATGCTTAACAAATATTTCCTCTTGACTGAAGGGTACCTTTTGGTTAAGCTCAAGACAATGAAGTTCAACAATAGGCTCTACGAATGTCAAGATACATAGGGAGGTTGATGTGTTTGATTACATGCCAATCACATACTATCATACATGATAGAATCCAGTGGAAACCTTGCAACCATAAAAGCCATTCTATACACATTTATGCATTTAGTCTCTCATGGGTATATACAAAGAGAGCATGGAAGTAAAATAACATCAAGTGGAATCGATACATGGTCCAAATTACATATAAACAAAGACCTGCTAAGTAGACTTTGAAGTCCAAAAAACATCACACTACAACAAATAATTACAAATCTAACAAAATCGTTGCATATACTGGCATTTTATTCTTCAATAACACATTATGCCACCTATTCTAGGCTCTAGCCGTTGCCTCTACCTACAATCTAGGAACTGGTCCTACAAGGGAATTAGTCATAACCTCAGAATGTCGATGAAACTTCATAATCCAAGGCTTGAAATAAGCTAGAGGAGCTTCCCAAGCAACATATGCACATAGGACATTTTATGTACGCATGCATATGGAAATTGGAAATAATACTTGAATTTAGGACATAAATTTAAAATGAAAAGATGTTTAATATTTATTATTTACTGTAAAATTAAAGATAAATTTTAAAATTTAAATAATAGATTTAGTTTATGTTGTTATTTGTCGTACATTAATTTTACACTTTTCTTTGCTTAGAGATGCCATTATATCATGTGTTTATTTTTCTAATGATATTTTTCTTGTATTTATGATTGTAGTGGCTACTATGGACCACAATGCCGAGATATTGAGGGTTATTAGGCATCTTTGAGAGATTTTTTCTTCCTAGAGGGGTGGAGATGAGATTCGTCGCTCCTTGTCAGACTCATTGCTGACTATTGTTGATATGATCGCTAGATAGAATGATGCTTTGTATAGCATCGCATCCTTCTGGGAAAGAGAAAGACAAGAATATGCTGATGGTTTGAGCTACAATGAGATAAATAAGCTAAAAATAACCAAAGAGCACATTTATACATTGTTTAGAGTGCCTGGGACAGATGACATTCTCGAGAGCACGAGGCCACATATTTCGATTCAGTGGTGCATCTTGCCACCGATTGGAGACCATTGGATGGATAGATGGTACATGGTTTTTGACATTGCCTTGCATAACAACAGGGAAGTACCCTTGTACTTCCTCTAGAAGTTGTATGCAGAGTTTGTGATGGCGAAACATGTCAACTATTTTGACATGTTGGGCTTCTAGGGCGTTGATAGGAGGATGCCCCAAAACCGACCCAATGCTAGGCATAGAGATTCCAATCGACAAATACCTGCACCCTGTTCCTAGCTACTGAGAGCAAACATCCCTCCTACTCATGATATTTTTTCCCTCACACAAGAGGCATTTATGACTCTAATTGAGATGGTTTCTTGACACATGATTACTATTGACCAGACAGTGCGCTCTTCCTCTACTGGTGGTAGAGGACCATCTATTGGTGGGGATAGGTTGACATCTCATGTGGATGAGAGTGAGCCACATGTGTGCATAATGTCTGGTCAATCCTGTTATGGTCTTGGACAAAGACATTGTACCTCTAGGATGACTGGTGGTCAGGTAAGGACATTGTTAAAACTCTATTGTTGTTCAATTTTTAATTTTTCCATATTGTACACATATTAAAAGATTCGTAATATATGCAAATTTTACCCTTGTAGGAGATTGATGCATCTCAAGGGGGTGGTAGTGCACCCAGTGTGGTTGTATTCGAGGCCCAAACAACCAACATTGAGGTAATATTTAAACATCTGTCATTTTGTTTATACTTATCATTTTATTAATGCATGTGTTAGTCTTTATTAATTTGTTAAATTGTCTAATAATGATTACCTAAAGAATGTAAGTACATAGTTCATGACTGAATCTCGTTCGAATTATTTAAATTTCTTATTGTACACTCCTTTATAGATTGCTAATATTTATAATTTTTAAACTTGAAGATGCTATCTAGATCTGAAGAGGGGCAAGAAATTATTGGAAGAGGTCCCTCCCATGGGGGAGATATGTCCCAGGAAGGGGTAAGTATATTACAACATGTTAGTTTTTCAGTACATATTATTCCATCCATTCAATTCCATGTCTAACTATGGTAACACTTTATGACTGCAGACATCATCGCAAATCCCTGGACGGCCTCTTTGGTTTGGATCTCCCCGTAGTCCAAACATAGATAAGTCAATTGTTTACACTAGATGACCCTCTTCCTTGAAAAGAGAGGGTTTCCATGACGATCAACCTACTCATCCCACGACAATGTACACACTTCCAATGGAAGCTGCTGGTTAGCTATGAATTCACTTCACAACTAGTTTTTCTTAATGTTATTTTCACATGTTTACAACATCAGGATGTAGAGTCATTTGTGCGAGAACTTAGTGGGGTCATTGATGGTGCAGTCAATGCTGCATCTACAATAGGGATATGTCACACCAAGGTACATCTACTTGAATATTTGTAATTGTACAGTTCATTTCTATTGTCTATGTACATGCACGATGTCTAACTATTTTATCATTTGATGAATGTAGCCACACCCTGGTCCATTAGTGCACCCAACCGAGGTTGATGTTCAACCTACGAATCCTCTTACTACTGAGGAAACCTAGTATCATTCCCAAGAACAATTTTTTTTGGTGAGATGTTCATTTTTTACATAATTGATTAGTACTTTCTCATTCATGTACATGTTGATAATTGTTGAGATAATTGACATATTTTTTTAATCTGTAGAGGACCATTACAGATAGAATCTTTGTAGGGAGGAGGACGCCAGAGGCATCTATACCCCGAATGGATGCAGTGAGTGTTTTTTTAATGTACAATTGAATCGTATTTTAAATTTTCAAACTTTGTTATTATTGGACGATACTAGTTCAATTACCTAATCAAGAAATAGTTCCATTGATTTGTAGTTGCCAGAGATACACAATGGTCGTGGAAAGAGGCAACAAGCATCAGGGTTTGGAAAAAACAAGAGAAAGTTAGAGATTTGATGTGTTAGTTAAGAAAAAATATGTATTTCTGTACAAGATGAAGTTAGAGTATAGGGGTGCGGTCTAGGACATATGTATTCTTGTTTGCATGTTCGTCAAAGATGTTTTTGATACATGTACATTGACAGGCCATATAAGGGCCTTCTACTTTTATATTATAACTTTCATGATATAAAAAATATTTCATATCAAGGCTCTTGAGATCCTCATGGTTCAGTCTTTTAAGTGTGATTATATACATGTGGCCAAGAATGTTTCTATGTGTATTGTTCCCAATTTTTGACATATTTTACGATTGCATGGAGATATCAGTTATAAATTTGAGAACAATGCACAATTACAATATCACATAATGATGAAAATGTACATTTCAATTGTTTTTTACCACGATCTAGTTGCATATACAATGTTAAATTGTATTCACAAAGATGGAATATACCTAACACACATAAGCACCCAGCATAGCTAAGCAACTCATACAACTAAGTGGAATACAAAAGAACTTCACCCACATAACAACCTAACAAAATTCTAAAGGATGCATAGAGTTGACACACCTAAGTGATGCACCTGCGTGGTCTACATTAATGACATTGGTGTTTGGCATAATGTATTTCATCTAACAAATATATGGGATATACATGAAACCTAAAAGTATCAGAGTATAAGGTTGATTATAATAATGGTTATGATTATATCTTGCACATTATTTTATCATTTTGTTAATGTACATGGAATTTGATGAACTTCCTCGAGGAACAACTTTGGGAGAGTTTTGAGCTGCAAAAATACCACATTTTATTCATCTTTCACATACCATTTATCGCCATATTCCTATTTTATCCTTCCGTAAAACCATTAATATTCACCACTTTCATAATGAATATGGGTTTATATTACATTTTTCCAAATCATTTATTTTTGAGTATTTTGAGTGAATTTGTGGTTAATTATTGAGAAAAACAACATATTTTCATTATAATTTAAAGTTGGGTGAGTTTGGTGATGCTTACAGGTGTATTTGAATATTTTAACAAGCTCAAAAGTGACCACCTAGCCTCAAATTCGAATTTCATCCTCAAGATGTGGGCTAATTTCAAGGAGAAGATCATGGAAATGTGGAGATAATATCTCATCCAATATTTGTTGGAGGATTTGAAGGGATAAGTTGAGAGAAAAGTGCATTTGTTGGAGGATTTGTAGGGATAAGTTGAGAGAATAATGGATCTGTAATTATGATCAGTTATCTTGAATTCATATGTAAATAAGAGGGCTCTCTCCTCATTTTGGTTAAAGGCCTCTCTAGTGATTTGGAAGTAGATAATAGTTTAGAGTCACTCATAGAATGGATTCTTGTTTGTTATGTAATGGAGATGATGCTTAATGCACATGCTTTGACTCTCTTATGTTATATCAATTTTATTTCTGATGAATTGATAGTATTGATTTTATGAGCTCACAAGTTAATGTTAGTTGTTTTATATCAGTTTATTTCATGTAATTTCTTGCTTTCGTGATTGGGGCCTGTTATAGTAATGGTACCTCACCATTATTCTGAGATTTTTCCCTGTATAAAAGATAGCTGTTAGAATTGACCCTGATTTAACTATCTTAAATGTTGTTTCATATAAAACCCAAAAAAAAGTAAAAACAATATTACGAAGTTTAAACTTGCAATACCTTACTCTCTTGCAGAAGGTGTTGATGTCCTTGTCCAAGGTATCGAGAAGACTAATAGCCTATATAACCATGTTATCCACTCTATTGAGATTGAATTTCATGTTGGCTCTGCTCTATCTATGCCCAAGACCCAATTGAGCCTTCTCCAAGTCTATGTGATTCAAGATATGTGATTTCAACTCAATGGTAGACAAGATTTCTAAATTTACTTTGTTGTTATAAAAGGGTACCTAAGCCAAACAAGAATTTATAAAATTCAATTCCTATATAATTCATAAAAGACTTGTACTAACAACCACTTAATGGCAGATTAGCTCGGAGTCATAGCTAAGGGATGTAGGCACTGGTTATGCTCGTCTTGTTGTATTGCTGGTTTAGATATTAGGACTCTTTTGATGATTCTGTATTGATGACAAATTGAGTATCCTAGAGAATACGTAAGGAAGAATTTTAATAGTTTTCTTAAATTTCTTTGTTTGTGAATGATGCACAACAAAACAGTATCCAACACACTTGATTCCTCGCAGGACTAGTCAAATGTATATTTTTATTTATTCCTTGGGAATATCAAATATAGTGATTTTAAAACACATCTCAGAGAACAAAGCAATCATGGATCTGATATAAATCTATTTTAATAAGCAAATCCTTATACCTTTCAGTATAAATACGATTCATGAGTCCTAACTAAAGAATTAAAAGACACTTATGGGAAATTGACCTCAACTTGATAGCTGCTAGAATTGACCGTGACTTAACTATCGTAAATGTTGTTTCATATAAAGCCCAAAAAAAAGTAAAAACAATACTCAGTTCAAACTTGCAATACCTTACTCTCATGAAAAAGGTGTTCATGATGTCCTTGTCCAAGGTTTTGAGAAGACTAATAGCCTATATAACCATGTTATCCACTCTATTGACATTGAATTTCATGTTGGCTCTATTGTAGCTGTGCCCAAGAACCAATTGAGCCTTCTACAAGTCTATGTGATTCAATTATAGAGCTCTGTTTACTCATTTTTGCATGATTCCTCAATGTCAAAACTAAATATCCATTCAGTTGATGCTATCACCCATTTTGCTCCAAACCAAGCCAGGATTACTACATATCAGCACTATGTACATCCATCAATTACAATTACCTAGGATATGTATGAACAGAATTAGTCAAGCACATGAAAAAATATTATAAATGGACAAATAGAAGAAAACAATGTGGTTTAGACATTCCTTAATTTCTATAGTCAGATCTATAATACGATCACACTTTTTCTCTTAGGAGACAAGTCACTAACAAAACAATGGACATACCTGAGAGAGAGAGAGAGAGAGAGAGAGAGAGAGAGAGATAGGTAGTTGCAGGGAAAAGTGAGACAAATACTTACCACAAGGTCACGGATCAATACTGTCAACCTCAAAACATATATAAAAAACAAAAAAATCTATTTGCATTTGTAGCAGCTGTCGACCCAACAGCTCTCCACCCACAAAACTCAAAATCCCTAATCGAGGTTCTACACCCAGCTTGATGAGATTCGAACCAGATTTAGTTAATTTTTTTAGGCCTTTCTGGCCACAAACAACTGCGCCTAACTGGGCTAATTTTTTAACAGCTACACTTATTGCCTCATGGATTGGGGCTTGAGGTCCAAACTCCAATCAGCGGCATCCATCCACAGTTTCTATATTGACCAAAGAAACACAGTATTTTACTGGCCTGCAAGCAACAAATACAGCAAAGACAACAATTTACCTTCCCAAATCTAAATCACTATGTATCCTTGCTCAACTGCCTTTCAAAGATAGCGATTCCCTTTTCCGTTACTTAGACAGCAAAATAGTGACAAGTGGATCCTTGGGAGAGGCTGGCAATGCAGGAAAAACATTGATCTCCCTTATAACCCAATTTATCCAAATTTATCATGCATTTCCCTTTGTAATTTATTATATAGGCTTTCCATTTTTATGCTTTGTGTTGCTCTTGTGTTTTCTATAGGCTAGGAGCATGAGTTTATAGCATCTAATCCTTTTGCAGCTAGTGAATCCCTTTATTTTCATGGAGAGATGGCAACAGATATTTTATGAAAGATTTATTTATATGAAGACCAATGATCAGTGGGTCAGTGCCATTGATGCAGTGAATGGAGTCTATGAAGGCTTTGGCTGCTAAAACAAATAGATATTGAAGTTGAGATATCTCACAGTCTAATAATAAAGTATTTGCTGGAAGAAGAGAAACTCTATAAGGCTTCATAGTTTCTTTTTACGACAAGCAAACATAATGTTCTATTATAACCAACATCGGTGGCTAAGTATTAAGCACAACGATTACCATCTAACTACTTTGTATTATCTATTATGCATGTGGCGAGGAATGCCTTATTGTCTATGACTTCGTACAAAGAGACAATCTTTAAGAGGGCCTTCATATTGAAGAGCATAAACCAATCATTCCATCTAGAGACTGGTTTACAATGGCTGTGGAGTTGCAGGAGCATTAGATTGGCCCACTTTTGACAAGTAAAATGAATCCCATGAAAAAGTTGATCACAAAAATTAATTGTATGTTTTTTTAAAGTTTTTGCTTAAAACTCCTACTCTAGCTTCATTAATGCATTCTAATGATATAGGCTTGCCTAAGGATTCATAGGGGAAACTTATCTAATATATTACTATTTCTTCTTTGGATTTATGGTTAAATGATGGGTGAATTCTAGGGTTTCATGCACATGCAAGATTGATGCTAGCATTGTTGGAAGAACACAAGCACAAGGAGGATCTAGGGTTTTCTTGGTTTCTCCATTGGTAAAGTTTGGTGAAATTATGCTTATATGAATTGAATGGTGGTTGTAATGCTGTGTTTTCTTTGAATTAGGGCTTTTTACCAGCTTTTGTCAACTTTTACATGTTATAAAACATCCTCTTGGAGGATTTTTCTCTTGTTTGTACTTAGATCTCTGAATTTTTCCCTAATTAGGATCCTCCAACAAACACTAGAGGTAAATATAGTAGTATTTCATGTGTAAATATACACATTTGCATGATTAGTGTAGTGTTAGATTAGATTTGTGTTTTGATAAACTAGAAAACCTTAGAAATTTATAAAATTCAATAATCCAAAAATTAGAACAATTTTCAAATTATAAGCCACCCTCAAATTTTGGTCTACCTAGTTAGCCCTAGATCCTCTAGTGTGTCACCTATATTCTTGTCTACATCCATGAACTTGAGAAGCAACCTAAAAAAACCAGTCAAAAGTCAGAGTTATGGTTTCATACTTGACATGTTTGAGGGGTTGGGATAATTTGGCCTTGATAAAAGGTTACTTTATGCCTTACAATGACCCCATTTAATTGTTTAGTAGGGAAATTTAGGGACTCTTTCATTACTAATCAGTGTTAATATCATTTCTATCCCTAAAACCTATAAAAAATACCTACAAAATCAACCAAGTTAGGGTCATATTTGAGTTATGGGGAAATCTCAACAATATAATTGAATTCTTCCTTCCAAAAGCATTCTTTTCACGCTAAGGAGTACTTGTATAAACCCTTAAAAGGATGGTTAAATCAACTGGTAATTCATGTTGATATACCAATGTGTACAATGGGGTGAAAAGTTACAATGGAAATTGAAAATACCAATGTGTACCATGCCCTACTCACAACCGTTACAGGGATAAGCACAAATATAAACATAGGTTTACCACTGCACAATCAACCATTAAAGTTGAACAAGATATGAGATTAATTAACAAATTACAAAACTACTAGAGAAAGATAAACTGGGGCAGATAACAATATACTCATGGGGAATAATAGGGAAGCAATGCTTCAAATACCATTTTCCTCACTAGTCTATCTATCTTTTTCTGTCTTTTAACCTTTCATATTCCCATCAAACTCAAATTCCTATCAAATTTCTTGTAATGAAATGCCTACATTTAATTTTGTTGTCCTAGCTATATGGTATCATGGTAAAGTATTACCAAGGGGCCAGTTATCATGATAAATCAAAATATTTAAGGTAATTGTTTAGATCAGATATAACAAAGTTTGCCTCTATGTATGGTAATCATTATCAACAACTAAATGTATGTGTGTGCACATGCATAAATACCCAATACATAGCTCAATCAAACAAAAGAAAACATATTTATACCTTCATTTCTGGATCTTCACACTGTCTTCTTATGCTTTACCTTTCAAAACATCATTCAACATACTTCATTTTTTGTCCTGTTGCAATAGTTTCATGTTAGGACCCATCAAATATATTTATGTTTGTTTATGAAAATAACAAAGCCAATCTAAATAAATACAATTCTATTACAATGTAAATTACAATACTATTCAACATGATTCAAGTAAATTAATTGTTAAGAATATATAAAACCAAAAATACTATGCATATAAGGCCATCGATCTAATCAAAACTCCATTTCTTGCCTTTTAACTATGGAAATGTTTCTCAACGCTATGTGTAACAAGTTCCAATGGAGGATTCAAATAGCAATAGTGAAAATTAAACAGTAAAATTATAGAAATAGATGTTTTTTAATGTATTCTTCCTTACCATTCATTGAGCTCCTCTCTGTTTTGAGAATAATTTAATATTCTCTACTAAACAGGACCAACCATGTGAAGGTGGAAGCTCTTATGGCCCCTCCCCCCCTCACATCACTCTCAACTCCCCAAACCCAATGCCTATACTTGCAAATAACAATTTATTTCACTATTTCACAATGCAATTATAAAAATGCATCTACAATGCAAATTATTTCACTCAATAGTTAAAAAATGCTTTCATTAAATCACTCTTTAAAACATTCATTAAACCATTCAATCATTCAACGTCTGAAAAAACCATTCATTAAACCATTAATTAACTCATTCATTAAAACATTAATTTAGTCAATGGCAGAAAAAAAATATCAGTAAACAATTCAGTAAAGCATTCATTCATGAAATAGAGGAAAAAAGCATTATTTCTTTTTTTTGATAAATAAGAATTACACAAAGTTTGTTTAGTCACTTCCTTTTTTTACTTTTCTTCTATTTAAACATTTAGTTAGAGTCACAAAGTTTGGGAATCTGATCATCAGTATCCCTACTAGTATGCTCGCAATGTTGAACTTCAGGCGAGGGGCGATGAATTTCTGCAATAATGTCAAAATATTTCCTTAATATATTTATATTTTGATAAATACGAGTAATTCATTTAAAAAACATTACGAATGTGTGTTTTTACTTGCCATGTGCACATCAACATGTTCAACATTATCTCGTACTGGCCCAACCTGTTCCGTGTTATGATCTGTAGCTACATGCTCTGTAGTTGAATTGTGTAGAATTAGAATTAATGTTCATCACCTGCAATGGTCTATAAAAAATAGTAGCACATTAATAAATTCATTACCAGGATGAGAAGCATGATCTTCATTTGGTTGGTCATGTACTACAACCTCGACATGAATGGGATCATTACTTTCCTGCACAAAAAGGAATAAATAATTTATGTTAGTTTATTTATAAGGAACAAATTGCATGAGAATTAATAAATTATCATTAAACTATATAGTTTTCACATACCTGGGCACTAGATGGATCAGCAGAAGATCGTGCAGTATTCACAGACAAGCTTCTATGATGTTCAACAATAGCGTCAAAGCCATGTTCGAAGCCAAGCTTCATGTAATCCGCACTGGGAAATTCTTTGAACTAGTCGGCCTTCATATTTGCATGATGTCATTAATTTTAAATCCTTTTCTCATAACAAAACAGAAATAATAATGTGTATGATGATTGGATACGCATTCAGGTTTTGCGATACCTACATATCGGGCCGCCAAGTTGGAGTAACCAGCAGGCCCAAGCTTATGTTGGCCAATTTTTTCAATTATTGCCTTTGTGGCCTTAGATGTGTCCAAGAGCATAATTAAGTTTTTAAATACATTAGTCGATGTACCAAAATTTGATATAAAAACTAGTAATAATAAGGCTTACCACTACATTTTGGAATGTATTACATACCTCCCTGTTCCACCTGGTGGTATCTTTCCTGATTTTCTCAGGCCCTTCTCTTTTCCATCTGCCACCAGGGCTTTCCACTCCATAGATGGAATCATTGGAGGGCGCTCATACCTAGGGTTCTTTTCTAGGTGAACCCTATATTGGTCTCTAACAATCTTTAGATTTTTTCCAACCTTCTGTAGTACATTCTATGTATCAAAGGAATCTTTTCCAAACAGACTAACCAAGCGATTAGTCAGATCATCCTTTAAAGCTTTTGGCTGCTTGTTCCACATTGTACGGATGGTGGGCCCGAAGATCTCCAAGGCCAAATCATTCATGTGTTTATAAAATATATCATTTCCTACAAAACATTATTGCCATCATTAGTCAACATTAGAAAATATTATCGGTATATTGGACACTATAAAAAATAAATTGAACAATCTATAATGACCTAGAATCCTCTCTATCTTTATTGGAACCAGTTCTTCATTCACCAAAAATGTACACTTTATTGAACCAGTGCTAGTCACATGAGAAGATCTACGAAATGCTTGCACATCTCTATCTAGCCTTGCATCCACCCCTTCTTTTGTAGCATCTATTGTGGGTGGGGCAACATCGGTTGCACCCTCCATTGCCCTCAGTGGTGTCGCAGAGCCTATTGCCGATTGTTCAGTGACAATATAGGAGTAGTATGTTGTGTACGTGGAGTGGTTTGGTTACTGGGACCAACATTGCATTGACCACCACTGATAATCTCGATAGCGCGCTGTAAATTAAACCCATTGTATTATAAGTTCAATAGCATATAAAATCAAATATTATAAAGTTTTTATAAATTAATTTACATTTTTATTCGATAACTTATGTCCACTTGTTTACGTGGCTGTAACAACAATTGAATCCTTTGTTCGAGCCCTTCTATTAGTGGAACTGCCAATGTCAAATGGATTAGTTCCTAATTTTTTTTTCCCTTGTCCTTTATAGCACCCTCAACGGGTCTACAGACTCTCTAATTTCAGTATCTCTCATCAACCGAGAGATGTCATTCTGTAAAGAGTTTTGAAACATTGTTTGATAAATGGAATCCCCTGTCTGCAATTGAAATATATAAAAAAATTCTTAGTCTTTGAAAATATAGTGTGCACAAATAATTATATTAGGGATTACATCTAGGATTACCTGACGCCTAGCCGATGGCATGGTCTAATCAACAGATGGGGATTTACCTCAATCAGCCACCTGCAAAAAAAGTAGAGAACATTATCACAATGAACGCAATATGTATAAGCTAACAAATGCAAAACAAAAACAAAAATAAACACTATGTTGCATGTTTTATATGTGTACATTTTTGAATTATTTAGAATGTGGAATTACATTTAGGTTAAATGGTTGCCTTGAGTATCCAGTCATTTGATCAACAGCTGGGGACTTTCCCAGGTCAATCTGCAAAAAAGGTAGACAACATTACCATCATGAACACAACCATAAAAACAAAAGAATACATAACAAAATAAACATAATGCGTCACGATATACATGTTTACGATTTTAAAGTATTTGAAATGGAGAATTACATTCATTTTTGGATGTTGCCTTGATGCTGTAGTCGGCTGATTAATAGTTGGTTGGCTTCCGTGATCAACACTCTACATGAAAAATCAATAATATTATACAAACAACCTAAGGTACTAATGAAAATATATAACAACGTATCTTTATGTCCATCCTAAATTTAATATTACATTGGCAATATTGATGTATACATGCTACCTTGACTTGGGTCGACAAACATCTATGGAGATGGAGGTGTCCTTGAGAGAACCCTGCATAAAAAACATACTAAAAGTTACATAAGGAAACATAAAAAGTAGATAATTTCAATTATATGCTAACAAAAATTCCTATAGATGTTAAAATAATTAATAAAAGGGTGGTTAAATTGTTTGTTGTACCACAACCATACTAACATTGTTTGTATCTACATGATTCAAATTGTAATCAATAAGCAGTTTTTCGCTAGCAACTATTGATTTAATTGCACATACAAAGACACGATTTCCTTCACGCGACTCAAATATGCAGTTGGGTTGCTTTAATGTAGACCCTAGTTGTGTACTATTTATAAACCCTGGAATGTTACTGGTTGTTTTTGGCCTTCTGTCCATGTAAATCATTGCTCCTTTATTTTGAGCTTTGTATTTCAGTTGTATATAATTCGCTGACAACCCATATCTATGCATACTTCATGAATATTGGACCAGGTGCATCTAATCACTGTAGTTGTAACAGTTTCCAACATACATCGTCAATTTTGTACATCTACCGTATCCAACCTTTATGCTGTCCATGCAAAACAAGCCCAATCGATGCAATGAGGATGATGAAATTCTATACATCCTCTCATTCATGCAAAAATTAGTGTTTACTTTAGGAATATTGCTAGGCACCCATTATTGGACTAGGTGTTGGTACCTTAAGGGAACGTCTATGTCTCCCACTGTCTCATCATCATAAGAACATGACCCCCCTCCTTGGAGAAAAAAATTCATGTATTTGTCGAATTTTCTTCTGATCTTCTGACATCTAGTTGTTCTAGCCCGTGTAGACCTACCAGATGTCTCACTTTCCTCTAGCCTTCCCAAACTCCCTTCGCTGGAGAAAGACAGGTCTGACAAATACTTGTTTGGTTCTACCTGCACCATGGCCAAAAAAAATTTGGCATAAGCATAGCAAAATAGCAGCAAAGAAATGTGGAAATACTTATAAGAAAAAAACTTGGAATGACTTGTAAGCCAAAAACTTGTTAAAGAAAAAGCTTGTCAAGAATGAGTTTGGTTAATAGGTGTGGGAATTTGGTAGCCCTAAAAATTCTAATGTATGCCCCTCTTTGGGTTACATACAAGTCTCCATTCTAACTTATTGCTTGCATTGCCTTTTTTTAACATGAATTGGGTAGGCTTCAAAAGCTTCATATGTATGCTTGTGCCCATTGTACTTTACCCTTTCAACATTGTCAAGCTTGAGATGATATGTTATGCATATGCATCACATATTGCACTGCAATTTTTGCCAATATATGTCTATACAAAACCTGGAGGTTCTCCTTTAATGGACTATCTCCTTCAAATAACATATCTCCTTTAAGTGGTTTTTAGTTTTCCCATGAATGATTTTGTGATGTTGTAGATGATTATCCATTTCACCTAATATGTTTAATGATCTTTTCCATGTTTTCTAGGGTGCACATACTTGTTGTTGATGGCTTCTTTTGCTTGAAAGTTGAACTGCCTAAAAGTGCACAGATCTCATCAAGGACCCTTTAAGAGTCATAATAACAACTATTGTTATAGGATTTTATTCTCCGAATGAAACACCAAAACCATACTTATCGGTTAATATTTCTGTAGCGATGTTTTTCTGATCTCTCCCATAATTTATGATACTAATGGGATTGTATGCAAAAATTTATGTATGCCCTAAAAATTCTTATGTCTGCCCCTCTTTTAGTTACATACAATTCTCCATTCTCACTTATTGCTTGCATTTCCTTTTCCTAACATTGCCTTTTTCTTTTACTGGCCTCACCCCTTTTCAACAATAATAGATGCAGATTTAATCAAGTGTTTTTCTACCGAGGTGTCTGAGTCAACTGAGTTGACCCCCAACCGAGCTAACTGGGCCTTTGAAAAGACTGGAGTGACAAGTTTGGTGCTGAACCAAGAAAATCAGGGTTCAACTGAATGGATTGGTAACAAAATGGTCAATTTGTCCCAATCCGTACTAAATTGACGAAGTAAATGTGGGAATTCACAGGCCACAAACATGACACTTCAATTCAAGAAAAAAAAAAAACTAGAAATATAAACATCTAGATTCTAAACCTACTTCATTGTCGAGTCAATTAGGTTTGTAGGATTCCTATACATCATAACTCTATTTGGAGTAAAACACAACTTGCTTTGTAGGCCCTAGATGCCACCCATGTGAACAATATTCAATCTATAAAGAAGCCTGGGAATACAAAATCATTCTTCACAAAATAGGGCATGAACCATTTGAACAACCTTCCAAGTGGACCAACTCAATGAGTAACCTCCAAGAATGTAATATCCCTCATGAAATGGTGTATAAAATAGTGTAAGCATGCTTCAAATGATCACCTTCTCCTTTGGTAGGGATGAACACTGCCCTTATGCATGTGCCTCCAAGGGTGAATGTTCCTCAAATAATGAGAGAAGGCCTTCCTCTAACAATAAACCAGTACACCAAGGTGAATTGTCCCTATTTAGGCCTTCCAGAACAAACTTGGTATTTTCAATGTCACACTAGGAGAAATGTTGGGCAATCCTATGGGCATAAACAAATATAGAATTAAGTATGAGCATCAAAGGGACAAATCTGAGCACTTTACAGTAATGGACAAATAATGATGTCGAGTTCTTGGAGATCTTGTAGAGTGGATGTTTTAACCTCTACGCTACTCTAAAGTGCAAAAGCCAGCACTTCAGAGGAATATGTCCCAGTGCTAACCTACAACAATCATATACATACATACATACATACATACATACATACATACATATATATATAATCCATGGTGGTTAAGAGCGAACATTTCCATATTTGCTACTTGGCACGTTCAAGAATGAAAATAATGCTTTAAATACATTTATATCAGTCTATAATATTTGTTGATTCTAAAGCTAACCAACTTTCTAAACCACAAAGGTCATCTGATCGTGTTAATTGTAAGAGGGACAAAAAAAATCAGACACGGTGAAAATTGACATAAAATGTTCAAATAAAAAATAGAGGACATCAAAATACCTTGGACTATAATAGACCACCTTGGTTGGACACTAATGCAAACCCATGTATGAGTTTGAGCCAACATTTACATCCACTCTATAGGATCTCAACAGAACTAACATCATTATTTTTCCATTAGTATAAAGGAGATGTACTAGAAGATTTGCTTGTACATGTTGATTTTGCTGTTTAGTTGAACCTAAATGAGAAACAAAGAGGAGCACTAAGCAAGCTACAACACTTTTCGTGCGCGTCAATGTGCACGCGCTTCAAAGAGTTATATCTTGCTTAGTCTCCTCTCTGTTTCATTCAACTTCTTCATGAAATCAACAAGTACTCGCAAATATTCTAGTACAATTCCTTTACAGTAATGGACAAATAATGATGTTGAGTTCTCGGAGATCCTATAGAGTGGATGTTTTAACCTATATGCTACTCTAAAGTTCATAAGCCAGCACTTCAGAGGCATATTTCCCAATGGTAACCTACAACAATCACATATATATATATATATATATATATATATATATATATATATCCATGGTGGTGAAGAGAGGACATTTCTAGATCTGCTACTTGGCACGTTCAGGAATGAAAAGAATGTTTTAAATACATTTATATCAGTATATAATATTTGATGATTCTAAAGATGATGATGAAGAACAAACTTAGTATTTTCAATGTCATACTAAAAGCAATGTTGGGCAGTCCTATGGGCATAAACAACTCTAGAATCAAGTATGAGCATCAAAGGGACAAATATGAGCACTTTGGGAGCATTCTGAAGGTCACAACAAACAGTAAAGCATCTCAAAATAGCTATAATTAGGCCAACTTTCAGATCTGGGCACATTGTAGCAATAAAATATGATCATCAATGGAAATAGGAGGCGGTCTTTGCAATTTTGGTTGTGAAAATGAGAAATCTGTGGGTGAAAGCAACCCTAAAATCTCATTCATATGTCTTATAACAGCATCCACATGAATTTTGGGCACAAACAAACCTGTTTGGCAGTAAAAAAGGGTATGAAGCAACCCGATTTCACCATCTTGGGCACCCTTGTGCACTTGTCCATCACCGAATAGGCGTACCTCTAAATCTGGGCCAAATTGGAGGGTTAAAAGGCAGTTATGGGCATGAATAGCCCTATGAAAAGTGACGAACAACAGAAAAATTGGCTTTCAGAAAGCCATTGAATATGATAATGCTTAGATTACCAACATGAC